>JARQOC010000002.1:214930141-215260141 GCA_033576535.1 Allobates femoralis | reverse complement strand
GATTAGGTGACAGGTTCCCTTTAAGGAATAAAGCCTCGTGACTAGTAAGTTGTTTTTCTTAAGCTAGGGTCACACTTGGGACCTTGCATCTGTTGGAAGGATGCTTTAAAGGATGCATTTTTTTCATTTTTATTGCTAGCGTTAACACCTGCGTTAATGCATGGTATATATATATGGACATATACATAGACTCCAATGTTAAAAGAACGCTAGCATTTTTGCAAACGCACCAAATGCTGCTTACCACATTTTTGGTCCTTTTGCAAAAACGGATAGCATCAAACGCATTGCACTTTTGCAATGCGTTTTTACATGAGAGCCTATGGATGCGTTAATACTAGCGTTCAACATTTGAGCATCAAAAAATGCTGGCTTTTAGCGCATGCATGGCGCTAATGTGACCCTATCCTTAAGTAGATAACATGATCAAAGTAACAAAGCAACGGCAAATAATATAGGGGAAGATTTGCTAATTTTGTCTAAGGCTAGAGTCACATTTGTGGTTTGGTTTGCAGATCCTGATCATGTTTTGAGCATTTGAGCATCCGGATCCGCAGCCATAGGCTTCCATTGAAAAACCGGATTGCACTTATTGGAATCCAGTTACCGCATCCAGTTTTGCAGCCTGCGGTAAAAATTATGCAGGCTGCATTTTTCAGAACGGTTCCAAAACCGGATTCGTTTTTTTTATAATGGGAGTCTATGGGAACCAGATCCGGTACCGCAAGGTACATAAATTAACCTTGCGGTACCGGATCCGGATCCAGATGTGGTTTTAAAAATTCCAAAAACCCACATTCCAAAACCGGATGCATTAATGCATCCAGACCCAGAATGAGTGTTGTAATTTTACTATCAAATGATAGTATGAAGGCATATGGTAAAACTGCATCCGGTAATGGATGTGGTCACCGGATTGTGTCTTTTAAGTGTGACCCTACCCTAGTAGAGTTAACCTAGACTAGCCAGTCTTAAAATCAGACTATGGCTAGGGTCACAATTTAAACCTGAATTGCATTCACTGCATCCAGATGCCACAGGGATGAGCAAACTGTTCTGTGTCCTGTAAAACTTAAAATCTAATAAATAAATGTTTGTTTAATGCCTCTAGGAGGTACCCAGTCCCCCTAGAGACCTTACACCCACTCAGGTGGGCTTATACTGCTGTAACGTGTTATGTACAACAGTTGACTCCTGTCAGCTGTTGGACAGTGGGAACCTGACCCCACAAACTGACCCCCCCGCATCTTTATATCTGTCCCTGCACCCCCTCTTATCATTTCTAGCCATCCCTTTTGCAGAAAAAAACGATTTTGTAAAGTAGAGAAAAGAGGTTATATTTACCTCGTCCTGTGTGAGTTCTCTGTTTCAGAAAAAGTCTCAAAAGGCGGCCCTGTCTGCTGCTCCCTCCACCCGCTTTGTAATCATGCACGCCCCCTCTCAGCTTGCTGCAGTGCTGACAGCCTGGATGCGTCATGAAAGGGGCGAGGCTACCGGTATGATGCATTTTTAGCCCCACCCCTTTCATGACACTGCCAGGCTATCAGCACTGCAGCAAGCTGAGAGGGGGCGTGCATAATTACAAAGCGGGCGGAGGGAGCAGCAGACCGGCCTGCCTTTTGAGACTTTTTCAGAAACAGAGAACTCACACAGGACGAGGTAAATATAACCTCTTTTCTCTACCTTACAAAATCGTTTTTTTTTGCAAAAGGTATGACTAGAAATGATAAGAGGGGGTGCAAGGACAGTTATAATGATGAGGGGGGGGTCAGTTTGTGACAGGAGTCAGCTGTTGTACGTAACACATTACAGCAGTATAAGCCCACCTGAGTGGGTGGAAGGTCTCTAGGGGGACTGGGAACCCCCTAGAGACAATAAACAAACATTTATTTATTAAATTTTAAGTTTTACAGAACACAGAGCACTTTGCTTATGCCAGCGGCAGCAGGGATAAGTAAAGTATATGCGGTAACCGCATTGCTCAGGATTACACATCCTGAGCAATCCGGTTCCCGCATTGCAGATTACAGAACTGCTCCGAAAACGGAGACGGAAACTGGATTGCTTGTGAAGCAATCCGGTTTTTATCATAGGCTCCTATGAGCAGCGTTTCCTGATCTGGTTTTGAGATTTTTGAAAGCTCAAAACCAGATCAGGTTTTAAAAAAAAAACGCAGATGTGACCGTAGCCTATCACAGTGGCTTATACTAGATGATACATTTGGCACACCTTGGCATATTTTGGCATATTTTTAGACAAATATTTGTTCTAAAATGTTGGCATAGCTTGATACATTTTAAGTCACACCATCTTTCTGAAAAGCCACTGCCTCCTTCACCTTTATCTACACTTTATGTGGATCAGCACTTAAAATCACCTAATAAATGTAGCATACCACTTGTTCACCAGAATTCTAACTCACCTTTATACCAAATCTTAGGCTGAGGTCACACTTGTTAAGGCAATTGTGGTGACCGCATCCAGATCCGGATGCGGTAACCGCAATTACCTTCTCACACATTTTTGGACAAAAATGTGTGTTGTAAACCACAATGCCGTAACCGTATTGCTCAGGATGTGTAATCCTGAGCAATGCGGTTACTGTATACTTTGTTCATCCCTGCTGCCGCAGGGATGAACAAAGTGTTAAATGTGTATTAAAACATTAAATATGAATATTAGCTGTGGCCAACATGTCTCTAGGGGGTGCCCACCCTTTCTAGAGACATGCTGTCCACTTATGTCAGCATGTTAGGGGTTAAATTACCCATTGACAGTATAGCCGGCTATTTTCGGCTTTCTACAAATTTGTGAATGAAGCCGCGGCTCCTCACATTAGAGCAGATACTGTACGTAATGTACATATAGTATCAGCCGCTGTCCAGGATCCTGACCCATCACCAGGTACTACAGGTGGCGTCATATGACAAACTCTAATCCCCTGTACATACACCCCTTTATTGAAGTGTAACCCAGGCCACGGGCTTAGGCGCTGCCACCCGTGACATCCCCGTGAAAACGCTCACCGAGCCTGATACCCGAGTACCCCAGGGCCTGGGGCTTGACATATATTTCTGGCGTCACGAACAGGATCTCATGCCCGGTGTTACCGGGTACTGTGTTCCTAGGACTTTTGAAACAAACTTTTCCTGCCATTGCTTGGAGCCAAAAATGGGTTCCCACCATCACTGCAGGAGGACCCAAGATGACGCCGTAGCCATGTACTAAACACCATGTGTAGGCCGGGGGGTGTGCCTCAGCCTCTAGAAGAAGGAGGGTCAAAACAGAGGCGCCAAAAAGTGTGGCCACCCTGATTGCCATCAATCAGGGGGCGGCCCACAGGAAGTGCCCTGGGAGTGGCTGCCAATAAAAAGACAAACCGGAAGAGAAGGATAGAACGACCAAGGATCCTTTATACTCGGCAGCATGGCGGCACCCCGTTGGAGAGACATTGTGTGTGAGGTCAAAGAACAGGCCAGAGCCGCACAAGGAGACCCGGCAGCGGTGTCCCTCTTAACACTAGAGGGAGATGCCAACTACTGGAGAGACGCTTTTGGACGGCTCCGCCAGGACATGGAGGAAGCCTTGACATGGGTGTGCTGAGGGTGGATCACGGAGAGGGCCTGTGAACTGATGACCATGAGAGAAGGCCGAGAAGCGTGAGAGGCTGCGGTAGCATTGCAGGCAGTCATGGTGTACCGTGCCTCCTTACCACCCGTACCACCACCCGTCCAGACCCGGGATGCAGGGACCCAGACTGAAGCCCCTGTAGCACCACCGTCCCGTACCCGCAGCTATCTCCAGCTGGAGTCAGCTCGGACGTCCCCCACAGAACCAGACGTGATCGTGGAGGCTGAGGAGGTGGAGAATGAATCAGACTTCGAGGAGCCAGAGGACATAGAAGGAGCCTCAGGAGGGAGCACCTCAGAAGCTGCATGGTGGTCCGCGTGGCAGCGGCAAGGTACCCCTACCATTGTGAGCACAGCAGAGACCAGAGCGTCGCCCGGAGTCCCAACTGGCAACTCACCACCACCAGAATACCAGTCATCCCTGAACCAGCGAGATCAACTGGCAAGACAAAGACGCAGAGAAGAATGCTTCAAAAGAACAGGCAACCCGGCGACTTCGAGATGAAGCACGAGCACAGCCCCCGCTTTCATTGGAGTTGCGCCGCCAAGGAACTGTTATTTCCGTTTACCACGATGAAGGATGGGGATTCCTACGTGAACCCGGACTACAGGAGGACATCTTTTTTACTAGAAGAGATGTAGAATCGTACCTGCGGCATGGACACCCGGTTCGTGATCTGTACCGAAGTGAGCAGGTTACATTTGAAAGGCATCCAGGCCCCTTAGGCTGGTTTGCAATTTGTATATCCCACCAACTATAGACTCCCGTTGCAGAGACTATGACTGTATATTGCCCCTTTCTCGTCCATCTTTCCCATTTATTTTTCCCTTTTTTTTGCATCCCTGAATAATGAGCAGTGCCCCTGTATATTTTTGAAAAAATGAGGACTTATAGACTTTTATTTGGAATTTTGCCCCTTTGTTGATGATGTGTGATATATAGCGGTCCGGCGGTGATAACTCACACTGGACTGTTCTGGACAATATGTTACCAAAGGACCCGCACCTTTAGTACCGGTCCCCAATGGGCCAAGATAGACTTGAAAATATTACGTTTATGCAGATAGTAACAGCCGGAGAGTAATATCTTTGCCAACAGTTGACCTGAGGACCGTGGGGTCTATTATACCAACTACTGCAATGTGTGGGTAAAGTTAAAAGAAATGTGCCTCCTAGAAATAGGAAGAAATGCAAGTATGCTTGATTGCATATAGTTTACCCGTTGGTTGTGATGTTGAGTACGAAAAGATAAAAATGCTTTTCACTCTCCGGTTTAACAGGTACGTATACTCAAGGACGAGTATGTTTCATCAGGGGGGGTATGTGGTGCCCCACATGGTCAGGCGTCACAGTGGAGTATTGCACCCGTAAAAGAGGTGTAATATTCCCCAGCTGCAAGTGGATCCTAGGTTGGTGAATGGGATCCATTTCTGCACTCCCACACAAGGAGTGTGGAGCGAGGCAGAAAGTTAACCCGGACAGCTCTACGCTGATCTGGAGGGAAGATGAGAGAGGAACCTGAGAGGATCCTGAGAGAGGGTGCCTGACGAGGGAGTCTGGGCCCTAGAGAGAAAGGGGGAACCCCAGCGTGAAGCGGCCATACTCCAGGGAATTCCCCAGTCCACCACGGGAATGCCGGGCCCGAGGAAATGGCCAGAACTACCTCTGAAAGTCGTCAACCGGCTGCTGCGGTCTGTTCACCGGCCGCGGCACCCTGCCAGATGGAGTGGTTTGCCTGCTTCCTCACCACAAGGGAGAGGAGCCCCAAGTCTACCTACAAGGAGCCATTGGGTATAGACTCATCCTAGGTGGGGAAGAAAGACACAGGTTCGTCAACTAAGGTTCACCATGGGTTCCACCATACCACCTGGCATCCACTTGCAGCCACCCGTAGAGCTACCTGTTTAAATAACATCTTGCTGAACTGTGGACTCTGTATTTTGCTGCTGAACATTTACAGTAAAGTACCCGGGAGAAAGTGAATTCGCCTCTGTGTTGTTATCTTCATCAACCTGTTTGCTTACAGGAACGCTGCCCCGGAGGCCCAGCTCCACCTGTAGGGAGCTTTGCCATCTCAGCCGCATTACTGTCGACCTCCGGAGGATTGTGGCGGCGCTGGTGACCCATCACCAGGTATTATAGGTGGCGTCACATGGCAAACTCTAATCCCCTGTACATACACCCCTTTATTGAAGTGTCACCCAGGCCATGGGTTCAGGCACTGCCACCTGTGACATCCCCGTGAAAACACCCACCGAGCCTGATACCCGAATACCCCAGGGCCTGGGGCTCGACACATCCAGGAGGACCAATCCTTGTTGTATTGGTGGCAGCGAGGTAAGAATCATGTTTCCTTCCTCTGCTTTCTTCCCCCAACCTCGCACAACAGAAATGTGATCAAGGTCTCCCTCATCTGCTGAGTCTTCCATGTCCAACGCTAGTTCGTCCTCCATTTGTTCCTCGGCTCCTGCACCTTCATCAACAGTTTGGCTGCTACCATGTGCCCTCGTTAAGCCCTCTCCCCCACCCTCCCATGCCTGCCGTCTTGGTGCTGCCGACCGTCTGGACCTTGGAGATCTTGTTATCACTTCCGCACACGACTCCTCCTGTACTTCCTCCCCCTCCTCTTGACCCACCACCTGACTCCGAATACTGGTTAAAGTGTGCTCCAGCATGTAGATGACCGGAATAGTCATGCTGATAATGGCACCGTAAGCACTAAACATCTTCATCGCCATTTCAAAACTGTGCAGAAGGGTGCATAGGTCCTTGATCTGAGACTGCTCCAGCAGCGTGATTTGCCCCACCTCTGGATCTCTTGGTCCAGGCTATACGTCATAACGTATTGCACCAGGGCTCGTCGGTGCTGCCACAGTCGCTGCAACATGTGCAGAGTTTAATTTCATCGTGTCGGCACATCGCATTTCAGCCAGTGAACTGGCAGGCTGAACGACTTCTGTAGAGATGCAAGTCATTGAGCTGCGGGATGCAAAAGGTGGAAGTGAGCTCACAGCGAATGTGCCCTCTGCAGAAGCCCATCTAGGCCGGGATAGTGGGCTAAACATTGCTGGACAACCAGGTTCAAGACGTGAGCCATACAGGGCACGTGTGTCACATTGTCCCGGCGAAGGGCCGCACCCAGCATTGCAGCATTGTCGCACATGGCCTTCCCTGGCTGCAGGTTCAGTGGAGACAACCATTGATGAAACTCGGTCTCCAGAGCTGACCACAACTCCTCAGCTGTGTGACTCACATTTTCCAGACATTTCAACATAAACACCGCCTGATGGCGTTGAGCCCTGCTGCCAGCATAGTAAGGAGGTGTGCAGGATTCCTTCTATGCAGTTTGAACGCTTTGGGCGCAGGTGGAGGACTGAGACAAGGTTGAGGAAGCAGAAGCAGTGGAGGAACTTCTACATACAGAGCATGGACGCATAACGTGTGGGGATGGCAAGACTTGTATAGCAGCCCCTTCTCCTGCTGTCACCATAGTTACCCAGTGCCCAGTCAGCAATATGTAATGCCCTGTCCATTCTTACTCATCCAAGTGTCTGTGGTGAAATGCACCCTGTCACACACAGAGTTTCTCAAGGAAGCAGTGATGTTGTGTTCGACATGCTGGTGTAGCGCAGGCACAGCTTTCTTTGAGAAGTAGTTGCGACTGGGTATCTGGTAGTGGGGCACTGCGACGGACATAATGTCTCAAAAATCGTCTTTGTCCACCAGCCGGAAAGGCAGCATTTCTGTAGCCAACAGCTTGAAGATGGTGAAATTCAACCTCTTAGCTTTGGCATGGCTAGGAGAAAATGGTCTTTTACTTGTCCACATCTGAGGGACCGAGGTCTGGCTGCTGTGCTGATACGGGGTTGAGTAGAGTGTCCCAGGCAAACTGCTGGTTTGTGAGGGAAGTGCAGGTGGAGATATCATGTTGTCTTCATTCTAAGGTGGTGCTCTCAATGTCTGACAGCGCTCAACACCAGCAGGTGTTTCCACTTCCAAATTAACTGACGACCTGTCAATCACACTGTTGCAGGTAAAGAGGCCGCATTGTAGCACAGTGAGCTTCCCATTGTGACTTATGCTTCATATCCATGTGACGGTTCATGCATGAAGTACTCAAACTATTGATTTTTTGGCCTCTACTTAGATTTTGGTGACAAATCTTATGGCCACTTTACATGCGGCAACGGGAAGATGGAAACCAGCAGTTGTCGGAGACAATTGTACCTTTTACCTTCAAAACACCTTGAAGTGGCTGCGTGTAATTCAGGTATCTGCAAGGTGTTTTGAAGGTAAAAGGTACAATTGTCTCCGACACCTGCCGGTTTCTATCTTCCTGTTGCCGCGTGTAAAGTGGCCATTACAGATAACATGAGTCGGGTCATCCTTTGCGATCTCAAAAAAGGCCCAGGCTAGGCAAGGCTTAGAGCCCATGCGACCTGCAGAGCCACTACGACTTCTGCTCAGAGGCAGAGTTGTGGCTTAGGATGCAGTTGTTGACGTGCTTCCAGTACTCCATCCCTGTCCAGGAAGGCGCAACCTAAACTCATCGTCACCAGTATCCTCCTCCACCTCCTCTGCTGACATCATTGACTGGCTGACTGTGGGTTGACAGTAAATGGGATCTCCAACCTCATCATCACCCTGTGTGCTCTCACACCCGTCGTCCACAGAGCCAACCTCTTCCTGTCCTTACCGAAAAGTCAAGTTGACATTCCAATCAATTATCCCAGTCTCATCAGCATCTTTCTCATTGTCTCCATCAACAGGAGTTACAGTTTGGGAATGAGGGTCTACATTATGCTCAGAACCTGCTTCATCTTGGCCTGGATCCGACTCACAAAGCTTCTGGGCATCAGTGCAGATCATTTCCTCGTCTTGACTCACTGAAGCTTTGGAGAAGACCTCTGATTCCCAGGCTATAGTAAGAGTGAACAGCTCTGCAGACTCATCCATCTGTGTTACCCCATACTCAGTAGGGCTGCTGCAGACTTGGGAGCTGTGAGGAAGCAAGTACTATTGGGGTGACACCTCCGAGGACTCGAGTATTTGTGATGTTGAAGTTAAGGAGAACCAACTTGATGGAGCGCTTGTTACCCATTCAAGCACCTGCTCTTTTTGTGCCTCCTCTACAATTAGTAGCGATGGTTGTGTCCGTAAGAAAGGGATCACATCAGATTGTCCACGAAAAGAAGTAGACATCTTAGTTTGGCTGGAAGATGGTATTTCTTCAGCAGATGTTACTGTAGCTTTACCACCTACCCCATGGACACAAACTTGTTTTCCCTTTCCAACACGCCTATTCCCCTTTCCACCAGCAGCAGGTCTTTTACCACTCATTTTGGAGGGTAACTAATTGGCAACTCTGTAGTTGGCATAAAAAACTATGGATGGAAACTGAGCAGAGCTGAGTGGCCAAACTGTGGTACTAGCCCCAAAGGATTGCCTGGGCTAGATGCAGTCAAATATTGGTTGTAGATAGACAGGTGGTGTTAATTGCTTCACATCAGGGCTACACTGCTGACTACCAGACACTGCTACTAGCCCCAAAGGATTACCTGGGCTAGATGCAGTTAAAAATTATTAGTAGATAGACAGGCGGTGTAGCTTGCTTCACAGCAGGGTTACACTGCTGACTACCAGACACTGCTACTAGCCCCAAAGGATTGCCTGGGCTAGATGCAGTCAAAAATTATTAGTAGATAGACAGGCGGTATAGCTTGCTTCACAGCAGGGCTACACTGCTGACTACCTGACAGTGCTACTAGCCCCAAATGTTTGCCTGGGCTTGATGCAGTCAAAAATTGACAGGTGGTGTAGCTTTCTTCACAGCAGTGCTACACTACTAGCCCAAAAGGATTGGCTGAGCTAGATTTGGCCAGATGCTGTGAAAAGCACTGGAACAGACCTGCCTGCCAAAAAATGCTAGGAACTGCTCTAACCTAGCCCTCAAAAGGGCTGATATTACAACTAGTCCCTACTTTTCTTAACTAGCCCTCAAAAGGGCTGATATTACAACTAGTCACTACTTCTCTGAACTAGCCCTCAAAAGGGCTGATATTAAAACTAGTTCCTACTTCTCAAACCAATCTCTTTATCTAACTTGAAATTCGCTCGCTATCTGTCTGACTTACTGTATAGCGCCCACAGCAGCAGCGGTGCCATCTGATACAGAGCTGGAGCACTGAGGAAATGGCGGCAACGGAGAAAATGTCTGAGTCTTAAAGAGCAAGAACATTTGACATACACAGCCAATGACACATGCCCTTGCTTGTGTGCAAAAAATGCACTTTGCTGTGTGTGTGTGCTGATAGGCTGACAGACTGCTCCGCCCCACTGTAAATGCGGGAAAGAAAAATAAAATGGAGATCGGCATTATTTCAGCACAGATCTATCCCTCGCGAGCCTTAAAAAGCATCTCTTTAGACTGACCTATTACCTCACTTGTCTAACGATCTTCCTTTTTCCAAATCTGACCTCTTCTATCATCTGTCTGCAACTCCAATGAATAATATTGCACTTTATCTGTACTGTACAGATCCCAACCGGTGATTGGTTCATGCAGCATTACGTGAATTCCCTATTATATTGCTGGCTAGGCAATATATTATGGCACTTTTTACCATTTACCTTTTGTGTCTCCACTATTTCCTCATAGATTGTAAGCTTGCGAGCAGGGACCTCACTCTTCATGGTTTTTCAATTTTTTGTTACTCTGTATTGTCTCATATTGGCTGTACATGTCCCCTCTGAATTGTAAAGTGTCGCGTAATATATTGGCTCTATATAAATAAAATTATTATTATTATGCCGCTAAAGCAACACACAAGTAGTTTAAGGGGAAACATGTAAAAGTATTGGAATGACCGAGTTAATGCCCAGATCTTAATTTAATTGAGAATGTGTGGTCAATCTTGAAGATTAATGCTGAGCAGAGGAAACCATCTAACTTGAACGAGCTGAAACAGTTTTGTCTTGATAAATGTACAAAAATTCCAGCAGTAAGTTGTGTAAGGCCTCTTTCACATCATGATTTTTTGGGATCCATGGCTATCCGTTGTAAAACAGATAGCCATTGATCTGATTGGCCCCCATGTATCCCAGTGGGCTCGGATTGGTCCTTAATAGCCATCCGTGTCTGCAGGGATCTGATTGTGTCCGCTGTTTTCATGTCCCAAAATTGGAGACTGCTCCGATTTTGGGCACATTGGACACAATCGGACAGAATTGGACAGCATCAGATCCGACGCTGTCCAATTAAAATAACATGGGGGCGTATGGAGCTCAGATCCGGGAAAAAATAGGATGAGTTCCCGGATCCGATTTTAGTGTAGTGAGCATGCTCAGAACACTAAAACTGCTCTGCTCAGTGTAATTTCACTTTAGCAGTGCATCTACATACACTGCTGAAGTGAAATTAAATAAAGCAATGTATTAAAAGTAAAAAAAATAAATACCTACCTATCTGCCGGCTGTCCGGGTCCAGAAAAGACGTTTGGATGCTGGCAGGACCTTAGTTAAAATGTGATTGGCTGGTAACAATCAGGTGGTATGTGACGTCACTTATCACATGATTGCTACCCGCTAATCACAGATCTTTAAGGTCCTGGCAGCTTTCGGACGTCTTCTCAATACCCGGTCAGCCGGCAGAGAGGTAAGTATTTTTTTTATTTTTAATACATGTTTTTCTCTTTTATTTTGCTTTCACACTGTATGTAGATACACTGGGAAAGCAAACTACAGCCCCGACACAGGATTCTTCCTCCCCCGTATAACATAACAGGCTCGGCTCCTCCCAGCTCTTTCTGTGTCCGGATCCATCATAATCACAGATCCAGACACAGAAATGGCAACCAGAGGTACACATCCGGGCCTATCCGTTTCTGTCTGTGGGGTCCTGTAAAAAATCGGATCCCCTCGGACAGGAAAAAATCATGGTGTGAAGGGGTAGCTTTAGGCAGCTCAAAGAAACTAAGTCAGAGCTACCTGTCAGTGAATAGTTATGCATGCTGTGGTTTTCAGTTATTTTTTCCTATTTGTTGTTTGCTAACCTGTAGATACCTTTTGTACACCAGCTTTGTAACACCTTTTTTGGTTTTAATTGTTTTTAAATTTAAGAGGTGGTCAGTGGTGTTTTGTGTTTTTCTATTGAGTTTTTTATATAAATAAAGATTGATTATAGTGATCATCCCTGTTGCTATGTTCTTTTTCTTCAATTGTTACATGTTTTTGCATAGTGGGATAGATCCTACCTATATGTGATAGTGGTGCCCCCAGACTCTAACTTTGACGTTTGCTAAAAAGAAAACCAAATGTTTACAGTTGTAGGCATGTTCTTTTACATCTAATATATAAAGCTGAGTGTATGTACAGTATGTGTGTATTTATCAAACCCTGCCCACTCCGCATAGCCACGCTAACTCCACATAGCTATGACCACTCCGCATAGCCACGCTAACTCCACATAGCTATGACCACTCTGCATAGCCACGCCCATTGCCCACTACATATAGCCACGCATACTCCACTTAGCTATGCACACTCAACATAGCCATGTCCACTTCACAGTCTGCACTACATTTAAGTGTATGTATTTAGCCCTGCCAATTCCACATAGTCTACCTCCCATTCCTCATAGCCACGCTCACTCCACAAAGCTGAGTGTATGTGTGTGTATATATAAAGACATGCACACTACACATAGCCCTTCCAACTCTGCATAGCCCTGCCAACTCTGCATAACTCCACCCACTCCACAAAGGGGAGTGTATGTGCACAGACCTGCACACACTGCATAGCCACACACACTCCACATAGCCATGCATACTCCTCATAGACACGCACACTTCACAGCCTGCATCTCCACATATCCCCACCTCCTCCACATATCCCGTCCCCCAGGACTGTGGATGGGTGGAGCTATGAAGGGGCAAGGCTATATGTGGGGGTGGTCCTATGAAAGAGGCAGAGTTACTGGGAGGAGTGGGGTTATGTGTTAGGGCAGAACTATGAAGGGATGGAGCTACTGTGAGGGGGAGGTACTATAATATATGCACACAGATACATACATTACCATATATGGGTGATATTGCCATATATGGATGAAATTACCATATATGAGCATCATGACCATATGCGGGACTTTCGACCATATGTGGGCCATTACACCCTGGGAGGGGTGGGGCTAAACATAAGGATGTAGCTATGAAGGGGGTGAGGCTATCAGGAGGTGTTAAGTTATGAAAAGGTGGGGCAATGTGGAAGGATGAAGCTATGAATAAGGTGTGGCTATATCTAGGGGAGGAGCAATGTGGAGTATACATGGCTATGTAAAGTGGGAAGGGCTATGTGGAGTGGGCAGGTCTACTTGTAAGGGTGGAGCTATAAAGGGGCAAAGCTACAGGGAGGGTGAGAGCTGTGATACATGCATACACACATACATATATTACCATATATGGGTGATATTACCATATGTGGGCATTACAACCATAAATGGACATCATGCCCAGGCAACACCAGGCTCTACAGCTAGTAGAGACATATTGCACACACCAAGGACCACAGGCTCAAATCCCCCTTCCCTTGACGCGCGTTTCACTGCCACACAGCTTCGTCAGTGTGTGCATTATGTCTCAAGGTAATTAGTTTGATTTGTTACCCATTGTCTATGTTGGTATTATGATCTGTTTACTACTTAGGGGTTATTACCTTAGTTTGGCTGTACATTATTTATCCTATGTATGACAAATATGATCTGTTACTATCTCCGTGACCGTGTAAATGTATTATATTATGGATTAGCCCCTTATTGGATCTATGTAATACACCTAGACATCCTTATAGATAAGTTATTCCTATAAAATAGTTTTGTCTGTGCACCCTTTTCTTTAACGTGACCAAGCCTCCGCCCCACTGATCGTGTGGTTATATTTACCTGTTTGTATTCTGTCCTGGGTGGAATCCCCACCCCTATGTTTCCTTGTTCACCTGGTGTAAAGTCAATAAGTTTTGTCACTATTTTGATCCAATAAACTTTATATTATTGCATAGAACCCATGTGTTTGTGACTTCTATTTACATTCAATGCAATTCTATAATGCAGTTATAGTAGTTGTAGGTTAATATATATATTGGGAGTCGGGAGTTCTTTGGGGAGGTCACGGAGTCGTGACCTGGCTCCATGGCCCTGGTTGTGTCAAAAAAAGGTGAATATTTTATGGGAAATTAATTTGTGATGCCACCCGTGGCTTTTGGCAATTGGGATGGATGGCTGACGCTGCAGTGCAGATCCTCTGGGGCCATTGGTAATGCAGATGAGGTGGTTCTGCTCTCCACGGGTAGAGTGGAGAACCCCATGGCAATTTGCACAGTCTATGCTAAGAATAAGATACGGTAGGGTGCAGGATGCGATAAATGACTTGTTGAACACAGCTTTTTGCAGTCTTTAAGTTTTTACTAATGGTAGTGCAAGTCTCCAGTTAGTCTATCCACAAAGTGCTGCATCATACAGGTCGGAGCTCCAGCCAACTCTCGGATAATCTGGGGAACGTACAACTGGTACCACCTTCTTATGTTCCTCTCCGGGTCGTCTCTCTGTGCTGTCTCACTCCCTCCTGCCCCATGCCTCACACTCAGTGTCCCGGTCCAGCAGCCATGGGTCCTGACTGGCGATGTCTTTCCAATTCCCCTTGACCCTCTTCGGTCACCTTTCTAACGAATAAGTGTGGATTCGGGTGGTTGCACTTGAAGTCACCACAAGCCCCAGTTTTCTATAGCTGAGTTCTTCTGTCATTGCACTATCTGGTGTCCAGTTTTCACCTCTGCGGCACTCCACCCAACTCTGTTCTGGGACAATTTATATTGTCTAACAATAAATAAAGATGCCAGATATACAGTTGCGGCCAAAAGTATTGACACCCCTGCAATTCTGTCAGATAATACTCAGCTTCTTCCTGAAAATGATTGCAATCACAAATTCTTTGGTATTATTATCTTCATTTAATTTGTCTTCAATGAAAAAACACAAAGAGAATGAAGCAAAAAGCAAAACATTGATCATTTCACACAAAACTCTAAAAATGGGCCAGACAAAAGTATTGGCACCCTCAGCCTAATACTTGGTTGCACAACCTTTAGCCAAAATAACTGCGATCAATCGCTTCTGGTAACCATCAATGAGTTTCTTACAATGCTCTGCTGGAATTGTAGACCATTCTTCTTTGGCAAACTGCTCCAGGTCCCTGATATTTGAAGGGTACCTTCTCCAAACTGCCATTTTTAGATCTCTCCACAGATGTTCTATGGGATTCAGGTCTGGACTCATTGCTGGCCACCTTAGAAGTCTCAGTGCTTTCCCTCAAACCATTTTCTAGTGCTTTTTGAAGTGTGTTTTGGATCATTGTCCTGCTGCAAGACCCATGACCTCTGAGGGAGACCCAGCTTTCTCACACTGGGCCCTACATTATGCTGCAATATTTGTTGGTAGTCTTCAGACTTCATAATGCCATGCACACGGTCGAACAGTCCAGTGCCAGAGGCAGCAAAGCAACCCCAAAACATCAGGGAACCTCCGCCATGTTTGACTGTAGGGACCTCTTTTTTTCTCCTGTAAACTCTATGTTGATGCCTTTGCCCAAAAAGCTCTACTTTTGTCTCATCTGACCAGAGAACATTCTTCCAAAACGTTTTAGGCTTTCTCAGGTATGTTTTAGCAAACTCCAGCCTGGCTATTTTATGTCTCGGGGTAAGAAGTGGGGGTCTTCCTGGGTATCCTACCATGCAGTGTCTTTTCATCCAGAAGCCGACGGATAGTACAGGTTGACACTGCTGTACCCTCGGACTGCAGGGCAGCTTGAACTTGTTTGGATGTAAGTCGAGGTTCTTTATCCACCATCCGCACAATCTTGCGTTGAAATATCTCGTCAATTTTTCTTTTCCGTCCACATCTAGGGAGGTTAGCCACAGTGCCATGGGCTTTAAACTTCTTGATGACACTGCACATGGTAGACACAGGAACATTCAGGTCTTTGGAGATAGACTTGTAGCCTTGAGATTGCTCATGCTTCCTCTCAATTTGGTTTCTCAAGTCCTCAGACAGTTCTTTGGTCTCCTTTCTTTTCTCCATACTCAATGTGGTACACACAAGGACACAGGACAGAGGTTGAGTAAACTTTAATCCATGTCAACTGGCTGCAAGTGTGATTTAGTTATTGCCAACACCTGTTAGGTGCCACAGGTAAGTTACAAGTGCTGTTAATTACACAAATTAGAGAAGCATCACATGATTTTTCTAACAGTGCCAATACTTTTGTCCACCCCCTTTTTTATGTGTGGTGTGGAATTATATCCAATTTGGCTTTAGGACAATTCTTTTTGTGTTTTTTCATTGAAGACAAATTAAATGAAGATAATAATACCAAATAGTTTGTGATTGCAATCATTTTCAGGAAGAAACTGAGTATTATCTGATAGAATTGCAGGGGTGTCAATACTTGTGGCCACAACTGTATCATATTTGCATATGAAAGCTTTATATGTAATACTGTAAAGATACTATTGTTTAATTGTTAGACAATATAAATTGTATTTTCAGGGCTTAAATAGATACTATGACGCTGCACGGACAGCCAATCACAGTAATGCCACAACCAAGATGGCTGTGGCATTAGTGTGATTGGTTCAGAAGCCCAGCATGTTTAGTGGCTGTGAAGGAGGCACCAAAACTGCAGGGTGGGACATCCGAATATAGCAAGGCAAGTACACAAATACTCACAGGATAACAAATAATGCAAATACCGTTCTATCCATGCGTTCTCTCTGTGGAGCTCACTGGGACGGGATACTCGGTACCGGACCGGGGTACTGCTGGGGATGTCACGGAGGTCCTGGTCTGGACCGTGCCCCGGGTTCTCACAAGTAGAAGGGATATTTACAAGGATTAGTTTGTTGTGACGCCAATCACGGGTTGTGGTCAGTGATGGGACCACCACTGCAGCACAGCTCTGCCAGCAGGATGGATGATGGGGCTGCAGCCAGATGGATGAGCCCGCCGCGGGTCGGGCTGCTCTGGGAAGGGTAAAAGGTATTATGAACAGTTCTTTATACCTGGAATCAGACACGGAAACTGAAGCAGGGTTCACCGGGTTTACTTTCAAGTTCTTCAAAGTCACACAAGTCACGGTACAGTTCTTAACACAGTTCACAGTGCAGTTAACTCCGGGAACACTAAACCCTTTGCAGCTAGGCTGTCGCTCTGAGACCTCTTACTCCTTCTAAGTGTCCTCTCAGGCTGTTCTCTCCCTCTCTGTTCTCTCGCGGGTTGTATGTCAGCAGCTCGGCCCCTTTTGGGTCCTCATTGTTGCTGCTGTGCCTTCAACCCTGTAGTGGGAACACGGACTTGGATTCAGTGTTCCCCGCCGGTTCTTCTGGGGAGCCGGTATATTGCTTCAGACCCCTTCAGAACCGACACTCTGGTGTGTGCCTAGCCTGCAGTAACCCTATCTTCCAAGGTGTTACCAGGCTCCTTCTAACCAGTGTGATTCCAGCACTATTAGGGAAATCTTCTCCACCCGTAGTTAGTCGGTGCAGCTGTGTTCCTCGGACCCGGTGATACTGGTCCGGTCTCTTTCCTCACACTCCCTTGGGATGCCGGCTATGGACGAGCTTTCTCTCCATGGTTTCTTTGAATCTGTGGATTCTGTGTCTCCAGGGAGCCCAATCCCACCGGGACGTGTCACTTTGTTTCTGGTGTCTTTACAGCTCAGCCTACCTCGGCCTACTAACTCCTTCCTCCTCTCTTTCCTCTATTTGAGCTCTCTGTCACCTGATCTACATCTTTCTCACCCACTTTCCTCTAAACCCACCACCCTTTCCCGCCTAGGGTCCCGGGCTCCGGGTTGGCTGCCGCCTCTAGTGGGTGTGTTTGTGCTGTGAGGGTGTTTGTTGCACAAACTGTCTATCTACCTGCCTGGCTGCAGTTCCCTATGTGGCCACCCTGGTCGCAGGGTCGCCACATATCCATCACCAGTTATTTAACCATGTGAGTACCAGACTAACTAAATGCTACAACTTAGATTACTTTATGTAAACCACATATAACACTAGTCAATTCATTACATTCAAGCAAATGTTTTAGAAGGATGCTGACAATTCTTCCTCTCCTTGACAGTGCCACTTCCCCAGTTGTGCACATAACCAGCTGCCTGCAAAATACCCACCCCATAAGTATAATTTTGCACACACAATTTAGCTTGCCCTCCAAAAACTGCTCCTTATGCAAAGTAACTTTTTTCACCTGATGACATTGTCTAACCAGCAATAACAAATCCTGCTTCATATCTGGAAGCTTGCACTCCATTTTATCAGTATCAATTAGAATACTCAAAAGTGTTACTATCTGTAGCATAGCTTTCTGTTTCTTCCAGAGCTAGTGGGATCCCAAGCTGTTTGCTTTTGTTTTCATGATAGGCAACAAAATTAAACAAACCATGCACCCAAGAGGACCCACAAATTAAAAAGTATCTAAATAGTGAAGAACAGATGACCAGCCTGCCTTCTGCATCACTGTTCACTCAGAAAATGGACAGAACACTTTAAAATACACACGTGATATGGAACACCCAAAAGGCAAATAACAATCTACATAATACTGTCCCTGTCAGTCTTGACAATACGTTGTATCCAACCATACCTTCTTTAAGGATTTGCTTTTCTTCTTTAATACCAAGACTAGTCATGAGATGGCACTATTACCACTGCTAAAACTTTTCTTCCATACAACAGTAAAAAGTCAGTTTTTGAACAGCTAAATGCTGGTTGGTAATATATCTTCAACACTTGGAGGCAAAAAAGGGAGGTCAGACTCTAAATTTTGTCATATCAATATTTAAATTTGCTAAAACAGCTTTCTTTCAATTGTTTGGGTAAATCTATTTCAAATAATACCTTAAACCTTTTTCAAATTAGGTTAATACTTTCCAAATGTATTAATTTGTGCAATTCAGACTATGTAGTTCCATTCTGGCCATAGTTTATCTTAATTATAACATAGAGCATTTGAAAAGCAATTAATTCTAATAAGCGAATAAACATATTTGCATGAAATCTGTCTAGTTTTGATGTTGTTATGTGGTCATGCACTATTACTATTACAGTTCTCTTTTGGCCATGGCAAATTGCTGACTTCAGACTAAAGGCCCCGCCACACACTACAATATTGTTGATGATATCAATAGTACGTCATGGCTTTTGCATGTGACGAGTGACTAGCCCAGGGTATGGGGACTCGGGTACCTCTGTTGTGGTAGGGATGTCACTGGTGGCCTGCCCAGACCCGTGGCCCTGGTGGTCAACTAAAAAGGGGTAGTTGAAATATGAATAAAAGTTTATAAGTTTATCGTGACGCCAGCCACAGATTCTGGTGATGTAGCACCAGCGCCGCTTCAGACCTCTGGAAGTCGATGGTACAGCAGCTGAGATGGTACAGCTCCCTGCAGGTAGAGCTGGCTCTCCGGGGCAGGGATGCACTTTAGTGATGGCAGTGCTGATGATGGAGAAACAATTTGCAGTACAGTGGGAAAATAATTACGCAGAGACTCTGTCACTCTACCCGGGTACTTTACTGGAATGATGCTGACGGAAGTACAGTTCACAGAAAACAGCTGTTGTTAAGTAAGGATAGCCGGCCGGGTAGTCACAGTGGGCTGGAGTCTCCCATGGTATGCCTTCCTTGTTTCTATCCCGTGTCCTGCTGATACTACCTGTCTGGGAACAGCCCACTTAGTACCAGGCCCGATTGGGGTGCTTTCTGAGTATCCCAGCTTCCCGCTCTCCTCTATCCTGCACTGGGTCTCGACCCCGGTGGGTTATCCTGCTGTGACTGGTTTCCTTTCTGACAGGGTGTCGGGGCTGGTAGACGGACCCACGACCTCCGGTGTTACGGCTCAGGGGCCGAACTCCCTGTGCCGCGTCTTCAGAACCGTCACTCCGGTGTACGGACCAGGGTTCCCTCCCTGAGTATGGATGCTCGGGGGGGTCCCCTCCTTCAGTCTGGGCTGCCTGTTCGCTCTCTCCAGGCCCCCTCTATGGAAGTCTCCTTTGTCTCTGTCAGAGGTTCCCGGTGCTCTGTCTTTCCTCAGGGTAAATTAAAACTCACTGTGTGTCCTCCCTCCTCCCTAACTCGCCCCCCTAGGTTACGGGCCTAAAACCATCTATTCTAGGTGGGTGCCTGGGAGTGCTAGGATGGAATTATCCTACAAATCCTACATTCCACTGTGACAGGGCTAACCGCACACTCATTTATGGGTGCAGTACCCCAACTGTGACGCCTGACCAGTAGGGCGCCACAAAAGTACAAACGATCAACAATAAGTCAGCTCATCGTTAATGGGAGGTTTGTGAACCAGACCTTAAACCAAACGATGATCGTCCGTCCAATCTGCAGCATCAGTGTGTGTGACACTTTGATAATGATTGGAGACAAAAAGCTAAATGCGACAAAAAACAACAGTACACTGCAGTAAAAGTATTAAAATGCAGACGCCTTCAGTCCATTTCAGACACTGGGCTTGCTGGCTCCTGCTTACTAGTAAGTATACAAACTAGTCAGGTTTTTAATACAACAGTTAGGACCGCGTCAGAGATGGGTACACTTTGAAGTTAGTGACGTGGCTTGAAATAACTTTTTCTGCGCAAAAAAACGGATGGACCAAGTACCCTGTATTGTTATATTATTTTTATACTGCACTTGCATTTTAATACTTTTACTGCAGTGTACTGTTGTTTTTTGTCGCATTTAGCTTTTTGTCTCCAAATATGCTGGCGGTGTGAACATGTTCCTACAGACTTGTTCTCTGTGTGCAGGACTCATCTGCTTTCTAATTAATTGCCTCTTGCCATGCAAGAGATGGAGTCTCCCGCCCCTCTCTGGGCCCTGCACACATATAGCCTCGTCGCCTTCAGTCCATTTCAGACACTGGGCTTGCTGGCTCCTGCTTACTAGTAAGTATACACACTAGTCAGGTTTTTAATACAACAGTTAGGACCGCGTCAGAGATGGGTACACTTTGAAGTTAGTGACGTGGCTTGAAATAACTTTTTCTGCGCAAAAAAACGGATGGACCAAGTACCCTGTATTTGTTATATTATTTTTATACTGCACTTGCATTTTAATACTTTTACTGCAGTGTACTGTTGTTTTTTGTCGCATTTAGCTTTTTGTCTCCAAATATGCTGGCGGTGTGAACATGTTCCTACAGACTTGTTCTCTGTGTGCAGGACTCATCTGCTTTCTAATTAATTGCCTCTTGCCATGCAAGAGATGGAGTCTCCCGCCCCTCTCTGGGCCCTGCACACATATAGCCTCGTCGCCTTCAGTCCATTTCAGACACTGGGCTTGCTGGCTCCTGCTTACTAGTAAGTATACACACTAGTCAGGTTTTTAATACAACAGTTAGGACCGCGTCAGAGATGGGTACACTTTGAAGTTAGTGACGTGGCTTGAAATAACTTTTTCTGCGCAAAAAAACGGATGGACCAAGTACCCTGTATTTGTTATATTATTTTTATACTGCACTTGCATTTTAATACTTTTACTGCAGTGTACTGTTGTTTTTGTTCGCATTTAGCTTTTTGTCTCCAAATATGCTGGCGGTGTGAACATGTTCCTACAGACTTGTTCTCTGTGTGCAGGACTCATCTGCTTTCACTTTGATAATGATGTTGTTAACGACCTCGCCTATTCAGAACTGAAGGACGTAGGTGATCAAACGACCGCAGGTATCGTTCGCTTGTCGCGAATCATTGCTTTACCGTTAAAGATATCTGTACGTTTGGCACTTCCCTAGTGATCATTGAACGTCGTTCAAGTGATCTAGGTCAAGTCGGATCGTTGATCAGATCGTTCGGACGTTGACGCTTGTGACGGGGCCTTCAGTCTGTCCAATGAAATTCATATACTAAATGCAAATAATACATATTACAGAAACAATAAATAAGAAAAAGTTAAAAGGAATCTGTCAAATGTTTTTTGCTACTTCATCTGAGAGCTGAAAAATCCTCTAAACAAAGAGACCCTGAATCAAACAATCTGTTCCTGGACAGCTGTGTCTTCTATACTGCCATAAAGTGCCCACTATATGTACATACCTGGTCCAAAAAGGAAGGATGCTTTTTAACGATGTTTGAAAAATAAAAATATTTTAAGAAAAAAATGGCAAAATAAGGGTTCCTCCACAAGTGAATCTAACAATGCATCACTCGGTTTACTGGGTGAGTTAGTTTACTAACACAATCAGAGTTATTAGGTTTAGGATGTAGTAGAACTTAAGGCCCTGTCTCACATAATGATATCGTTAGAGAGATCGTTGTAACGTCACAGTTCTACAGCGATGTCGTTCTGTGTGACACTTTGCAGTGATCAGGCCCCTGCTGTGAGGTCGCTGATCGCTGCAAAGTGCTCTGGGTCAATTTTTGATCGCTGGTTTCCCACTGGTCAGCACATATCGCTGCGTGTGACAGCGAGAAACCAGCGATCAGTGACCTCACTGGCTGGTAACTATGGTAAACACTGTGTATCTAGGCAGCGCGCTGCCTAGATACCCGGTGTTTACCATGGTCACCAGCGTCCTCCCTGCTTAGCACTGCCTGTAAGCAGGGAGAACGCTGGTAACTATGATAAACACCGGGTATCCAGGCAGCACGCTCTGCCTGGATACCTGTTGTTTATCATAGTTACCAGCGTTCTCCCTGCTTAGCGCTGCCTATCAGGCAGTGCTAAGCAGGAGGATGCGGACATCACCTTCAGTGATGTGGGAGTGGCTCCCATGGCCCTGTTCGCTGGGGAGATCTGCCTGTTTGACAGCTCCCCAGCGATCAGATAACGATGCTCCAGCGATCCCGGCAGGTCGTTTGCTGTCGGGATCGCTGGAGTGATCGTTATGTGAGACAGGGCCTTTGGGAACTGACCCCCCCTCCCTCCACACACAATAGGCTCTCTATAGACATTAAGATGTTAAACACAGCAGGGGACGTGCCAGACTAGATGACTTCTAGCTGACCTAGTCATAGAAAAAAAAGAAGGTGCGCACACTTGATAAGAGAGAGGATGTGAAATCCCCGTCCCTGGTTCGTTCACGCAAACGGTGATATTGGTTTTAGGTCACTGACTAGTTCTCAGGAAAAATTTGTGGTTTACATGATTGTTGTGTACTTTTCCTGTAGCTCCTATAGCACAAAAACAATTGCCGGAGTGTTTTATTAGCGTCGAGGCAGTGGAAGGTGCATGTTTATTGAACAGCTTTATGTTGAGATCCCCCAACCTTTCAAGCACTAGCGCTTTCTCTTGAGAAACTTAAGATGTTAACCATCCGACCTCGACCTAACTAGATCACTCTTCTCAGCTGACCTAGTCAGTCAATGATAATGTCCTGCAGCTAAGAATACATAGTAAGTAGACAACTGCCACACTATGATAGAGAGGCATTGCTGAATCTGTTAACCCCTTTTGGGATGATGTCTTCAGATTACATAGCATAACCTGCTGATTAATTGCTTTTAAAGGTCATTGACTATTTTTCTAAAGAGCAAAATTATATGTGGTTTTACAATTTATTTGTTGCATGATAAACTTTTCCATGTAGCTCCAATAGAAAAAATAAATTGCACTGGTTTACATACATCCAGCAGTTGAATTTGGTGCAGTTTTGAATTTCCAACTGCATTGAATTCCCTCAATTTATGAAGTTTTAATGTGGCTGCATTTTGCTGAAGTGGAAAACTTAGAAAAAGAATAAATCATTTCCACCTCACACTCACTGTCCAACTCTTCCGCACCTCACATACAGTTCCTACATCTCTTAATTTCCCTTCGCCTTATGTTTGGGAGTGCTTCACTCTAGGCTGGTCTTTGGTTGTCTAGACTCATATGAGATTGATCATGATTTACAGTGTTTGCCTCTTGAGGTATGGCATGATAGGTGAAGCTTGGGTCCCTAAGAATGTGCTGGGATGGTGTAAGAAGAGGCACAGAGGAACAGTAATATCAGTGGCAACGGCAGGTGAGAGGACGCATTTATTTCCAGATTTTTAAAGTCTATGTTATTATGCTAAGGGTCTTGGAAAAATATGAAGAAACATTCAAATCACAGGAAAATAAACTTTGCTGTGAATCAATATTTTTGTCCTGTAAAATCTACCCAATTTTGCAAATTAGTCATGGCAGATTCAATCATCTGTAAAGATTTCTTTGCTGTAGCTCTGCATGCCTTCGATTTCATACTCTTCAATTCTGTTAGGAGAAGAATCTAGGCTTACTACTTCAGACTCTGTAATATTTTTTCTGCAAAAAAAAATCTGCATAGAGTCACAGGAGGCTTTAAAGTTCTTTCCCCTGCATCCAGGTTCATGCCAGTGTTTTTGAGTCTTGACAGTAGTCTACCAACTTGGGGCTCTCCATTTGTTGCTGTACTGCAACTTTTGGATACTCTCATTTTTCTCTACAAACATTCTACAGCCCATTGTTAGCATAGTGCTGTTTACATATAGGGCAGTATATATCGCAGTCACTGAGAGTTAAGGCCCCGTTGCACGTTACGATATCGTTAATGAGAAACGTCACGTTTTTTGTGACGTAGCAACGACATTGTAACATTGTCGTTGCATGTGACATGTACACACGACCAACAATAATTATTATTATTGAGGTAACAGATGAAAGCGGCACTCGTGGATCTTTTGTTCCATATGCTGTTAATGATCCAGTTTAGGATACATCCATCGGGAGGGTGTGCAGGGAGGGAGTGTGCAAGCAACGGTGACCGTTTCGAGGATGATACCTCTTCTACGGGCTCTCTTATTATTATTATTATTTATTTATTTCTATAGCGCCATTATATTCCATGGCACTTTACATGCTAAAAGGGGCAGACAAGGACAAGTAACATAGTAACAATACAAGTAGCAATAAATGTGGACAATTTGGTCGTACAGGTACAAGAGGGGACAAATTCTGTCTACGAGGGGTGGGTGGGGATACAGTGGGAGGGGGATGTTCCAGTCGTGAGGCGGTGTGTGGTGGAACGGGTCTCATTGCAGGTAGTAGGCTTGGTGGAAGAAGTGGGTCGTCAGGCTACTTTTGAAGGTTCCCAGGGCGGGAGAATGTCTGATGTGTTGAGGCACTGAGTTCCAGAGTATGGGTGAAGCACGGGAGAAATCCTGTATGTGGTTGTGCAAAGAGGAGATGAGGGGGGAGTAGAGGAGGAGCTCTTGGGAGGATCGCAGGTTGCGTGAGGGTAAGTATCGGGAGACCATGTCAGAGATGTATGGAGGGGACAGGTTGTGAATGACTTGTGAATGACTTGTATGTCATGGTTAATGTTTTAAACCAGAATCTCTGGGAAGTAGGGAGCCAGTGAAGGGCTTGGCAGAGGGGGGGAGACAGGGGAGTAGTGGGGAGACAGATGGATTAGGCAGGCAGCGGAGTTCAGGATTGATTGGAGAGGTGCAAGGGAGGTATTGGGGAGGCCGGTGAGCAACAGGTTGCAGTAGTTGAGGCGGGAGATGATGAGAGCGTGAATAAGGGTTTTAGCAGTGTCGTGGTCAAGGAAAGTGTGGATCCTATAGATGTTTTTGAGCTGGAGTCGGCAGGAGGTGGCGAGGGCCTGGATGTGGGGCTTGAAGGATATAAGTCGGCTGATCGTTGATCGCAGGTTTATGAAGAGGACCATAAATCAGTCGTTGATCGTACGTTCAACCTGCTGCATCGTCGTGAGTGACACCTTGATAACAATCTCGTTTACGACTTTGCCTATTCAGAAATGAAGCACGTAGGCGACCAAACGACCACAAGTTTCGTTCGCTTGTCGCGGAATCATTGCTGTGTTGTTCAATATATCTGTACGTGTGACACCTCAGCAGCGATCACTAAACAATGTCCCAGCGATTGTTGGTCGGATCGCTGGGACATTGAAACGTGTAACGGGGCATTTAGACCGCAACCAGACCTGTGCTGGAAGTGGGTATGCTGATGACAGTCTTGTTTTCTTTTTTTAGTCTGAACACACATTCAGCTGAAGTGTATTGCCACGCAAGAGCAACCACTTGGAACCACACAAATAAAGTCCAACGGAGGAGCCCTTATTTCGTCATTTTTTTCTTCAAATCTTTATATTCTTCAAACATCGTTAAAAAAACATCATTCCTTTTCGGACCAGGTATGTACATACAGTGGGCACTTTATGGCAGTATAGAAGATACAACTGTCTAGGAACAGACTATGTGTTTCAAACTTATAGGTCTTCTTCTAGACCTAAAAGAAGACGTATAGGGTTGAAACGCGTAGTCTTCTAGACCTAGTAGAAGACCTTTAAGATTGAAACGCATAGTCTGTTCCTAGACAGCTGAGTCTTCTATACTGCCATGCCCACTGTATGTACAAACTTGTTCAAAAAAGCAATTATGCTTTTTTAACAATGTTTAAATAATAAAAAGATTTTAAGAAAAAAATGCGAAATAAGGGTTCATCCACTGGACATTATTTGTTTGGTTCCAAGCGATTGCAGGAGGGTATGTCTCCCTCATCTCTGTGTGGATCCCTGGAAGATGATCGAGCAAGGGGAAACTACGAGCTAGGTAAGCTGGCCACTATTAACTTTTTGCATGCAAGAGCAACCAATTTGCTGCATTGCAAAAACTATAGTTAACATTGGTCTATCACATTACTGTGATGTGCTGCCTGATCAACCCACCCCACCCCCCTGAAATCAGGTTGGACAGACGCCTTAAAAAAATATCTAGGCCAGCCTTGTCTCTTGTGGCCATCCCTGTTGTTGAGGAGCCACGTGTGGAATTGGTTGAACCTATGCATTTGGTGAGAGTAGCATCTCACACTAGACTATCTGAGGGTGGGGCATGCTTCTATTGTTGTCAAACTGGTCACTTTATTAATGTCTGTCTGCATCATTCCAAATCTGTATCTCAGCCTCAAAAGTCGTGTTCATCTGGTGATTTGGAAGGAGACGTCAAGGGTGTTTTTACTTCTTTCCTACCTGGGCCTAGATGCTATCTTGGGAAGTGTGGTCAGGGGAGGGCTGTGACTCTCATTAAGTACTCTGAGGGAAAGAGGTTTAAGACATGGGGAGACACCTCTATTGTTTGCCCTCCTAAGAAAGTACCCTCTGTCAGTAACCAGATGAATGAAGATAAACGTTCAAGTCCAGACCTGAGCATAAAGGATTTTGTGTGGGTGTTTTCTAAACATGTTATGTGGAGGTGTGCAGCTGGGCTCATAGTTCTGGAGTTATTGGTCCATTTAGAGTACCGGCCATTTTTAACCCTGTGGTCTTCCAACTCAAACTAGCCCTAGTGTTCGATATCCATAACCTCTTCCACAAAGTGCCACTCAAAAGATGTGGAAATCTTCCGGACAAACCCATTTTAGGGCCCAGAGGCTCCTCAAAATGGGGGGTACTGTCACATGTTGACTGCTCTGCTGTGTCTGTGAACTTCTCCGCAGTGTAGTAGTTCACTGGGAGTAATTTCTCTTTTGTACCTTTAAGGTTAATTTCTGTCTCTGCAGTATGAATTGGCTGTGACTCTTCAGTACCAGTTGCTATGGCTGAGTGAATCAGTTGATGTGGTTGACAACTCTCCCAGCCTTTAAGTAGTCCCATCACCTGGTGTCACTGAAGGAGTTCATTCTATGTATTGACCATGAGCTGTGTGGATGTGAGTGTAGTCCTTGCTGAAGTTTTCCAAAAGCTTAGTTCCTTCAAGTCTGCCATCTTTTATGGTGTTCCTGTTCTTTGCCCAGTCCATAGGTGGAGTTGAGGGGGTTTTAGATTAGGGCTTGTCAGGAGCGGGCAAGGGGAGCAGCCAAGATATTCTCACATTCAGAGGTAATTCTTAGAACATGGTCAGCTAGGGACCTGCAGTCTAAGGGTCAGACTAGTTACCCTGATTAACTTTGCCCATCATAGTCATTCTGTTACCTAATCCCCTTGTCTGTTATAACCATCCCGTGACATCATGAAGGTGACCACCTCCTCAACATATAGAGTGCGGAGTTATGAAGGCAAGTGGTCACACAGCAGGGTGGACAGGCTTACCTAGCACCTTTCACCAGTCACATCTTCAGCTAGGAACCCAAACCACTTCTTCTGGAAGAAGGTCGCCACCCATCCCTAGCATTTAAGAGTCTAAATTATCTCAGAAATAACATGGGTTTGGATAGTTTATGCCTGTAAGGATACGGCTGAGAGGGGGTAGTTGGCCCAATGAGACTTTCTCCCAGTTGCAGTCCTCCGGCAAATGTACTACGCTGCACAGGAAAATAGGAGCATCTGCTACTACTACCTCCTCCTTATCCTTATCCCTCCTCCTCCTTGATTTGCTGATCCAATGTCTGCAACATTGGCTGCAGATTTAATAAGGTCAGGCATGCTGCAACTAACCTGTACTGGTCTGACTCCCAGCTAGCATATAGAACAGCTGACCTCCTGACTGAGAGCGAGCTGCATTCCAGTGGGACCTCTTCAGGTATGCGGAATATCATTACATCCTGACATCACCTCAAATTCGGCCCAATGCTGAGTGTGCAGTTGTACTCAAGCTAACATATGTAGACATCGCCTCTGCAGGCTGCTCCAGTTCTGGTGATGCAACCTCGTCTTCTGGGGGGGTGAGGAAGATCATGTCTTCCAGAGCAAGAATGTCTTGGGGTGGATCAATCACATCAAAAAAGTGCAGGCATACAGTAGCACAGTGTTGCTGCATTGTATGACAATTCCAAGATGGCACAGACCTCTGCGGTGAAGCGTCTTTCCTTTGCCTAGGGGCTCCAACTCTACCAGCGCCAAGACCCAATCGCTTACAGGATATTATTGTTTTCTCAATCTTGTTGCCTAGCTTCTCATTAACTCCTCCAAGAGGTGGGCCGTAGAAGGCTCCTGATTTACAAATACTATTCCCCATGCCACATTTAACACCTGAGCTTGCTGTCAGGGTGAGTGATTATTCAAGCCTGGCATATTTGGTGGAGAAATACAAAAAAAAAAAGTTTTTTCATCTCACCACCAATTCATTTGAAATGTTTAATAAGGCTAGTGAGCAATCAAAGGAAAAATCTAAGATTAATGCTACAATAACACACTTACAGGTACCAAAAATTTGTATTCTAAACATCTGAAATGAAGTGAAATGAAATAAAAGGATTACAGATTTTTAAGAAGCAATAACAATAGTATGGTGTTTCACCAGTGTGAACAGATCTATAAGACCATGCACGTTAGGTATATAATGGACATAGGCCAGGATCACATTTGGAAGGCACATTGTGATTACCGCATCCAGATCCGGATGTGGTAGTTGCATGTGCTTTCAGACACATTTTGGCTTTAAAATGTGCTCCTAAACCCGGATCCGGTTGCTGTATGCCTTGCTCATTACTGCTGCCGCAGGGATGAACAAAGGGTTAATGTTATTATTATATGTGGGCAACATGTTTCCAGGGAGTGTCCACCCTCCCTAGAGACATGTTGGCCACGTAGAGCGGCATGTGACGTGTTAATTAGCTTTATTACAGTATCGCCGGCATTGTCTGCTTTTTACAATTTTTAATCAATTGACAAGCTTGAAACATTAGCTTTATGGCGTACTGCTGCCCACAGATACTGTAATAAAGCTAATTAACCCTTCACAAGCCTCTCTATGTGGACAACATGTCTCTAGGGAAGGTGGACACTCCCTGGAGACTTGCTGCCCAAATATAATATTAACATTAACCCTTTGTTCATCCCCGTGGCAGCAGGGATGAACAAAGCATCCGGCTACCTCAGGCATTCACATGTGCCTTGCGGTAGCCGGATGGGCTCCCATAGGCGCCCATTTAGCATTCCCACTGCGGTTTTCAAACCACTCCGAAAAACGCTGGGCTGCATGATTTTTCACACAGGCAGCAAAACCGGAATGTGGGAACTGGATTTCATTAAGCGTGCACCACACGCTTGGTGCTTCCCCCCCTATCGTGTCCTCTTCCACCCCTGTAGACTGTGAGCCCTCGTGGACAGGGTCCTCTCCCATCGTGTATCAGCAAGCCTTGACTGTTCATATGTACTGTACCTGTTCTTGTTACCCCACACTTCTTATATAAAGCGCCATGGAACCAATGGCGCTATATAAATAAATAATAATAATAATAAGTGCAATCCGGTTTTATAATGGGCGCCTATGGGCTGCGGATCCTGATCCGGTTTTGAGCATTTTTAATGCTCAAAACTGGATCAGGATCTGCAAACCCGACCGCAAATGTTACCCTAGCCATATGCTATTTTTATCTGAATTGCTAGCAGATAAGTGTAGAATTAATGGCCTAGCATGCTCCTGACTCTCTGCAATAATAACATTTGCTCTTTAAACAAAAAAGAAATAAAAAAAATAATTAATAGAAAAAAATAAACAAAATTAAAATCACTTTTAAAGAGATGTTTAAAGGAGATTTTAAGGTTCCTGGATTTAACAGCTGCTGCCATATTTGGCACTGTTCCAATAATACACAGCCGGCAGTTGTCCAAACACCTCTTGCAAACTCAAGGAAGCTTAAAAACTCTTTTTAAAGCTTCATTAAATTCTACAGGTTTAAAGAAACTGGTAAACCCAATGGCTGTGAACGATGCTTAATGACTAAAATCTAATGGCCACTTTACACGCACCAACGTCAGTCCGATATTGGATCCGACGGCGCGGGAGCGCACTTTTTCTGCCCAGATTTCAAAGATCGCATCGGAGATTTACACAGCGCGATATCGGCTTATGACGTCTCTGCGATGTCTGCCCCCTTGTATGGCCGACCCAGGAACGACCATTTAACCTGGGAGTGAATAGGGGACGTTGTACTGGACATCGTAGTTGGGACGTTTACACAGCAAGATCCTGCTCCAACCTCCATCCAATATCGGGCCATTGGAGAGCACGCTCATTCGATCCCTGATATAATTTTGGCGTCGTCCGTGCATCGATTGGACGTTTAAACCATACAACGCACGAACGATATCGGGGCCAACACACGAACCACGTGACTTTTGGTTGGAGTTGGACGCCGATATCGGGACGTGTAAACCCACCATAATGCCTAACTGGTCTTCCAGTGAGCATTTTTGTCTCAAACCTTCAAGGAAAGTTTAAGGGTATGTGCACACTGGCCGGGTTAGGGTCGGTTTAGCTGTGTAAACCGCCGGTCGGTTTACATAAATTTTATGTAAATTTATGTTAATCCAAACCGGCGTTTGGATTAACATTAAAACCTATGTAAACCGACACCCGGTGTGCACACACCGGCGGTTTACACATGCTCATCTGTTGCTAACCCGCTGGGTTCCCAGCGGGTTAGCAACGAATGTGCATGTTCTATAAACCGGCCGTTCTGCAGCGGCTGCAAGCAGAATCATGTGCTGCTTCCAGCCGCTGCATAACCGCTGCCGCTAACCCGCTGTGCACCCCCCGCACCCGCCGCACATACCCACCAGGAAGCCGGTGGAGGCTGCAGAGCTTCCTGGCGGGTCCGCCCAGCCGCCGCCGACCAACCCGCCGGCATATGTGTACATACCCTTAGGGCCATTTTAAATTTCTAACTTTTTACCCGAACAAAGCTGTGTTTTATGGTTTTTTAGTAACTTGCTCGGGTGTCCTGATCACACACCTAATCATAAAAGTTTGTGCCAAATTTTAAATTGGTAAACATGTTCAGGTTCAGGGGAATTTTTTACCACACAATGAATGCCCGAAAAACGATTCCAACAAAACATGTCACAATTGAATTTTTTTTTCTTAGTTTTACTACTGGATTTGCCAGTACAATATATGATAAAATATATGAAGTCATTGAAAAGTACTATTCATCCTGTAAAAAAAACAAGCCCTCCTATATCTTGTGTGGACACAAAAAATAGAAATGTTCTTGCGCTTAGTGAAAAGGAAGGGAAAAACAAATACAGAAAAATGGAAATTGGCCTTGTCAGTAAGGGGGTTAACTGTTGGTGCTTTGACTAGAAACATTGCATGGCAAAATGGCGATAGAAAATTTTGGGAACAGGCATGGTCTTATGGTCTGTTTATTTACTTGAGATGTACTAGAAACAGTAAAAAGATGCTTTAGTCCTTGAAATAATAAAAAAAAATATTTGTTCTGCCTTGTTTGAAAAAAGAGAATTTCATACAATTCTTTTTCATTATGAGACATACCCATAATTGATTAGTCATTCTTTGTAGGAAAGAGAACACTTGGTTTTCTCTGTACAAAACAGATCTATTGTATGAATATAAACTCAATTAATGAAACGTTCTCCTCATATCTTATCTAAAGTACCTTACATTCTATTAGAGATTCAGTTTAGTACATAAACTAAAAACTTAATTATTAGTTTATAAGTTTGAAAAAGAAACAAGTTCAAGCAGTTCAGCTTATTTACTTCCGATACTGTTTCCGATGCAATAATCTAACGAGACAGAAGCCAATTTTCCTGAGGCTGGCTTCACTCCACGGTTTTTGTCTGTCAGGTTCTGTCCAGTTTGACCAGACGAACTGATCGTTGCCAATGGCCCTATGGTGCCGGATTGGTCTTGTTTGGCCTATGGTTTTGTGCCTTTTTGCCCGGATTCGGTTGTGTTCGTTTTTTGCACCGGACTCAAAATTGGAGTCTGCATCATTTTTTTGTGTCTGGTGCAAAAAACTAACAAAACCGGTTCCTCCCGAATTTGAGGCAATCCGGCGCCCATAACATTGGAGTTTATGGGCGCTAGTTCACCTCGGATCTGGCAAACAAACCAGATTGTATCCCGGATGCCTGGTACTGAAGAGCAGCGGCTCTCATTCAGCACCATGGACAGCAGCAGCATTTCAGAGACGGCACTAAAGTTCAGCACCACGGAGAGCTCCACTGTACCAACGGCTGAAATTTCAGCACCTCAGACAGCAGCAACCACGAGCACAAAGGAATCCTGCTAAAAACAGGACCGGAGGAACATATTTGCCCTCACTTTGTGCTCGTCCGGTGCTGTCAGGTTCTGCCCTGTGCATCCTGCAAAATACCGGACAGAACCTGATAGACAAAAACCATAGTGTGAAGCTGGCCTAATTTTGGCAAAAAAGTTCCATCCTGACTCATTATATGGCAATCAGCATACTATAAATCCTTATTTTTTATTTATTTATTTATTTATTTATTTTTAATCGATGAAAAGCGGTGTGAACTTTTATGGGCTTTATTAAATATTTTTCATATTATTTAAAACTTCTTTCATCACTTTCTACTGTACTTATGAGTTTCCTTTAGGGACTTAGGCTGCCTTCAGACTTGCAGATGCCTCCGCAGCGTTTTGCAGAGGCATCTGCAAGTATCTGCATGCAGACCGCGGCCCCTATGTTTATAATGGAGCGCACGGCGGTCTGCAGATGCTTGCAGACCGCCGTGCGCTCTCATTGCCTGCCATTAGTGATCTGTGCGCAGGCGGATGCTGCGCACAATTCCATCTCGCCGCACCAGGACGCAAATCTCACGTCCCTGGTGCGGACGAGAGTGTGTGATCTGTACGCAGGCATCCGCCTGCGCACAGATCACTAATGGCGGGCAATGAGAGCGCACGGCGGTCTGCAAGCATCTGCAGACCGCCATGCGCTCCATTATAAACATAGGGGCGCGCATGCAGATACTTGCAGATGCCTCTGCAAAACGCTGTGGAGGCATCTGCAAGTCTGAAGGCAGCCTTAAACTTGAGATTGTCTGATCACTTGGAATACTACAGTATCAATGCATATACAGTTGAAAGCAGAAGCTTATATACACTATATAAACCTTTCCTGTTTTAAGTCAATTAGGATTACCATAATTATTTATATTTGCCAAGTTCCAGAATACGTACAGAGAGAAAATGTTTTAAGGCATTTTTATTACTTTCTGCTAAGTCAAAAGTTTACATACACTTAGATCACTATGCCTGTAAACAATTTGGGGAAGCCCTAACGATGTCATGTGTTTAGAATCTTCTGATAAGTTTATTGACAAAATCTGAGTTAAATAGAGGCACACCTACTGATATATCTTAATACACACTTGAAACAAAGTACTTCTTTGTGTAGAATCAAAGAAAAGTCTAAAGAAATCAGCCAAGATATCAGGAAGAGAATTGTGGACTTGCACAAGTCTGGCTCATCCTTGCATGCAATTTCCAGATACCTGAAGTTGCCTCATTCATCTGTACAAACAATAATATGCAAGTACAAACTAGATGGGAATGTCCAGCCATCCTACTGCTCAGGAAGGAGACGGGTTCTGTGTCCCAGAGATGAACTTGCTTTGGTCCAACATGTGTATATTAGCCCAAGAACAAAAGCAAAAGACCTTGTGAAGAAGATGGCAAAAGCTGGTAGGATTGTGTCATTATGACTGTAAAACGAGTACTGTATCAACAGGGACAAGTCCACAATTCTCTTCCTAATACCTTGGCTGACTTTTTTAGACTTTCCCATTATGTTACTCAAAGAAGTAGTGCTTTTCAGGTTTGCATTAAGATACATCCATGGGTATATCTCTAAATAACTCAGATGTTGCCAATAAACCTATCAGAAGCTTCCAAACACATGACATAATAAATTGGGCAGACCCAAATTGTTTAAAGGTTTAGTAATCTTAGTACCCTACGTAAACTTGTGACTTAACCCCTTTACAAACCAGCGATATTTTGCTTTTCATTTTTGTTTTTTGCTCCCCTGCTTCCAAGAGCCATAACTTTTTTATTTTTCTGTCAATATAGACATATGAGGGCTTGTTTTTTGCGAGACAAGTTGTACTTACAGATGCAATCATTTATTTTACCATATAGTGTACAGGGAAATGGAAAAAAATTCCAAGTGCGGTTAAATTGCAAAAAAAGTGCAATTAGACGTTTGTTTTTTGGGGTTTTTAGTCGCCATGTTCACTTTATGGTAAAACTGACATGACGGTGTTATGCCTAAGGTCGATACGAGTTTGTAGATACTAAACATGTATACTTTTACTGGTATCTAAGTGGTGAAAAAAAATTCAGACGTTTGAAAAAATAAATGAATCACACTTTTTGTGCCATGTTCTGCGACCCGTAACGTCCTTATTTTTCGGTATCTGGGGCTGTGTGATGGCTTATTTTTTGTGTCTTGAGATTCAATTGCTAATGATACCATTTTTAGGTTGACGCACTGTTTTGATTGCCCGTTATTGCATTTTATAGCAATGTCGCTGCGACCAAAGAAACGTAATCTTGGCGTTTGGACCTTTTTTTCCATTAATCAGTTTACGGCTCTCATTAATTGATTTTATATCTTGACAGATCGGGTGTTTCTGAACGCGGCAATACCAAATATGTGTATTTTTAAAAAAATTTTAATACATTTTATTTTGAATGGGGAAAAAGGGGGTGATTTAAACATGTTTTTTTTTTTAAAGTGTTTGTAAAAACTTTATTAATTCATTCTTCATTTTACATACCCCCATAGGAAGGCACACTGCTGGACAGTCTGATCACTTGTGACAGGTCCCGATGAGCTGCAGCACATCGGGACCTGTCACAAATGCACTCTGTGAGTGGTTGGCAGCTCTTGCCAACCACTCACAGGAAGCGATCAGTGATAGCTTCCTGGCACTCTGCAAGATCCTAGGCTTTCATGTGAGCACTAGAGATCTTGCGATATTATCACAGGATCTCTGGTGTAGGTGGGGAACAGTGTGTTCCCCGCTGCGGCGGTTTTGGTTCCCGCTGTCGGTGAATGACAGCGTAATCCAAAGGGTTAACAGAACTGATCAGATCCTGGATCTGATCGGTGCTGGAAGCCCAGCATCTCTGCTGATAGGATCAGCTGAGATGTCGGGTGTTTGATGTGAGCGCCACATCGGAGCTCACATCAAACACATGGGACCTGACTCATAACATTGTATTGCATCTAAAGTCAAGAAGGGGTTAAATGCCATAAAATATTCTCTGTCTCTCATTTTTATGGCATTTGACAAATATTAATTATGGTAATCCTAATTGTTTTAAGATGGGAAAGGTTTATTTTGATTTCATGTCAGATAGCGAGTAAAACAGTGCATGTAAACATCTGGTTTAAACTGTGCATACTAGCAATTCTTGTAAGATGTTCTTTTTTTATGTTATATATGTGTGTGTGTGCCTATCATTAAAAACAAGAAACTACAATGACAACGGAAGGGTCATTTTGATTTACTTTGTCTGGAATTAGTATGTAAGGTATGATTATGCAGTTCACCGGCTTCCTCAAGTCATCTGTTGAAATAAGTATGATCTTGTTAATACACGTTAATTTAATTTGCTGTTTGCTATAATGAAGTTTTCAAAACCAGGATTAGCAGTAACATGAAGGTAAGTTAGATTTACTTTATATTTAGATAGCATAACCATCTGGAAACACTCGATGTATATATTGCTCTTCCGCCTCCAAAATAGAAAAGATATCATTTACAATGCTATAAAATGCAATGATTTTGTATATGTAAAATTGGAGGTGGTTGCCCTTCCCATGACCCAGTCTTAAATGCTGCATAGCAAATAATGAGTTACTTTAATATAGTTCTTTCAAAATTGTCCTGTTGTTGCTGAATAGAGACTTGGCGTTTACATATAACAATTAAATAATTATAATTTTTTATTACATTTATATTGACCACTGATAATTTTGAAATTACGGTAATTTGTTTTTGTTTTTTTTCAGTAAATATATTTATTGAGATTTTCAACAGTAAAAACAATAGAAAGAACCAGTACAATGTCCAGGGCTTAATACAGAGATACATTACTTCCCGAAGAGCGCAGCACAGGAGTAGTCCAATAAGGACACTAGCACCTAAGCGGTACATGTTTCCCATCTTAGGAATCACCTCTGGACAAGGACATTATATAAAGAATATAGAACCTATGAAAAGGCAATTGTGGAAATAAAAAAAGAGGAGAGAAAGAGAAAAAGAGAAAAAAGGGGTAGGGAGAAGGGGAGTAAGGAAGGAGAGGGGGGGGGGTAAGGGAGACCCAGCAATTTAAACGCCCACGAGTTGACAATTACGAATATGTACGCAGCCAAGTAAGGAACCCTGTGCTCTCCTTGGAGGACTGCCAGAGGAACCAGGTGCGTCCCTGTTCATATGCGGCATCACCATCACCCGCCACCAGTGACTCCAGACAATGTAATCTATCCATTTCAGCTATCCATTCCACCGTGGAGGGGACCTCAGTGGACCTCCAATGACGGGGAATAACTGCTCTGGCAGCTATTAGGCAGAATCTCAGAATCCCCTTTTTGACGGAAACTATCGAACTGGGTATCAGGGACAGTAGGGCCATTTGGGGAGATGGTTCATGACGGACCCCAGTCATCAAATGAAAGGCATCGAAAACTGAGTTCCAGAAGGGTTGCAGGGGACCACAGGACCACCAAATATGAAGCATAGAGCCCGTGGCAGAGCCACATCTCCAGCAGGCGTCTGAGATCTCGGGGTTAATCCTGTGGAGAAGGGTGGGACACCTGTACCAGCGTGTCAGTAATTTATAATTCCTCTCCTGCGCCTGACTGGACATTGTCATCTTATGTGCAAGAGTAAAGATTTTCAAACTATCCGCCTCAGAAAAGGTGATCCCCAGGTCCCTCTCCCAAGCCTCCATAAATCCAAGTGTGGTAGGGGGAAGTGAATTCAAGACCAGGCCATTCAGCACCGAAACCACGTGAGAGGGACCCTCGGTAGGGAGCATCAGGGACTCAAATGGCGTCAGCGCCCCCATCGGCTCACTGGAGAGAAAGCTTCGCAATTGCAGAAACTCTAGCCAGGACAGCGGTATCGTAAGACCAGGGCCCCGTAACCCCCGCACGCTGGAGAGCCCCACAAGCTTATCCCTCACCTGACCCAGTCCCACCCCATCAAGTCGTGACCAACACAGATACGTAGACCTATTCATTGCTGGGGGAAAGGCCGGATTGTCAAAAAGGGGACTCAGTCTGCTCAGTCGAGAGGTCAGGCGTAATTTCACATAGGATCTATCCCAAAACTTCAAAACAATCTGTGTGAGTGGAGCAAAACTCGACACAGGTGGGCGTCCGGTCCCCCCCAGCCAAGGAAGCCAGTATAAAGAAGAGGGCGATAAAAGTTTCTCCAAGTGCACCCACTGTTTATGAGCATCACTGAACCTCCAGTCGACAATCCTAGAGAGCAAGACTGCCTGATAATAACGTTTAAAATCAGGAAGGCCTACCCCCCCTTTAGTCTTGGGTCTCACTAGTACTGAGAACCGAGTCCGTGGTTTCCTAGTACCCCAAATAAAGCTATTGATAGCCGATTGCAGGCGCCTGAAAAAGCAATCCGGAACCTGCACTGGAGCTGTCTGAAAGAGATAGAGAAATCGGGGTAAAATATCCATTTTGATCACTCCCACCCGACCGAACCAAGATAGCTGAGGTCTGCTATACCGTTTAAGGTCTGAGATAGTTTTCTGCAGGAGCGGGACATAGTTCAGAGCATATGTTGCGCTAATGTCAGCGGGTATTAAGACTCCTAAATATTTTAAGGCATCGGTCTGCCACTTAAAAGAGAAGGACGCCTGGAGCCGAGAGACTAGATCATCAGGCAGGGATATATTGAGCGCCTCCGTCTTGGAGTAGTTGACTCTAAAATTTGAGACCTCCCCGAACCTACGGAACTCCCTGAGGAGTACAGGGAAAGCCACAGTCGGGTTGGCAATGTATAGCAATAAATCATCTGCATACAGGGATATCTTAAACTCATGTTGGCCAATTCGTAGACCCTCAATATCAGGTGTCTTCCGTAATGCCACTGCCAGATGCTCCATCGCAAGGATATAAAGTAAGGGGGAGAGGGGGCAACCCTGACGGGTCCCGTTTCTTATGTCAATGGGCGGGGAAAGGTGCCATTCACTCATAAGTAGGCTTATGATACAGAGCAAAAATCCTCTCTAACATGGTAGGTCCCACTCCCAGTTGCTTCAGGGAGGCACGTAGAAAGGTCCAGCCTAGGCGATCAAACGCCTTCTCAGCGTCAATAGATAATAAGCATGCTGGTACCTTCCCCGTGCGCATGTACGAAGTTAGAAGCAATGTCTTCACCGTGTTATCCTTGGCCTCCCTGTGTGGCACAAAGCCCACCTGATCACTATGGATGGACCCAGGGAGAATAGGGTTCATTCTACCAGCTAACACTTTCGCGAACACCTTCACATCCACATTAATGAGGGATATGGGCCTATAGCTTGCACATAATAGGGGATCTTTTCCCGGTTTAGGAATCACGGTGATTGTGGCCATCAGCGTTTGGGGGGCAAAGGGGCAGCTGGCCGAGATGGAGTTAAACAGTTTGGTCATGAAGGAGACCAGGGAATTCGCATATAACTTATAGAAGGCGGCGGAGAATCCGTCAGGACCAGGGCTTTTACCATTAGCCAAAGATTTTATTGTGTCTAAAACCTCCTGTTCCGAGAGGGGACTCTCCAGGGCCTCAGACTCCTCCACCGACATAGGCGGGAGCTCAGTATCCCGGATGTAGTCGTCCACCCGTGCTTGAAACTCGGAAGGGGACATATCAGACAACGGGCCGCTTAAATTGTAGAGAGAGTCATAATATGCTCTGAATGAGTCCACAATCTCCTCTGGAAAATGGACCAGTTCACCCGCAGCAGACCTTATGGTAGGGATATAAGTGGTGGGGGCACGGGGGTGCAAAAACCTCGCCAGAGCTCTCCCGGGTTTATCAGAGTACTTGTACAGAAATTTATGAAAGCGGTCCCTCTGTCGTGCTAACGTCGTGTCCAACAAGGCACTCAACTCACAGCGTGCCCGGAGGAGATCAGCCAGCACCCCAGCATCTCTAGTCCGTTTATGATCCAACTCCAGAGTTTGGATACGAGTCAACAAACCCACAATGTTAGTCTCCCTCTCTCTCTTCAGCCGGGCCCCCTGTTGTATGAATACTCCCCGTATAACTCCTTTCAAATCCTCCCATTGGTATGGGATAGCCGTGGGGTCATGTTTGTGAAAATCTAGAAAGTCCGAGATTGCTGTTCGCACGGCCGCCTGACACGTTAGATCTCCAAGGAGACCAGGGTTTAAGGACCAGGTCCATTCTCTCGGAGAAAGGCTCGGCAGCCGAAGGGAGAGCAAAACTGGGGCATGGTCTGACCACAACATCGTGTCGATGTCAGACTTTGGGTCAAGAGACAGGAGCCCGTGGCTGACCAAAAAATAATCCAATCTACTATAGGAATTATGAACTGTGGAGAAGTAGGTATAATCCCGGGTAGTGGGGTGTAGTAACCTCCATACATCTACCAACCTTGAGTCTGTCAGGGCCCGCTGTAATCTCTCCAGCTGTGAGAGGGACACCGCCGACCTGCCCGAAGAGGAATCCACAGCGCGGTCCAACACCATATTGAAGTCCCCTCCCATAATCACATAGCCTTCCGCAAAGGCCGAGAGGTCCTGTAGGTACTTTCTGCACGCTCGGACCTGGTCTTGATTGGGAAGATAAATGTTAGCTATGGTGAACAAATCATGGGCAATTTTAAGCTTCAAAAACACAAATCGACCATTAGAATCAGCTTTAGAGGCAACTACCTGAGCCTGTAAAGACTTGTGCAATGCAATGCTGACTCCTTTAGACTTGGAGTCAGAGTTACTTCCATGGAACCACTGTGTGTAGTATCTATGGTTAAGCTTAGGGATTCTGTCTGATCGGAAATGTGTCTCCTGCAGCAGAAGTATGTCAACCCGTTTCTTATGCATACCGTAAAAAACCTTCGATCGCTTTTCTGGGACATTAAACCCCCTGACATTAAGCGAGCAGAGTTGTAGGGATGCCATAGGAACTATCGGGCCTGCGGGTGGTACAATCGGGTCGGAAAGGAGTGGGAGGGGTGGGAAGTGGGGAGAGATGGAAACAGAGAAAGTAAAGCACCAAGGAAAGAGAGTAGTTCAGCCGGAAGACAGGGTTCCGACCAAAAAGAAAAGAGAAAAACCAGGAAGCCACTAGGCCTCAAGGGTACAGGACAATATCAGAGAAAACTCTGAGAAGTAGTGTCAGAGACACACCCTAGTGGGGAGGTGATTGAGCAGAGAGCAACCAGCCGAACCCCTGCAGCAAAAAAGAAAAAATCCAACTCTACCCAATAGGCCCATGACCCTGGTAACATAAACATTGTTAACGAACATAACAGCGGATCATGGGCCAAGTACATTTGTCAAAATCAGCAGAGTCACAACAAGCCCCCGAAGGGGTATTATCAAAAGTCACATTTCAGGAGAAAGAGCGGCGTTAGCCAACATAGAATAACATTAGCACATTAATGCGGTAGTGCAACAGTTGAGCACAGTACATAAGGAGTCAATTGAAGTAGGTGGACATTCATAAATAGAAATGTCACCACTACGAAACATTCGGCTCTAATCCATCCATAATAAACAGACTAAAGCAAAGTCACGACCAAGCCCCCTGTGGGAGCCCGGCAACATTGAGGGACAATGTAGGCGGCAAAAAAGCAAAAAGAGAAAAAGGGCAGTAGTGATCATAAGGTCTGAATTAGGTGATCAAGTGTCATCAGCATGAGTAACGGAGGCACGTCTACGGCGGGAGCCCCGTTTCTTCTTTCTCAGCGACCTGGCGGGGGGTCCTCCAGTACGGCGTGGACCCCATAGGTCAGACGCAGTAAGGCGAGGCCAGTCTCCCAATGTGACCATGGGTAGGCCCAGTTCAGCGGTTAAGTTCTGGAGATCTGACGGGGATCTCAAAATTATCAGTCCTTTGTCACTGCGTACTTGTAATTGAAATGGATAACCCCAGTTGTAGGGGATCTCATTTTCCCGCAACACCTCCAGGAGGGGGCGCAGAGCCCTCCGTTTCGCCAGGGTGAAGCGTGAGAGGTCAGACAAGAGAAGGACATCAGACCCATTAAAGTCAATAACATCGTGGTCCCTCGCCTTACGCATGATGTCAGCCTTAATTTGGAAGTAGTGAATCCTACAAATGACGTCCCTCGGCTTAGATGTATCGGGGTTCTTTGGGCCGAGCGAGCGATGGGCTCTGTCAATTTCAATGTGTTCAGTGGGTGACCTCCCTAAGAGAGAATTGAAAATGCCATGGAGGGCTGAGGAAAGGTCACGTGGGGCTACGGACTCAGGGATCCCACGGAGCCTGATATTATTCCTCCGGTTCCTGTTCTCAGAGTCCTCTAGCATATCTAGAACCACAATGAAAGTCTCTGAGTGTAGGTCCAGAAGTTGTTGCTGACTTTGCAATTGTGAGGAAAGCGACTCCACTTTAGCTTCTAATGCAGAGACAGTGGTGGTAAGGTGGGACACGTCTTCCTTAAGGGACCCCACTTCACTCCTGCACACTGCCTCCAGACGCTGTATATAGCACTCCATGTCAGCCTTTGTAGGGAAGGCACTCAGCTGCGCTCTCAGCTCAGAGGCAGTTATACAGTCATCAGAGCCCAGGGACCTAACAGGAGCCTGTGTGGGGAGGCCATGAGATGTAGTGATGGTGGGTACAATGTCCTGGGGCACTAAGCTGGAAGGAGCCCCTCTCTCATGTCTCTCTGGGTGTAGTAGTGGGGGGCCCACTGCAGTTTCCTGAGCCTGATAAGGGTGCAGTATAGGGGGAGACAGTTCCTCAGCCAGCTCAGCCTGTGATGTCCTCTGTCCAGGGGTGGAGGGACAGGGCACAGCTCTCACCTCTCCTTTGCTCTGTGTCTGGTTCCCTCCTGTCGGCTTCTGTGGTGAGCGGCCAGTCCCTGGTGCAGCAGTCACTCGTCCTCTCTCCTGTGCCTTCTCTGCTGTGGCCCCATTCCTCTGTGCACTCGAGGTCCCAGTTCTGTGTGTGTGCTGCTGCATGGAGGAGGAGGCACCTCCCCCCTCCACCATGGCTGAAGGAGCTGCCTTCCCTCCAGGCATCGACATGTACCTGGTGATTCCTGTGCCTGCGGGACCTGCTGTGAGCTCCCTGGGGCCTGGGAGCGGAGCCCGACCTTGCCCTTCATGATCAGTGGGTGAGTGGAGCTGATGGTAGCTATATAATTGCTGCAGAGGCCTCAGGCACGCTGGAGCTCAGGAGAGATGTGTGCTCACAGCTCCATGCCCAAGCCACCTCATCGAAATTAATTTGTTATAGCAGTTAATTTTAGAACCGGATGGTGCATGGCAAAGTGATTGATTTGTTGGTTCACACTGGTGTAAGCTGGAATTTTGGCAGATCAGGAAGTTCAGTAGAAGGATTTTGTGTAGTAGAACATAGTCAGAAACTCCCACAAATCTATTCCAGGGATACCAGATGTCCCAGCCTGAATACATCACTGTTTATATGGTTGTTTTGTGGTCATATGCAGTGCCTCTGAAGGCCGCTTTACACGTCGCGATATCGTTCCGATATTGCATACAATTTCACGGGAGCGCACACGTTTTTGGCACTTGTCCAAGATCGCATAGTAGATGTCACATAGGGAGATATCGGTAGGCAACGCAACTACGATGTAGTACGCCCCTTTTCCACGCTCTGTGTGAGCAACCCAGGGAACGACCATTTAACACTTTAGTGAATAGGGGAAGTTGCGCTCCAAATCATAGTTGCACTGTCACATAGAACGATCATGCCAAATCGCCTATACAATATCGTACAATATCGTGAAGGTCTTGCACAATCTTCTTGCAATATCGTAGGCAGGTTGTTTTCGCGTCGCATTGCCCATTTACACGACACAACGCACAAATGATATCAACTGAAATGGCCGTACCACGTGACTTTTTATCGATGTTGCGTTGTGATATCGCGATGTGTAAAGCGGCCTTTAGCCTCCACACATGGTGTTGCATCCAGTCAGTTCAATTTTGATCTCATCTGACCAGACTGTATTCTCACGGTATTTCAGCGGCTCATCTAAATGTTGATTAGAAATTTTACGTTCAAAATATTTTTATTGAATAGTCATAATCATATAAGTTAATGGATTTTACAAATTTTTCAAATTCAATAGGTAGAATATCAGAATTGTACAGTTCAGATTAATTAATTTTTGTAATTAAGTCTAAATTGAGATAGTATTATACATAGAATCTAGTAACTTCAAGTTTTATATAGTCTCATACAGCTTCAGAGATTTGTAGTGCGTATTAGCATCAAATGGGTTACAATCACACAATTAAATAACTATTTACAATTTTGTAAATCATGTTTATCAATAAGGGAAGGCAGTAGGAATGGGAAATTGGGGGAGGGGGGGGATAAATTGGAGTGTGAAGAGCCCATTGGAACCATTTAGACAAAACTGTGTAGAGTATTTCAGTATTATTATCTATCTACATAACGCAAGGACTCACCTCGGCAAAGAGGGACTCATAATGTGATTCCAGTCATACCATTTTCTGTAGTATTTGTTTAGTAAGTTGTTTCTGAGAGCAAATGCATGTTCATAAGTGTTATGGCAAGCAATTTTTTCAACTAAGTGATCAATCTTAGGGGGAAGAGGGTCTCTCCATTTAGCTGCAATAGTATTTTTTGCTGCGAGAAGGATATGTGCTATTATAGGTCTATATTTGTTTGGTAGATCTTCAAACTTAGTAGCAATACTGCTAGTTCTGGAGTGAGTTTCAGATTTAGGCCTGATAATTTATTTATTAGAAATTCAACTCCTGACCAGAAGGGATTAAGGACTGCACAATCCCAGAAAATATGATTTAGATTACCATTATGCGAACAATTTCTCCAACAAAGGGGATAGTTAGTTTCTTGAATTTCGGAGAGCTTAAATGGTGTAAAGTACCACCGAGAATAGATCTTGTATTGTGTTTCTAATAGAGAAACACAAGGGATAAATCTGTATTTAGTTTCAAAGTTATTTTGAAGTACATCAGGAGAGATATTTATTTTAAGATCCTTTTCCCAAGCTGTGAAGTTGGTAGCATGTTGGAAGATAGAGTCCTGATTAAAATTCTGATAGATGTGGCCAGTTTTCCAGAATATTTGGGCTTGTTGGAATTTATGCATTTGTACTAGATTATGTGGCAGAGAGAAGTTCAACTTATGAGTTTTAATGAGATTTTCAATTTTTTTCCATGTAGCTTACTTTGCATGGTTGAGTTTGTATTGATTTTTTAGTATTAGGAAGGGTTCTAGTATTTGTTTGTCGTTTAAAATATCAGATATGAAGGTGATGCCTCATACTTTCCAAGAGGTCAATCTAATCCTTGAAGATATGTATTCCAGAATTTCTATTTTTATCCAGGAAGGAGGAACCATAGGGTACCATTTATTTGAGATTTTTAGTAATTATCACCAGGCTAGAATTGTGGATCTAACTGTGGGTAATTCAGGGAGTGGCTTTGTTTTGTTGCATAGATAAGTGAGAGTAGCTAAATCTAAACCACCATGTGGATGTAGGGGATCTTCCATTGAGAGCCAAACAGGTTTCTCTCCTCCGTCCACCACGACTGACTGAGTTTCACTAGGGTGGTATAATAATAGGAAGTTAAATTTGGGAGTGCTAGTCCACCTCTTTGTTTACTCTTTTCTAGGATTAGTCTAGCCACACTCGGTTTATTTTTAGCCCATGTAAAGGAAACTAATTGGGTTTGTAATTTTTGTAGCCAGTTTTTTGGGATTATTAGTGGGAGCGATCGGAAGATATAGAGACGTTTTGGTAGAAGGCACATTTTATATGCAGCTATCCTGCCTAACCAGGAGACCTCCTGTTTTGCTAAATGAAGCATATCTTTCTGCAGAGTTTTGTAAATATCATTTAAATTTGCTTCAATAATTGACAATAGTTGTTTGGTGAGCTTGATTCCAAGGTATTTAATATGATTAGTTTCCCAGGACATTGAAAAGTTTCTTTTAAGGGTCTCTAATGTATCGGGGTCAAGATTTAGGTGAAGAATTTGCATTTTAGACAGATTGATTTTGTAGTAGCAAACTGCAGAGAATTGGTTGATAGTGTTTAGTAAATTGTTTAGTGAATTAATTGGATCTGTGATTGTTATAAGAACATCATCAACAAAAAAGAAATTTTGTAATCTTTTTGACGCAAGGGTAAACCTTTTATTAATAAATTGTTTCTTATTTTTTCTGCCAGTGGTTCTATATAAAGATCATACAAGGTGGGTGAAAGGGGACATCCCTGCCTCGTGCCTTTTGTAAGAAATATTTTGTCAGATAAAACATTATTAGTCATTATTTTTGCTGAGGGACATGAGTAGAGAAAAGAAATCGCATTTAAGAAGTTACCCTTAAAACCCAATTTTAGTAGTGTTTGGAAAAGATATCCCCAATGAACTCTATCGAACGCTTTTTCTGCGTCAACAGCGATCATTAGGGCTGGAATTCTAGTCCTCTCTGAGTGGTGTAAAAGATTGATGGCACGTCTTGTGGCGTCAGAGGTTCCCCTTCCAGGAACAAATCCCACTTGATCTCTCTGTAGAAGTCCCGGAGATATCTTTTGGAGTCTTGAGTTGAGAGCTTTGGCAAGAATTTTTAAGTCCGAATTTAGTAATGAAATAGGGCGATAATTAATTACATAGTCTGGATCTCCTTTGTTCTTATAAATAACTGTAATTACAGCTTCTTGCATTTCTACTGGTAATGCCCTTTTTTCCGTAAGAGTATAGTTTATGAGTTTAGTGAGAAAGGGAGTGAGGTAGTTTTGGAAATTTGTATAATATTCATTTTGGAGGCCATCTGGACCTGGGGATTTATTCATTTTCAAGGAATCTATTGTTTTTGTAATCTCTACTTCTGTAAATGAGGAGTTAAGAAAATCTACCGTATTTTTTGCTTTTTAAGACGCACTTTTGTTCCCCCAAAATGGGGGGAAAACAGGGGTGAGTCTTAAAAAGAGAATGTAAAAAAAAAAGTTAAAAAAAAATGTAAAAAAAAAAATATATTACCTAGGGGGATGTGGGGTGGGGGGGGGTGGATCGGAGGCGCCTGATCCTGTCCATGGAGGTTGGGGGCCAAGGCACAAGCTGCAGGGGGGTTGCGCCGGTCTCCGGTGGGCGCCGCCATTATTATTTACCAGCATGCATTGCCGGTCTGCATTGCATTGCATTGCTCCTGTAAGTGGCCGTGGGCGGGGGTCTGCGCATGCGCGCGGCCATTTCTATGAACTCCAGTACTATGTTCTCCAGTCTTCAATAAAATGGCCGCGGCGCATGCGCAGACCGCGATTCACGGACAATTCTGGACACAAGAGCATGCATTGCCAGACCGGCAATGCATGCTGGGAAATAATAATGGCAGCGCCCACCGGAGATCGGCGCAACACCCCACAGCTCCTGCCTTTGCTCCCAACCTCTGTGGCACCCCTGCAGCTCCTGCCTTAGCCCCCAAAATCTGTGGCACCCCAGCAGCTCCTGCTTAGCCCCCAAAATCTGTGGCACCCCCAGCAGCTCCTGCTTAGCCCCCAACATCTGTGGCACCCCAGCAGCTCCTGCTTAGCCCCCAACATCTGTGGCACCCCCAGCAGCTCCTGCTTAGCCCTCAACATCTGTGGCACCCCAGCAGCTCCTGCCTTAGCCCCAAATCTGTGGCACCCCAGCAGCTCCTGCCTTAGCCCCCAACATCTGTGGTACCCCCAGCAGCTCCTGCTTAGCCCCCAACATCTGTGGCACCCCAGCAGCTCCTGCTTAGCCCCCAATATCTGTGGCACCCCAGCAGCTCCTGCCTTAGCCCCCAACATCTGTGGCACCCCAGCAGCTCCTGCCTTAGCCCCAACATCTGTGGCACCCCCAGCAGCTCCTGCCTTAGCCCCCAACATCTGTGGCACCCCCAGCAGCTCCTGCCTTAGCCCCCAACACCTGTGGCACCCCCGCAGCTCCTGCCTTAGCCCCCAACATCTGTGGCACCCCAGCAGCTCCTGCTTAGGACCCAACCTCCATGGCCCAGAGCACCACCACAAACCTCCCTCGGTAAGAGTTGGGGGCTATGTGCAGGATGCATGTCCCCCATTTTAGGACATATATGAGGAGGGGGAACATAAACCAGGATTGGGGCATGCATACCAGGAGGGGACCATATATTAGGAAGGGGGCCATATATCAGGAGGTGGACCACATACCTGGATGGGGGCATGCATACCAGGTGGGGGACCATATATTAGGAGGGGGGCGATATATCAGGAGGTGGAAACATACCAGGATGGGAGCATGGATACCAGGTGGGGGACCATTTAATTAGGAGGGGGCACATATACCAGAATGGAGACAAATATACCAGAATAGGGGACATATAAACTGATTGTAAGACGGACACTGGCATTATAAGATGAACCCCATTTAACATTAAAAAAAAAAATTTCTCTTTTCCTTCACTAAATTTGGGGGTGCGTCTTATAATCAGGTGCGTCTTATAAAGCGAAAAATACGGTAGATCTTTTTTAGATAAGGAGGGGAGTTTAATAGAATCCAAAAATTTGTTTATATTAGATTGTGTGGGCAAAGTTTCAGCTGAGTCATTTCTCAAATTGTAGAGGTTTTTGTAAAATTAAGCAAAAACATTAGAAATATCTTTCGGATTTTGTAAGTTTTGTTGTGTTTATCTTTTATTTGTAAGATTTTAGTTTTAGTTCTGTGGGCTTTAATTTTGTTAGCAAACAATTTAGTAGGTTTATCCATAGAGTTGTAAAAGTTGGATTTCATAATACGTATGTATTTGTCATACTCCACTGTTAATAAATATTTTAATTGGACTCTAAGTTTAAGAATTTCTGTGTGTGTTTCGTCCGTGGGCGTATGTTCCTGCGAGAGTTCTAAACTTCTAATTTGCTAAATTATTTTTTCTGTATTTGAAATGTTATCACGCTTCATTTTAGAATTAAATTGAATCAGATGGCCTCTGATTACTGCTTTGTGAGCAGTCCAAAGTGTAGGTAGTGAAATGTCCCCCGTATTATTTTCTTTAAAGTATAGGTCTATCGTTTTTTGAATTGCAGCTTTATATTGCGGGTGGTGGAAGAGGAAAGAATTAGCTCTCCATATTTTTTGTTCAGAGTGGGAGTACCCCTGGTTGACTTCGAAAAATAGCGGTAAGTGGTCAGACCACGTTCTGGGCAGAATAGTAATGGATTTAATATTTTGCAGAGTTCGGATGTCTGTTAGAAGTTAATTCTAGCAAATGATTTGTGGGCGTCAGAATAATGAGTAAATTCGATTGATGAGGTATTTAAGCAGCAGAAAGCATCGAATAACTCTTCCTTGTTTATCCAGGAGTCAATAGAAGTGTTTGCGTTACTGTTTTTATCGATGAATCCAGGGTTGGGTACCGTGTTAAAGTCTCCAAAGTAAGCAACTGGCCTTTCCTAGAATCTTGGCCAATTTTTATTAATCTCTTTAGGAATGTAATTTGACTTTTGTTTGGGGCATATATATTTACTATGGTGTAACAAATATTATCTATTTTACAAATGAGTGTTAGAAAGCGACCATCTTCATCAGAAATCATGTCTATTTTTTCGAATTTAACAGTCTTTTACAATGATGGCAACTCCTGATTTCTTTTTTTTGTTAGAGGCTACAAAGATGTGTGGGTAGTGTTTATTCGTGAATTTAGGTGGGTTGTTTGAAGAGAATTTTGTCTCTTGAAGACCAGCAATATCAATGTCTAGTTTTTTTAAGCCTGACCATACTAGGAAGCTTTTCTGAGGTGAGTTGAGGACCTTTATGTTATAAGACAAGAATTTGTTAGCCATACTCTAGTCTTAGTGCTTGTTTAGGTTCATAAGCTCTCCAAAAAAGAAGGATATGGGAGGGAGATGGGGAAGGTTTATCATTGTAAAGTTTCAAATTGGTATTTTTCATTCTTAAACAATATAAGTGAAAAAAAATTAGGTGATATGCACCAGTAACAATTTGATAACTGTAAACAATATAAAGTGTAACAGCGGAAGGGTCAATGCCGGTGTAAAACTTCCGTGCATAGGCTAGGACCAATACTGATTATCAAGATTACAAACAATTAGTCATATGCAATCATGTGTCAGAAATGCGTAAATCCTTTAGATTTGATTAGAAATTTTAAACACACTTAAACATGCTTTTTGCTCAGCAACGGAGTCTCGCGTGTTGAGCATGCATATAGACCATGGAGGTTGAGTGTATTACCTATTATTTTCTTTGAAACAATTGCACCTGCTGATTCCAGCTCTTTTTTTAGCTCTCCACAGGTGGTTGTGAGCAGTGATGAGCGAGTGTATTCGTTACTATTTACTACTCGCACAGATAGTACAGTATTCGCTACTCAGCAAGTATCACTGGTGCTCGTGAGTGATGTGTCGATCGTGATCGATCTGAGACAAATTGAGAGCTTCCTTCAGCACACAAAGTGAGCTGTCATCTCAGAGAGAGCAGATTGAATGTTAGCATCTCTCTTGGGGGGTACAGCAAGGTGTTTTACACATTGAAATCGTTGAAAAGATCACCCTCCTGCCCTGTCCTGGAAAGACTCGTTTTATAGCCGGAAGACTGTGGACAGAGCCTATCACTAATTGACTAACATTAGATTCGCTATTCGAATGAATATGCGAGTTTTAAAATCTATTCATTATGAGTATAGCAACTGCAAATCTTTCACTACTCGCTCATCACTAGTTGTTAGCTATTGAACAATTCTTCTCATAATTCTTTTCACTTCGCAATCTGAAATCTTGCAGGGAGCACCTGTTTTTGGCCAATTAGGGTGAAATGATGTTCTTTCCACTTCTGGATTATGACCCCTACAGTAATCATTGGAACCCTCCGTTATGAACAAAAACACTTTGACATGGGTAACGGAAAAAGAGAATACCTACTACTGGGGGGCACCACACCTTCACCCAACTGTTCTTGTACAGATTAGAAGGACCATACCAACACAAGTGAAAATACTATCTTGGACTCATCTCCCTAAGAGGACATTAAAGAATTTGTAAGCAAGGTTCCGTGCACCATGTCACAGAAGCCCCTTACTGCCTTTAAGCAAGCATCACTGCCTGAATGGGACCAGACAATAGAGGTGCTCACTCCCCATACAGAGCACAAAAGGAGGTATCCATAAACTTCAGGGTAGAAATGGGGAGGCACTCACGGGTAAACCAACTTTGACAAATTATGCCATCAAAGTCTGGAGACACCATGTGTCAGTGATGCAGGGAGGAGGGAGAAGAGTGCAGGAGGCACAGGACTACAGTGCCATTGTGCACCTTTCTGGTGCTTCTTGTAGTCCACTACAAATGACGTCATGCACCACCTTAAGTACAGGTGAGGAAGGGAGACGTCAATGAAAACAAGAATTAACATACATCATACATAAATGCAATGAACAAAAGAAAAGCAAGTAAAAATTAAAAATGTCACTACATTTGAGGGTGCTTTCACATTTCGATTTTTATGGATCCGTGGCTGTCCGTTGTAAAATTGACAGCCACGGATCTGATTTGGCCCCATGTATCCCTATGGGAATCAGATCACATCGGATTTGGCCTAATTACCATCCGATATGTGTCGGATTCGATTGTGTCCGATTTTTTGCTGTACTCAGAATAGGAGACTGCTCCAATTTTGGGCACAGCAGACCAAATCGGACTGAATCAGTTCCGACCCGATCCGCAGCCTTTAACATGTGGGCCTATGGAGCAGGAGTCCGAGAAATGACAGGATCATTTTTTCAGACCTGATTTTAGTGTACTGAGCATGCTCAGAACACTATAACTGCTCTGTACCGTCTAGTTTTCACTTACGCAATGTATTTACATATATTATGGAAGTGAAATTAAGTAAAAGAAGGGTTAAAAATAAAAAAAAATTCATGCTCACCTTTCAAGCGTGTCTCCCCGATGCCTCCACGTAGCTCCCGACAGCAGGACCTGGTTGGGCGGAGCAAGCCGATCAGCTGATCGGTCACATGACCGGCATCAGCCGAGCGGTTTAAACTCTGCCCCCGCCAAAACCGATTGGCATGGCTCAGCTGATGCGGCCATGTGACCCGCCCCCGATCGGTTTTGGCGGACCTGGAGTTTAAACCACTCGGCTGATGCCGGTCATGTGACCGATGACAATGATCGGCTTGCTCCGCCCCGTCAGGTCCTTAAACCCTAGGAGCTAGATGGAGGCACTGCGGGACACGCCAAAGAGGTGAGCATGAATTTTTTTTATTTTTAACCCTTCTTTTACTTTATTGCACTTCCGCAATGTATGTACAGTTAGGGCCAGAAATATTTGGACAGTGACACAAGTTTTGTTATTTTAGCTGTTTACAAAAACATGTTCAGAAATACAATTATATATATAATATGGGCTGAAAGTGCACACTCCCAGCTGCAATTTGAGAGTTTCCACATCCAAATCGGAGAAAGGGTTTAGGAATCATAGCTCTGTAATGCATAGCATCCTCTTTTTCAAGGGACCAAAAGTAATTGGACAATGAACTCTAAGCAATTAACTCTGAAGGCGTCTCCCTCGTTAACCTGTAATCAATTAAGTAGTTAAAAGGTCAGGGGTGGATTCCAGGTGTGTGGTTTTGCATTTGGAAGCTGTTGCTGTGACCAGACAACATGCGGTCAAAGGAACTCTCAATTGAGGTGAAGCAGAACACCCTGAGGCTGAAAAAAAAGAAAAAATCCATCAGAGAGATAGCAGACATGCTTGGAGTAGCAAAATCAACAGTTGGGTACATTCTGAGAAAAAAGGAATTGACTGGTGAGCTTGGGAACTCTAAAAGGCCTGGGCGTCCACGGATGACCACAGTGGTGGATGATCGCCGCATACTTTATTTGGTGAAGAAGAACCCGTTCACAACATCAACTGAAGTCCAGAACACTCTCAGTGAAGTAGGTGTATCTGTCTCTAAGTCAACAGTAAAGAGAAGACTCCATGACAGTAAATACAAAGGGTTCACATCTAGATGCAAACCATTCATCAATTCCAAAAATAGACAGGCCAGAGTTAAATTTGCTGAAAAACACCTCAAGAAGCCAGCTCAGTTCTGGAAAAGTATTCTATGGACAGATGAGACAAAGATCAACCTGTACCAGAATGATGGGAAGAAAAAAGTTTGGAGAAGAAAGGGAACGGCACATGATCCAAGGCACACCACATCCTCTGTAAAACATAGTGGAGGCAACGTGATGGCATGGGCATGCATGGCTTTCAATGGCACTGGGTCACTTGTGTTTATTGATGACATAACAGCAGACAAGAGTAGCCGGATGAATTCTGAAGTGTACCGGGATATACTTTCAGCCCAGATTCAGCCAAATGCTGCAAAGTTGATTGGACGGCGCTTCATAGTACAGATGGACAATGACCACAAGCATACAGCCAAAGCTACCCAGGAGTTCATGAGTGCAAAAAAGTGGAACATTCTGCAATGGCCAAGTCAATCACCAGATCTTAACCCAATTGAGCATGCATTTCACTTGCTCAAATCCAGACTTAAGACGGAAAGACCCACAAACAAGCAAGACCTGAAGGCTGCGGCTGTAAAGGCCTGGCAAAGCATTAAGAGGGAGGAAACCCAACGTTTAGTGATGTCCATGGGTTCCAGACTTAAGGCAGTGATTGCCTCCAAAGGATTCGCAACAAAATATTGAAAATAAAAATATTTTGTTTGGGTTATGTTTATTTGTCCAATTACTTTTGACCTCCTAAAATGTGGAGTGTTTGTAAAGAAATGTGTACAATTCCTACATTTTCTATCAGATATTTTTGTTCAACCCTTCAAATTAAACGTTACAATCTGCACTTGAATTCTGTTGTAGAGGTTTCATTTCAAATCCAATGTGGTGGCATGCAGAGCCCAACTCGTGAAAATTGTGTCACTGTCCAAATATTTCTGGCCCTAACTGTATATATATTACGGAAGTGAAATTGCCCTTTCTGTGTCGGGGTCCGTGAAAATCACGGACCCGGACACAGAAATAGCATCTGGAGGTCACCTCTGATACTTTCCTTTCCTGTCCTGCAAAAAGTAGGATCCCACGGACAGGAAAAAAAACGCAATGTGAAAGCACCCTGAGAGAGAAAATAAAAACCAGGGTTAGGCTGCTTTCACATCACGATTTTTGTTCCTCCGTGGCTATCTGTTGTAAAATGGATAGCCACAGATCTGATTTGGTCTCCATGTATTCCTATGGGCACTGATGTGCACGGATTGGTCTTTATTGGCATCCGATTGTGTCAGTTTTGTGATGGATCTGTTTGTGTCAGATTTTTTCCTGTCTCCAAAATTGAAGCCTACTCCTATTTTGGCCTGCCTTGAAAAAATCAGACAGAAACTGACAGAAACTGATCCATTGCTGTCCGTTTCAAATAACATGGAGCTCTATGGTGATGGATCAAAATGGATCCGTCAAAAAAATTGGATCCGTAAAACAGATCCGATTTGCTGTACTGCGCATACTCAGAAGCAAGGTAAAACCCTATCTCTGCTAACTTATGATGGATCCGTGGAAAACACGGATCCGTGGGCATCAGTGGCATCTGTTGGCACAGATCCGTGCCTGTCAGTGTGATCCTTCATGGATCATCATGGATGTGCAAAACACGTGATATGAAAGCAGCCTTGCTAGTTGCCAAAACAGCAATTAGAAAACAGCCAAGTTTGGAAGTCTGGAAGAAGCTAACGCGAAGCGCGCGTTAGGGACAGCGGTCACCTCGGCAGGTAACGATATTCACCCACTGATGGGGCATTTGCCTGGATTTTAATGTTGATGCACTTGAATATGTGTCACTATAGTGGAGTTTGTAGTGATGGCTATTGCTAATGATGTGCCCATAATGTTGGGATATGCATAGCTAAGGTTTGGTATCTTTGTTTAAAGAGCTTATATATCATTTAACCATCATTAGGGTGTACCGAATTAGATTGTCACTTTTTTAACCGGTTGTCATGATATGTGAATAAAATATTGATGTATTAAATCTTATTTGGCCTGACTCCTGGGTATTTCTTTGAAAGTATAGGTTGATTGAAGGGCCTTGTATTGGTACTAAGGTTGCATCTTATTTGAATGTGTAGATATGGACTACTGGTAAATGGCCTAGGACTGGACAAGATCAGAGTTTATTTCTATTCTAAAGAAGGGGGATGCTACTAATTGTGGAAACTATCAGAGTATTGTGCTCATACCTCATGCCAGCAAAATACTGCTGAAGATCCTACAAAGATAGCTATAGCATTACTTTGACAAAGAGTTGCCAGAAGAACAAGCAGGATTTAGAAAAGGCAGAGGAACAAGAGATGTAACATGAGATTGCTAATAGAAAAGGCCAAAGAATATAACAAGGGGCTCTATTTTTGCGTTATCGACTAGAGCAAACCTCTCGACTGTTTTATTCACCAGAAATTTTGGTGTACCGTGAAGGTTATGAGTGTGCCAAATCATCTAATCAGCCGCATTAGGAACCTTTACATTGACCAGGAAGAAACAGTCTGAATGGAATACAGTGACACAGTAGATAGGCAAGTAGGTGTTCAAAGTAGGGTGAGGCATCAGGCAAGGTTGCATCTTGTCACCATTTCTCTTCAGTTCATATGCAGAAGGTATTTTCAGGAAAGCTGGACTTGCCAAAAAATAAGAAGGAACACAAACTGAAGAATCATCAACAATCTAAGATACGCAGATGATACAAAGTTGATAGCGAAAAGTATAGGTGGAATGAAGGACTTATTATAGCATGTCAAGATGGAAAGTTAGAAGATGGGACTGTTACTCAACACAAAGACAAAGATTTTGACTACTCCAGGTACGACAAAGATACATTTGAGATAGATGGCTACAAACTAGAAGTGATAAAGGACTTCAACTCAGATTAATGATCACTCAAGGTGCAGTGATGACACCAGAAATCAATAGGAAAGTAGCTATGGGAAAATATACAATTAAGTCACTGGACAAGGTCTTCAAATCATGGAATATTTCACTGTAACGAAGGCATGGCTCATACATAGTCTGATATTTTCTGTAGTAACATACAGAAGTGAAACATGGCAAAAATAACAAAATAGATGAGCAAATAACTTGAGGCTCATGTGAACATACACCTACTTGCATGTTGCATTTTTGTTCCAGTTCAGGTTTTAGTTTTTATAGTTCATTTGCAGGCCTTGTAAACTGAAGTGTGGCCTGCCGTTTATGAGCTGGACATTATATTGTGTGTGTAGCTTCCCATTTCTGGTGTTCCCTGTTGGGACCCAGTTTCTGCTCATTCCTTATTATGTGCACATCACCGACATATGGTAAGATTTTTAATACTGCTAGGTAGGCACTATACCGATAGGCTCACCTTGTTGTGGTTGAAGGGCTTACACATATTTAAATGTCACCAAAGTACCCTATTTTACTTTTATGCACTATGCATTTATTTATTCGTTTATTTTAGGGTATTTGCTCATATATTTTTTTCTTGTTTTTGGTATTTTGAGGCCTGTGTGAACATGCACCTACTGTGTGTTACATTTTCATTCCAGTTCAGCTTTTCTTCTTTTTTGGAAGTGAAACATGGACAATAAAGAAACGAGACAAAAGAAAATAATCAACGCCTTCATAATGTGGTGCTGGAGAAGGATGTTATTAATGCCATGAATGGCAAGAAGAGCAAACAAATCCATTTTGGAACAAATCAAGCCAGATATGTCATTTGAACCAAGGATCACCAAGCTACAAATTGCTGTCACGCTGGGAGCGGGAGAGACACTCAGCGTAGGACAACGACGGGGGGGGGGGGAATAAGGAGTCCCTAAAGCTATGGGCACAAGAAGGAGAGGGTGACCCCTAGTCTTACTGGGGCTGACCCTGTCTGCCCTGACGTCCCTATACAGTTTCCTCAACTGTCGCCGACCACGAACCTCGTCCCTCTCTGATCCTAGCACTACCTTATCTAAGGATCAGATGGAGAGGTTCACTAGACCCCTCCACTAACAACTAAAGACAAACACAAGGAAAAACAGACAATGGGGAAAGAAAACACTTATCTTGCAGCAGAGCCCAGCAACCTCCACAACCTCAGCTTCTGCTGGAGCAAGGATAATGAGTGCACAAGGAAATATCACCTGCACCGAGGGAGGGCAATGAAACTCCTTATAAAGGTGGGAAGAACCTGCTGGGTCCTAGTGACCCAGAATACTGGTGTAGAAACCAGACCGAGCACAAGACCTTCCCAGCCGTCTCCCCATGATAGGGAGATCTTATCATACCTTCTCTCTATCTACACAGAAGGTAAATGCCCCTGAAAGACGGACCGTCCTCAAACATTATGGCTGATTGGCCAAACGCTGGGACCGTCTGCGCGTGGCCTCCACCCTGTCATCCGTGCCACCCGTGACAATTGCCTATATTGGACATATCATACGAAGAAAAAAATCATTACAGAAGGACATTATGGTAGGACGAATAGAAGGGAAGAGGAAGACCAGCAACTTAATGGCTTGATACTGTCAAAATAATGACGGAGGTGATCCTGGTGGAGACCTCTAGGCTCATGCACGATCAATCTTCCTACAGAGCATTTATCCATCAAGGGGCCATGGCTTCAGATTGAGCTGAAGGCCAATAAATAATAAAATAAATGATTAAACCTGAAGAAGGCTTGTTTTTAAATGAGCCAAAATGAATTGTCTTGTCCTCTGTAACAAAATACAATTTAAAAAAAAAACATTTTTCCAGATTTTTTTGAAACTTTCCTGGATTGACACCGGAATCATCCTTACTTACCTGGATGCGCCATGGTGCTTATTCACTTCAAACAAGTTTGGTGCTTGGATGATATGTGCCTAAGCATGCTGCTGGTGGTCAGTCTGAAAGTGGTCTGGCCCCTGCTGATCTTGTTATGGCACAGGTTGCAAATTATCATTTTCTTCTCATCCATACTACCTATAAAAAAAAGCACCAGACTGGAGAACACAACCCATGGCCTGGGATCTTGATGCATGTGTGCGCTCTTTGGAACGGTTGCCTATCTTCTCCCTCTGACAACCCCACTATCTCAATCTGCCTGCTCTGTTGTTTAAGAACTCTCCCCCTCTACACTGCAGTGCTCGCTCTGCATGCTACCTTTCCAAGTTGGGTCTGTGGCTTAATTCTCCACCACCTTGCCTTCCTCTTCTGCGCTCAGGTCCTCCTCCTGTCTTGTTAACTTAACAGCAGGACTTGTTGGCAACAATGTCTTATCATCATCCAGTACTTGAGACAGTAATCGCCTTTCCCCACGATCATATTCTTTCAGTGGTTGCGCAAATATTTTGGGATCACCGCACATGGTCTCATCATGACCCTCTTGAAGCATGCAGATGGAGAGGGCAAAATCAATACATTTAAATCTAAAGAGTTCTTCTGAGTGTCCCAGTTTGGAATCACTTGTCTGCAGAGAATTTTCATGGTGACAGAATTATGTAGGCCAGCCCCTTGGCTAGTAAAACTAGACAATGGCGGTGCTGTGAAACACATTGAAAGCATTATCTGCCATCCAGCACACTACATGTTTGCACAATTATGGCTTCAAAAGTGGTATCTCGTACCCTGATGAAAATTGGGACTATAAGCTATGTGTAGATGATGAGTGTTTTTCTTGTGCTTATAAATAATTATTTGATCTCTTACTAATTTTGTAAGTTTGCCCACTATGAACAGTCTATCATTTTAAGGGTAGGTTAATTTTAACAGTAAGTCATAGAATATCAAAAATAAAAAGCAGAAAATCACATTGTCTAAATTATATAAAGGTATTTGCATTTTGCAGAGAAATAAGTATTTGATCCCTTACCAATCAATAGAAGTTCTTTCTCCTGCAAACCAGTGTGATGCTCCTAATCAACTCATTACCTGCATTAAGGACTGCAGTCTTAAATTGTCACCTGTATAAAAGACTCCTGTCCACACATTCAATTAATCAGTTAGACCAAAAAGCTTTGTATGAATGTCAGCGAAAAGATCATAGACCTGCACAATGCTGGAATAAGCTACAAAACCATAAGTAAGATGCTGGGTGAAAAGGAGACAACAGTTGATGCAATATTAAGAAAATGGAAAAAATAAAAAATCAGTGTCAATCAACATTGATCTGAGGCCCATACAAAATCTCACCTTGTGGGGTATCCACGATCATGAGGAAGGTGAGAGATTAGCCTAAAACTATATGGGAGGAACTTTTTAATGATTTTAAGGCTGCGTGGACCGCTGTCACTAAGAAAACCATTAGTAACACATTATGTCGTAATGGATTAAAATCCTGCAGTGCCTGCAAAGTCTCACTGCTCAAGAAGGCACATGTGCAGACCCATCTGAAGTTTGCCAATGAACACCTTGGTGATTCTGAGAGTGATTGGGAGAAGATGCTGTGCTCAGATCAGACAAAAATTGAGATCATTGGCATTAACTCAATTCGCCGTGTTTGGAGGAAGAGAAATTCTGCCTATGACCCAAAAAACACTGCCGCCACAGTCAAGCATGATTGTGGAAACATGTTTTGGGATTGTTTCTCTGCTAAAGGCTCATGACTACTTCACCACATCAATGGGATAATGGATGGAGCCAAGTACTATAAAACCCTGAGTGACAACCTCCTTCCCTGTGCCAAGACATTAAAAATGGGTTGTGGCTGGAAAGTCCTGCAGAACAATGACCCCAAACATACAGCCAGAGCAACAAAGGAGTGGCTCAAAAAGAAATACATTAAGGTCATGGAGTGGCCTAGCCTGTCTTTAGACCCTAATCTCATAGAAAACATTACAATTCAGAGGTTCATATACAGACAAACAGTTATAAAAAACAGTTATGAAAAATGCAATAATTAAAGTAAAAAATAATGACGACCCTGCTTGTAAAAGCTTATAATGTACAATGAGATGGAGGTAACACAATGTAGAGGTGCTTATTTACAATGATGGTCCAGCCATATTGAGGAAATGGAGAGTAGATAAGAGTGGAATAAGTGGCCACCAGCCAATCTGTGTAGAGCTTTTGGGCCTGGTGAAGTGTGACAGTAATGTTCAGAAAAATAGTGAATACCTTACGTTTAAATTACTTCGATTAGGGAGAATGGTAGACCGCCCTAAAAAGATGTGTTTTAGGGAGCGCCTAAAACTATGTAAACTGTGGATAGTCCTAATTTCTTGGGGTAGAACATTCCAGAGAATTGGTGCAGCTCGCGAGAAGTCTTGGAGACGGGAGTGGGAGGATCAGATTAGCGCAAATGTTAGTCTAAAGTTGCTTCCAGATCGAAAAGAAGGGGTAGGGTGATAGAAAGAGATTAGGGTAGAGTAGTAGGGAGTAGAGATGAGCGATGTTCGATTCGAAATGTTCACCAATCTCAAATTTGAGCAGTTTTGGGCGGTCATTCGATGAATGCGAACAATTAGCTTCAAATTCGTCAGTTCGAGGTTATGTTCGATAACAACAGTTCGTTCACCAAAAGGACCCTATAAAGTGGTCTGCCGGCAGAGGAAAAGGCTGGAATGGGAGAATGATTGTTTAAAAGCCGGCGGTAAAAATCCACCAGCTTTTAAACAATCATTCAGCTCGATTCACTGCCCCCCGCAGCCTCCTATCTCGATCCTCCACTCTCCCCACTGCCTCCCATCCCGATCCTAAGTTAGGACAGGGCGGCGAGCAAAGCACCAGGGAGAGGGGCTGCGAAGGACCAGGGCGGGAAAGCCGGCAGCGGTGAGAAGACTTCACCGCTTGCTTTTCTGCTCTGTGCTGAATATCCCTGAATCTGTCCCCCCACTCAGTCCTAACTAAAGATCAGGCAGGGAGGCAGCAGGGGAGTGATGAGGGGGCATCAGGGAGCGGGAAGCGCAGCACAGAGCAGGAAAGCCGGCGGTGAAGTCTCACTGCTGGCTTTCCTGCCGGTTATTTCAAATGATCAGCTGATGCAGATCAGCTGTTCATTTAAAGAAGCTGCGGTGCTGTCAGTGAAAGGTTCATGTGAGTTCATGCAGCATAAACTCACTTGAACTTTCCCACGTCGTGTGCTGCACTGCTCAGCTACATCTCTGGTATATCTCTCCGTTCCTGCTTGCAGTACCTGGCTGGACACAAAAATACGGCAAAGCCCACGTCAATTGTTTGGAAAAAATTATTAAAAAAATACATTTAGGGAATGCATCTTTATTAACCCCTCGAGGCCATAGCCCTGTGGCATTGTAAGGGGGGTTAACTCAGGTCACCCGAGGATAGCTCAGGTCATGTCACCTGAGCTGTCCTAGGGTGACCTGAGTTAACCCCCCTTACAATGCCACTGCGCTCCAGCCTCAAGGGGTTAATAAAGATGCAGTCCCTAAATGTATTTTTTACATTTTTTTATGAATTTTTCCAAAAAAATTTGACGTGGGCTTCGCCGTAATTTGTGTTCAACCAGGTACAGCAGGCAGGAACGGGCTGCCTCCAATACCCAGGTGCCTATTTGTACCTGCCGGAAAACAGAAATAGAAGGAAGCCCCTTTTTTTATTTCATGAATTTCATGAAATAATGAAAAAAAAAAATGTGGGGCTCCATGCTATTTTCATGTCCAGCCACGTACAACTAGGCAGCTGGGGGCTGGAATCCGCAGTGCAGGGAGGCCCCAGTTTTCTGGGCACCCCCCGCTGTGAATTGCAGCCCGCAGCCACCCCAGAAAATGGAGCATTCAGAGAAGCGCCATCTACTGGCTTTGAACCCAGCTCATCCAGGGCCCTGGTGCCGTGACTCACTGAGTAATAAAGGGGTTAGGGCCATCTTTGTGTTATCAGCTGGCCCTAAGCCCGAAATTCATGGGGTCACGCCAATATTAGACATGACCGCCATGAATTTCTGGTGAATTTTAAAAAAAAAAAACACAACTCAGAAAAAAATATTTTATTGGAAATATACCAAAAAATATAATTAGAGATCTTTATTAAAAAATTCCTCTTCCGTCCGACGTAGTCCAAATCAGGTTTTCTTCTTTAGCTCAACTACATCCCTGGTAGAGAACCTGAGCTGTGCAGCCCGCGGCGTTGGAAAGTTCAAGTGAGTTCATGCTACATGAACTCACATGAACCTTACCCTGACATCACCGTGGCTACTTCAAATGAACAGCTGATCATTTGAACAAACCGGCGGGAAAGCCAGCGGTGAGATTCACCGCCAGCTTTCCTGCTCTGTGCTGTGCTCCCCCCTCCCTGATGCTCCCTGATCGCTCCCCCTGCCGCCTCCCCGTCTGATCCTTAGTTAGGACCGGGCGGGGTAGCAGATCCAGGGAGCAGGGAGGGGGCATCAGGGAGCAGGGAGCGCAGCACAGAGCAGGAAAGCCGGCGGTGAAGTCCTCTTCTCACCGCCGGGTTCCAAGCCTGTGTCTTTCACTCCCCGCACCCGGTGCTGCGCTCCCCCCTCCCTGTGTCACATCGCCATTGGACTCGGTGGCCGGTGTTCCTGCCTCGGCCGCTGGGAGGAGCCGGATTCCTTCGGCTGGTGGCACCGGTGACAGGAGGACCTTGTCCTCATATGGAACTGCTCCCGCGACGTCTGCCTCTGTCGCTGAGCGCCGCTGTGTTTCCCCTCTGGGTGGTGTTGGTCGCAGAGGAGCGGGCCCTGCAGAGGTGTCCGTTAGGCGCAGCCTGCGTTCTTCTGTCAGAGGTGGCGTGGGTGGAGCCAGTCGTGCATCTCCATCTGGCCTGGATCTAGGGGCGGTCCGGATGAGGTCATCGGGCTGTGAGCTCCAGCCTATGGGAGGTAACCGCGCCCTTCAAATACATTGGAGCCTGTCTTGCAGGCCGCCAGATATAGTTTTGGTTCCCCTGTGATATAGTGTATGTTTAGTTTTGTCTCTGACCTTTGCCTGGATTCTCGATCTCTACTACTGCCTGATGATTTTGTACCTTCGCTGCCCTCTCGGTTTTGACTCGGACTTCTGACTTTGTTTTTCGGGTCTTGATTTTTTCCCCTGGCGACCTTCCCTGCTCTGTTGCTCATAATAGGCAGCTACCCCCTGGGCTCCGCTATAATTCCAGATCCCTGTATAGGGGTTAAGGGTCTCGGGGTTTCTCGGGGTGCTGCCTTACCAGCAGCTCAGCTTCACAGCGGATGGTTGTCACACCCTGTAGTTGCTCCCCCTGCCTGATACTAACGTTATAACACATTTTACATTGATTTTCAATGGTGTTTGACAGTGTTCGATGAACATTAGATGAATATTCGACGAACACACAGCAAATTCATCTAATCGAATTTGAACACCATGGTGGTGGCTCATCTCTAGTAGGGAGGTGCTGCACTGTAAGGAGCTTTGTAGGTGAGAACAAGCAATTTGAATTGGATCCTATAGTGTATAGGCAGCCAGTGCAAATGAGCAAGGAATCAAATAATTATTTCCTTTACTGTACAGTAGTGTTCAAAATGATAGCATTCCAGTATGACTAACCAGATTACTCACTGTTTTTGGTATAAATTATATTACTACATGTCAAGCAATTTACCAGTTTGTGAAGTAGATTATTAGAAAATATTAACCACAACAATACCATCACCAATAAATCAAGATTACAGAATGCTACACTCTATTTACTTGGGATGGGAACGAGGGTTAAGTTGTATGTTGAAACCCACACAGCATCATACGTGGAGGGAGGCAGAACAACTTGTAAAGCCTGACTTTGTTCAGAACAGCATACTTTGAGTAAAACCTATAAACTTATAAAGAAGTGCAGACAATGATAGGCTGCTCATTTAAAATGATCTCCAATGCTTTATAATGGAAAGCAAAACCAGAATGTGGAAGAAAGAGGAAGACTACCATTCGAATGGATCAAAGAATAGCCAGAATGGTAAAGGCTCAGTCAATGATCAGCTGCTGGATGATCAAAGACACTCTCAAGTTACTTGTGAGTACTGTTTGTACTGGGACAATTAGAAGATGCCTGTTTGAAGCTGATGAATTAGCAAGAAGTCCCTGAAAAGTCTCACTGTTAAAAAAATACATGAACTGAAGTGGATTCAATTTGCCAAAGAACATTTTCACTTGCCTGAATAGAGAAGGAGAAACATGTTGTGGACTGATGAAAGTAAAATTGTTCTTTTTTGGTCCAGGGATCATAGACAGTTTGTCAGACAACCCCCATAACACACTGAAGACAATGAAGCATGGTGGTGCAAGCATCATGATATGGACATGTTTCTCTCACTATGGTGCTTTGCCTAATTATTACAACATACCAAGGATCTTGGACCAGTTTGCACATCTCAAAATGCTTGAAGAGGAAATATCTTTGAAATGGGTGTTTCAACAAGACACTGACCCCTAACACAGTAGTAAACAAGCAAAATATTGCTTCCAGTCCAACAAAATTGAGGTTTAGGTTGGCCAGCCCAATTTCCGGTCCTTAATCCGATGGAACATTTGTGGGGTGACATTAGAAAAGTCATTTCTGAAGCAAAGCCAACAAATGCAGATGAATTGTATGTAGTCAAAGCATCCTGAGCTGGAATAACAGTTGACAGGTGCCAGATGTTGGTTGACTCTATGCAACATAGATGTGAATCAGTTCTAAAAAACTGTGGTTATACAACTAAATATTAGGTTAGTGATTCACAGGAATGCTACATCCTAAAAAAAATATGTATTTTGAGTTTGTAAAGACAAATGCAGACACTGGTATTTTTTTGAACAGACCAATGTTTATTTTTGTTATTTTCTGTAAAGTTGTTAAAACTTATATCTATATCTCATGTTTTGATTTAGAAAACAGTGTGCAATGTTCCCAATGCAGGAAAATAAAAACTATTATACACATGTTGGGCTTAACTCGTGTTTTTGGACACACTGCTATTATTTTGAACACAACTGTAGACATGATGACAAGATGCAGCTTGGCCAATCATAATAATGCCAGCAGCAGAGATGAACAAACCGTTTGAAGTTCAGGTTTGGTTTGGTTCACCGAACAGGTATATGCTCCCTGAATATATCGGCGAATGGTTCGCTGAACTTCAGAATCCCATTCAAATTAATGGAAGGCAAAATCAAGGGCCTAGAAAACACCTTTAAAGGGGCCGAAAAGCTGCCAAACATAGTTTAAACCATTTTAAAGTTGAGCCCTCCTGTTTTGCTACAGATATTATCTTCCTACACCATGCTTCTATGCTTGCTTATGTACCTCAGTTATACTTACTGTTTCCCTTCTCTGTTGTCATCTGTGATTGATTGCCAGTTTTGTTGGACGTCTTATTACTGTAAAAATAAAAAATTAATTGAAAATATTTTCAAAGGGCCCCCCATTAATTTTGATAACAGCCAAGATGTGGTCTGCAGGCTGCAGCTGTCTGCTGTACCCTAGATAGTGAAGAAACTTCTCCTCCTCCTCCTCCTCATCCTCATCCTCTTTCTTTTTCTTTTAGGATTTCCTTAGTATTGTACAGGTATTAGAATCATCACTTCTGCTGGTAATTCAATTATCAAACCTATAGTCACCTATAGGAGAGCTCCAACTATAAAAAATGTATTGGCCCCTAGTGTCTTGAGATCTCTCCATCCAAAAAATAATATTGTGGAGACTATATCTGGAAAGAAAGGCTCCTATAAATGTTATAAAAGGGGTTGTAAATGCTGCCAAATAATAGGCCATAAAGTCACCACCTTTCATGGTCAAAACGATGATCAAAAAGAATACAAGATTGCATTCAGACTAACTTGTCAGACTGATTATGTCATATACCTTATCCAATGTATATGCAACAAACAGTATGTGGGTAGAACTTCTCAGGAGTTACACAAACGGTTAAATTCACATAGGTATAATATTAAAAAAGGATTGCTTCACCATGGATTGTCTAGACATTGTACGGAAATACATGGGGGTGAGATGAAGTTTACAATCACACCCATAGATCATATACCATTTAATAACACAAATAGATTAGACCGGCTAGCAAAGAGGGAGACTTACTGGATCTTCAAACTAAAGACTCTCCAGCTGGGTGGTTTGAATGAGGTGAGTGACCTATTCTAATCACTCTAATAAAAATTGTCTCATTATGTGCCCGTTACTAATGTATGTGTATATATATAGAGAGAGGTATGATAGAATGGTGATACTATTTTTATCCCTCCCCTGTGGTTGGTACCAATTATTAGTGTATACAGTTAATGGTGAAGATAACATTCATGACTAGTTTTAAATTGTCTTAAGTGTGAGCACCCCTATAGCTTAGTGGATAATTGATTTTTTAATGGAAACACAAGTTTTGGAGTCCAGGGTTTGAACTTCAGTATTAATGCATGTATTCTAAATAAATAGAAAATTATTATTTTTTATTTATTTATTTATTTATTTTTTTAAGTTATAAGCCCATCAGATAATGGGGAATCATAATAGAAAACAGGTCCCCTTTAATAATAAATATTCAAACTCCTAATAGGTAGGTTCTCTTCACATATTATGACTGAGATGAGTTTTCAATCAACTTAAATGGCTAAGTGGTTTGATGCTTACCCTGTGAATTTATAGTTTTGGAAACGCCGGATTGAATCCCCTGTGGATCATTGTGCATTTTTATACTATTTTTTAATTTTATGATTTAGAGAGGTTTTTATGCTTTCTTCATGTGTGGTGTTTTAATGTTACATAGATTATATTATTTTGTATTGATGTGCCTTTTGATGGATGTTGTCCACCCAGAGGGTTTGAGGGTGGCGTTCCTAGTGGAGCTACCTTCATACCTGAATGGGTGGGGTCATATAACAGATATATCTTTTCTAACTCCCCAGTAGTTATGTTCTCCCTACATACACTTACTGAGTTTTTCTATCTGTATGAATGGCTTAGTGATCTAATGCTGACTCTATAAGCTTTTAATTTTGGAGGTGCCGGATTGAATCCCATGTGGATCTTGGTGCATTTTTATCTAATTTGTGAATTGAAGAGTGTTTTTGTAATAGATGTGGTGTTTTTAATGAATTATTGTTATTGATATGTCTTTTAATAGATGTTATCCACCCTGCATGTGTGAAGGGGGTGTTCCCACAGGAAACACCATCACAATTGAAGGGTGGAGTCATATAATGTTGTTGTGTGTATATATATCTTGTTAATACTGCTGCTCTTGATGCCCTGATGAAGTGATAACTGAAATCACGAAACCGGTAGGCAAATTGCCCATTAAACAGAGTTTTATACATCACTCTGTTTGTCTTCACTGGAGGTCAGCGCGGTGGATCTATGAAACCCAGCACTTTCTGTTAACCCTTTGGATCCTTACTTTTGCTGGGCACCTGCTGCGACCATAACAGAGAGCGGAGTTAGTTGGTTGTGACTTGCACAACCAAATCAGGTGAGTCCTTCCACTAAAGGGGGGCACTGAGGATAATTGTACAAAAGGAAATTACTCTATGTGTGCTCCATTTCCCTTTTTATTATAATTATCACTTGTGCAATACTAAGGACATCCTAAAAACATGCACTGTTGGTTGGTCTTGAGGAATGGAGTTGAGGAACACTGCTTTAGTGCGATATGAAAGGCACTAAAAGGGTGCAAGCTTACAATATATAGGGAAGTGGGACATTATATAGCTGTTTGACATCTATCTCTAAATCTATTTAATTTTTCCATCTATTTATAAATCAAATCTTTTTAAACTTTACATCCATCTATTTATCCATTTACCCACTTGAAAAGCTTAAAACTTGAGTAACCTTTAAAATCTTAAAAGATTAGCAAGATTAGCAAGCTGCAGCCACCGCAGGAGTGATGCCCATATTGGATGCGCGACTCCGTTCACTCCAACCTGGCTCCCTCACTGTCCAGGTGCATTGGAAAACAGGGTAATGGTATTTGGAGTAGATGCCAGCTGGGTAATGTCAGCTGGTAGCAAGGCCATAGGTTGGTAATGTTGAGGCGTCAATCAGATAGACAATATAACTGATCAAGTCAGTAAGGACACAAACAACCACACCTATTAATATTTTATTTGAAAAATAATCTGAATACATCTTTTCACCTTTTTTTTATTAAAATCCATTTGTTGAAAGTCTTCCATTCCACCCAATCACGGCCCCCAAAAACAAGGATACAAAAAATAATTAGAAAAAAAACAAAATTAATGAAATGCAAATAAATGCTGAAGTAGTTGCAGCATATGAGAGGGACACATCCCCCATATGGTGGGACAGCAGGCACTGTACAACTTCCAGCAGTGTGACAAGCCACAGCTTCCCTGAGGTTGTCTCAGGTTACACATCTGGTATGACTCACTATCGGATTTTCCAATGATGACCGAATATCTTTCTTATAATTTAAAAGATAAAATTGTCTGGAGCTATTATGTTCCCAAGACACCAAACTTTTCTGGACCCAGACCCCTTTGAAGAGTTGTTTTTCATGTGGCCACTGTGTGGCCTTCAGCGATGTCCTTCACAGTGTGACCTTCACATCCTCCAATGGCCAAAAGACCTATGACATTCAGCAATATATATCATGTGGGTCAACCAACGTGGTATATTATGCCACATGTGCTTGTCTACTGATATATGTCGGGATGACATGTAGAGAGCTAAAGAAGAGAGTGAGGGAGCATGTGAGGGACATTGCGGTGGCCCCTATGGTGGAGGACAGTTTGACCCTGAAGCTGTTGCCATGCCACTTCCTATCATGTCATAATAGCGATCCATCCTCTTTAAAAGTAAGAGGAATTGACATGATTCAAGGAGGAATACGAGGTGGCAATGTCCGAAAGACCTTAGCCCAACATGAATCTAGGTGGATAGTGTCGTTGGACAGTATGTCACCTAAGGGCTTGAACAAAAATATAAGCTTTGCCCCCTTCCTATGACCTTTACCACTGGTGTTTCCCTGGTGCCATGTACTGTATGTAATAAATTTGTGACATGTTTGTATGTGTTTTTATTTTATAACTCTTTATTTGGGTACTGTTTGCAGGCTATGTCTGAGTGCCCAACAGGAGGATCTTCCGCTCCATCACGTGAATCTCAAGAGCAGCATCTTTATGAGACTTTCATACTGGATCATAACAAGTGCAAGAAATTTTGGCCCAAGGAAAAATGCGAGTTACTAAATTGAATATTGTCTTATAATAATAATAATTTATTCATTTATATAGCGCTATTGATTCCATAGCACTTTACATACATGAGTAATGCTTTCTCTCTTGGGAGCTCACAATCTAAACATCCTATCAGTATGTCTTTACAATGTGGGAGGAAACCGGAGTGCTCGGAGGAAACCCACGCAAACACGGGGAGAACATACAAACTCCTTGCAAATGTTTTCCTTGGTGTCCTTGGTGGGAATTGAACCCAGGACCTCAGGATCCCAGTGCTGCAAAGGCTGCAGTGCTAACCATTTGAGCCATAAAAAGCGCATCTATATGGATTTTGCTGAATTTGATGCTCAGTGACTTGACGCGCTGTCTTCCACCCACCGTGATCTCGCCGATGCAGCCCGGAATCTATATCGCTCTTGTGCATGTGCGGTCGCATAGGTGACGCATCCCAGTGGCCGTACATGCACAATTAGTGATGACGCCGGACAGGGGGTGGAGAATCACTTCCAGCGGACGACAGCACGTCATTTCCGGTCACGTGAACCCTGCACTGAACCTGGAAGCGGGTTATTTAAACAGGGCACAATCATGGCTACACCAGCCCCCTGATGAAGTGACCACTGCAACCTGCAAGGTCACGAAATGTACGTCAGGGTTGGACTCGGGACCTCTCCCTCTCCGGGTGACTAGTGGTGGTGACATGGCTTTTGACAATGGTAATAAGTGCTGAGGTTTAATGACAGTTATGGGACCTGTTACAAGTCTGTTATAAGTGTAATGTACAGTATGTGAACCAGGGTTGCCTTTATGTATGACACTTTACTTAATGCTGTCAACATAATTCTTATTCTGTGACACATGGCTATATGTAATTTGTATTCTCTGTAAAAACCTCCCAGTATAATTATGCACTTTATTGTAGAGGCATTCTCCTGGTTTGCTTTTTTGTACATGACATTGTAAATAAGGACCCTTTTACTTGTTAATTGGACGCCATTTGTCTTGGCTGTGGAAACTGCACTTTGGCGCCTTCCTTATCTGTTACCCAATTCTTGTGCCTTCCTGACAGGATTAATAAAATTATTATTTTTTACAATTTGAAGCTTTTCCTCTCCTTTCTCCTGTTTTTGATTTGTAAATGAGTAGCTTTTCGAGGCCGGATCATATTATTTTTCTTAGTCCTCGATATGATTTTGGAACTACTGTTTCTAAATTTCTACAGCTGGAACAACACAATGAATAAAATAAATATATATTTTGAGGCCAGTGTGAACACACGCCACTGCAGAGTATCAAATTGGTTTTAGTTGTTCATTATTATTATTATTATTATTTATATAGCGCCATTGATTCCATGGCGCTTTACATTAGAAGAGGGGGTGACAAGGACAAATACAGTACATATACACGATCAAGGCTAGCTGATACACGATGGGAGAGGACCCTGTCCACAAGAGCTCACAGTCTACAGGGGTGGGAAAGAACACAATAGGAGGGGAAGCGCCAAGCGTGTGGTGGGGAGGCGCTGGAACTCAACATAGGTTGTAGGCTTGTTGGAATAGATGAGTTTTCAGGTTCTTTTTGAAGCTCCCGAGTGAAGGTGAGTGTCTGATGTGCTGGGGGAGAAAGTTCCAGAGTATGGCGGAGGTGCGGGAGAAGTCTTGCATGCGGTTGTGAGAGGATGAGGATGAGGATGAGTTCTTGTGAGGAGCGCAGGTTGCGTGTGAGTAGGTATCGGGAGACCATGTCGGAGATGTAAGGGGGGACAGGTTGTGGATGGCTTTGTATGTCAGGGTTAGGACTTTAAATCGAGATCTCTGGGGGGTGGGGAGCCAGTGAAGGGCTTGGCGGAGGGGGGGGACAGGAGAATAGCGAGGAGGCAGGTGGATTAGACAGGCAGCGGAGTTTAGGATAGAGTGGAGGGGTGCAAAGGAGGAAGCAGGGAGACCAGTGAGTAGAAGGTTGCAGTAGTCAAGGCGGGAGATGATGAGGGCATGAACAAGAGTTTTGGCAGTGTCATGATTTAGGAAGGAGCGGATCCGGTAAATGTTCCTGAGTTGGAGTCGGCAGGAGGTGGCGAGGGCTTGGATGTGAGGTTTGAAGGAGAGGGAGGAGTCGAGGGTAACCCCAAGGCACTTGGCATGGGGGACTAGGGACAGGGAGCAGTCGTTGACTAGGATGGACAGGTCCGGTAGAGGGGGAGGGCAGCTGGGAGGAAAACAATGAACTCTGTTTTGTCCATGTTCAGCTTGAGGAAGCGAGTGGAGAAGAAAGATGAGATAGCGGACAGGCATTGGGGGATTTTAGACAGAAGGGAGGTGATGTCGGGGCCGGAGAGGTAGATCTGGGTGTCGTCGGCGTAGAGATGGTACTGGAGGCCATGGGACTCAATGAGTTGCCCTAGGCCGAGGGTGTAGATGGAGAAGAGTAATGGCCCCAGAACCGATCCCTGGGGGACGCCGACAGTAAGGGGGTAGGAAGAGGAAGAGGTGTGGGAGTGGGTGACGATGAAGGTCCAGTCTGTAAGGTATGAGGAGAACCAAGAGAGGGCGTTGTCAGTGATACCAAGGGATTCTAGGATTTGAAGTAGGAGAGAGTGGTCGACCGTGTCAAAGGCGGCAGAAAGGTCAAGGAGGAGGAGGACCAAGTAGTGTCGTTTACTATTCGCAGTCGGTAGGTCATTGGTGACTTTGGTTAGCGCTGTTTAAGTGGAGTGATGAGGTCAGAAACCGGATTGTAGGCAGTCGAAGACGGAGCAGGAGGATAGGTGGGAGGACAGTTCAGAATGGACGTGTAGTTCCAGAAGTTTGGATGCAAAAGGGAGGAGTGATATGGGGCGGTAGTTAGTGACAGATGATGGGTCGAGGGAGGGTTTTTTGAGGATTGGTGAGATCAGGGCATGTTTGAAGGCTGAGGGAAAGGTGCCGGTAGTGAGTGATAGGTTGAAGAGGTGGGTTAGGGCAGGGATGAGGACTGCGGTGAGGTTTGGGATGAGGTGGGAGGGGAGTGGGTCGAGGGCGCAGGTGGTGAAGTGAGATCGTGATAGGAGGGAGGAGAGCTGATCTTCAGTCACGTTGGAGAAGCTTCCTTTGGTCAAAGAGGGTTGGGTGGTGATCGGGGTGGGGTAGGGGGACGTTGGGCTAAAGCTTTCTCTAATTGTGTCAATCTTTTGTTTGAAGAAGGTGGCGAAGTTGTCGGCGGAGATGAGGGGGGAAGGAGGAGGTGCCGGGGGACGGAGTAGGGAGTTGAAGGTTTTGAATAGTTGCTTGGGGTTTCGGGACAGTGTGTTGATTAAGGAAGACAAATAGGTTTGCTTAATGGTGGTGAGTGCTCCCTTGAAGTTGGAGAGGGATTGTTTGAACATGATGAGATGGGCTGCGGAGTGGGATTTCTTCCATCTCCGTTCGGCTACCCTGGACGCTCGACGTAATTCTTTTGTGAGTGAGGTAAGACAGGGTTGCCTGTGTGTGCGTGTTTTGGTGTGTGCGAGGGGGGCGGCATGATCGAGATTCGCAGTTAGTGTGGCTTTATAGAGGGTGGTAGCAGCGTTGATGTCAGGAGAGGAGGCAAGGTCGGTGAGAGGGAGGAGGGAGTGAGAGAGCGAGTTGAGTTATTCATGTTTTGTTGCAGTCCTGCAATCATAGGTGTGGCTACCTTGGAGCTGGACATTATATAATGTGTAGCATCACATGGTATGGTGTTCTCTGTTGGACCCCGGTTCTGCTTCATCCAATTCTTGTCAATTCATGTCACTAACAGATGGCAAGGTATTAGTACTAATGTTACCCAGAACTGTCCCGATAGGGTCACCTCGTTGCGGTGGGACAGCTTACGCATTTTTATGATCATATCAATGTCACTAAGTACCCCGATTATGTTTTTTGCACTATAGCATTTTTACATTTTAATTTTTGAGGTATTTTGCTAATTTGTTGCTTTTTTGTTGAGCTAATACAACACAGCAGCGAATCCCGCTATATGATCTGAGATAACCACAGTGGCATCAGCACTCGTAAAAAACACTGTCTCATAAGAGCCGCAATTTTGTGAGAGATGTAGCAGATATATCTTGCTAGTATCGTTAGACAGTGCATGTGAGGAGTGTTGACGTCAGATAGTGCCGAGAAGTTTAAACTTGCGGGATATCCCCTGTTTGAACCGTCGTTGAGCCTGAACTTCAATAATGTTTGTGATTGCAACTCTTGTCACACTCTCACCAGTGCCTGCATTCGTGCTTTCACAGCAAGTGGTGGATGCTTTCTGTGAACATGACTCCACAATATTTTTGTAAAGCTCCGTGTTAATGGCACATTGTTTGATGCTACTTTAGAAGCAGATTTTAAGAATCTGCATGTCTAACCTGAAGGCATTAAATTCTATGAGAGCAGTGCAAACATCTGGGATATGTGACCTTAAGTGACCCCTGGAGTCTGAACTGCAGTAATGTTTGTGATGGCACTGCTTGTCACACTCTCACCTGTGCCTGCGTCACGTGCCTGATCTTACAGCATATGGGGGATGCTTTCTCTGAATGTGACCACACATTATTGTTGAAAGGCCTGTATAATGCTTCTTTTGAAGCAGATTTTGAGAATCTGCATCAAAATCTGCATGTCTATCCTGAAGCCAACAAAGTCTATGAAAGTTCAGAAGTGCTGTGCCAACGTGTTTTTTTCCTTGCAGATTTAGTGCAGAAATTGGGGCAGTAAAAGGAAATCTGAACCACATGTACAAAGGAAATAAAAAGCTACGTGAGCATAGCTCTTCTGACCTGTAATAGACTTTGGTGGCCTCAGGATAGATGAGCAAATTTTGATGCAGACCATCAGACCAGAGGCCTGCGGCTTGTACACAAGCATTTGTTGGGCAGTATGAAAGCACCTCTTTGCAAAAACAGTCCAGCACACAATATGGAAAGTGAAAAAAAATTATTATAGCAACTTTTTTAAAAAAAGGCCATGTGTCATTTGTAACATTTATCAGACCCAAATAGTAAAGGCGGCGTCACACGCATCAATATCATGAGCGACATCGCCGAAAAGTGACGCATCAGCATGAAGGTAAACCTGTCAATCTGCAAACAGCGATTAGGCTGGATCGTGCCGTCTGACACCGCAATAGCGATGTTGGCGGCAAACCAGCCTAAACCACAGCGTTGCTGAGGATTGCTCGCTGGGCTGATCTCAGCCCAGCGAGCGATGGCTCCGCCCACATCGCCGCTGCGTCACCGGCAACATCCTGCCGTGTGACAGCTGGCCTGCGATGTCGGAAGCGAGCGCGCACCCGTGCATCGCTTCCGACATCGCAGGCCAGATTGATGCGTCTGACGGCCCCTTAATAGTTTAAACATAGGCACTCGAAGTCTATAAGTCTCGAAGACTTATAGATCAATATACACAGTAAACTTGTATATAAGGAAAGTCCCACAGAGATCAGCAGATTCCATTACAATGGTTCAAAGTCCATTAAGAGCATAGTTCATTGAGGGTTTTTAGGTGTGGCTCAAAGGTTGCAGTCCCATAATTCAAGCAGGAGGAAGCACAACTTGCACTAAACTTGGGAAGGGGGAACATACAATAAACAAAAAACAGGCCTCACTGTTTGAAGAATTCAAAAACAACTGAAAAATGTCCTTTTCCGGATAAAATCCCAACTAAGGGATGGTTTAGAAACCCAACAACATGGTGTTTTTAGGGAAGTCCTCTCTTAAGTTGAAAGAAAATCTGTCCAGCAGCTTTCTCATCACTGGTTGGAGGTCGCCATTCCTCATGATGCCGTACGGTCTCGGGGGGGGGGTCACAGGGGCTACTCCTCCAGGGGCATTCTCCACCACCTCTTGCTCCCCAGCACTCTGCATTGTGGCAACTTCTGGAGAAGAGGATGGAGGAATTAGAGGATGACCAACCCCTCTAGGAAAGTCAAGAGGAACTTGGGGAACTGACAATCCCTTCAGGATCGATGGCCCCTGTGAGTTTGTGTTCAGCTGGCTGGCTAACCAAAAGAAGCCAGGCCTCCATTCAATGCAACATTCTCTCCAAGTCGGCCTCCTGCTGTCAGTTTTGAAAATGGCAATCCGGCTCTTCTGCTTCATGAAGCTGACCTCCTCCCCAACATAGCATTTGCAGAGTCTTTTGGGAACATTGTCACACAGCAGGGTGGATCAGTTGACATAGCATTGATGACAAGTACATTCCTTAGCTATGAAGCCAAACCCCCTATATTAGATAAATGCCACCACCATGTCTCACGTCATGAATATCATTGGCCTTAGGCCCTAGCAACCACACTCGAGTGATGTTATCCATGAGCCTAAATTCCTAAAGAAAGAAGATAGGCTGGGGTGGTTCATGCCACATAGGATAGTTGCTTGGAGGAAATAGAGGTCCCCATTTGTCATTCTCCCAATCAAAAGGCGGGGATGCTACACAAGGCTGGGAAACAAGGCCTTCTGCCTCTACTTCCTTCTCTTCTTCCTCATCCTCATCCTCCTCATCATGCTCCTGAATTTGCCGATCCGCTGGCTGCGGCTCTGGCTGCAGGGGTAATAACGCTAGGCATACTGCAAGATCCTTAGAAATGTGAAATCTGTTGCTCACGGCTGACAAGGGAACCAGCTCACATCCTGACTTGCAGCTTCTCAGGACCTCCTCTGGCATCTGAGCTTAGCACTTGATTCTGACCTCACTGTTTTTGAGGCCCAATACGGGTAGCGTGGGGGAGGTCCAGGTAAAATACTGTATGTGTCCTGTGTGGGCTGCTATAGTTTTGGTGCTGAAGCACTCTCTGCTCCTGTGGTGGTGTATCTTTGCTTTGCCTAGTGGCCCGCCTCTTCCAGTGCCAGGACACAATTGCTTAAAGTATATTATTGTTTGCACAACCTTGTTGCCTAGCTCTTCATTAACACTTCCATGGGGTGGGCAACAGAAGGCACCTGACTTACTTTACAAATCTCATTCTCCATGACAAAGTTGACACCTGAGTTTGTGGTTGGATATAGTGATTATTGAATCCTGACATACTTTTTTGATTTTCTAATTTCTCCTCCAAGTATATTTAACTCACCAACAATTCATCTAGAAGGTTAAATAAGGCTAGTGGGCAGCAATGCACCGACAATTCCAATATTAATGATATATATTACACACTAGTGCACATGCCAAAAATCTGTATTCTAAACCTTTGGAATGAAATAAAATAAAGTAATTGCACATTTTCAAGAAGCAATATCCATAGTATGGTGTTTCATGAGTGTGAACAGACCTATAAGACCATGTATGTAGAGCATATAGTTGGATATAGTCTGTTTTATGAACTGCTATCACATAAGTGTAGAATAGATGACCGCACATTCTGATGACCCTGTGCAATAATAAAGGTTTGCTCTAAAAAAAAAAATTCACAGAGTATCCACGCCTCCACTACCGCCTGTGTCAGTCAATCTCCTCCCTCATGTCCCTGGTTGTTGGCACCCTCTCCAGCCATACGGCAAGCAGTCCCTTCTACTCAGAGACTCTATACCATATGAGTCGTACCTCTGGTCCTGTTAGTCATGGCACTTAGACCCTCTAGGATTGCTCCAGATCAATCACTGTATAGAGGTTCGCATGCTGGTTCCTCCTCTAGGGGAGTTCAGTGTCAAGGCCCAGGGGTCCTCTCTCGAGAATTCCTCTCTTTTTTTACCAAAGTCACTGTCCGACCTCTTCCTTGTCCTGGTGGTCAGCTGCCATAAGTCAATCTGTGGTTCAGTGGTTCAGTGTGTCTACTCTCCTCACTCTCGCCTCTAAGGACGTAACACCTATGCAAGCCCTTGTTCCCACCGCCGTTATGTGCCTAGTTCTTAGCAGTCACCTCCACTCACCCTGGCTAATGTATAAGTTGGTGAGTGCACTAGACGTCAATTCTAGAGTTAAAAAAACACAAGGCATGTAAGCAATCAGGGAACATAGACAATAAGGATACAACAACACTTGGTAGCTGCAGCCAGACACCATAGGCTGCAAACCTCATGGCTCCAGGCATAAAATCTCCAGCAACAGATATCACCAGCAAATACAGGCGACCTCCACACACCAAGATGGTCAGCATAAAAATGAAACTATTATTGGCATCAGGTGATAGGTCATGTGAATACTTATAAAGAAAAGAGTGTGTGGTCACCAACCTGGTTGCAAACTTAGTTGAACTGATCTGGAACAACCAGCAAAGAAAAACTGACATTAACCCTTGTTGGTACAAGATAAATTTATCACATTTAAATCCAAAAAGCCCCAGAGCTGTCCCATGTCTAATGACTCGTGACAGTAAACCCATTTCTACAAGGGGTCTCAGAACCCTCAAGTCTGGACTTGTCTGGAAGTTAACAATTATTCCAATTTAGGTGAAATAAGTGCTGGAATCCTTGGGCCCTTCACAAGTGGGCTCATTTGCTATCGCACCCTCTGCAATCTCGATCATTACATTCCCATCTATGAAAAAATCATATAAATAAAGAATTATTTTTAAAAAGTCACTTTTTCAAACAGCAAAGTAATTTAAATATCTCTAACATACAATCTTAAATGAAGTAGGATTGTATTTATATCAATTTCATGTAGTAGTAAACTCTCACTGGATATGTTAATTTGTGCCCTTAAATAACCTGTATTGCCAGCAAAGATCTGGATGTAGGGATTAGTATGAGTCATGAAAGGAATGGTAAATGGTAAGGGTGCTTTCACACTACGATTTATTCATTTCCGATGCTGTCCGATAAAAATCGGACAGCATCGGACCGATTTTCGGACCCTATGCATCTCTATGGGGATCGGGTCAGATCGGATGTGCACTAAATGCCATCCGATTTGGTCCGATCCGATTCTGTCCGATTTTTGCCGATCTTTTTCCGGTAAAAAAAATCGTTGCCTGCAACGATTTTTTCATCCGATTACAAAATCTGACAGACTCGGATCGGACCAAATCGGATGGCATTTAGTGCACATCCGATCTGACCCGATCCCTAACATGGGGCCCTATGGAGAAGGGTCCGAGGAAACATCTGATGTCTCCTCGGACCCGATTTTACTGTACTGAGCATGCTCAGTACAGTAAAACTGCTCAACTAGGAGCGCAGGGGTTAAAAAAAAAAAAAAAAGTTCATGCTCACCTGCCCCCGAGCCCCCGCCATCTCCAGCCGTCTTCCTTAAGGCTCCCGGTGGCTCCCACAGGCTGCCGGTGTCTGCAGAGGTCTTCTGCAGTTCAGGACCTGCGGTGATGTCACAGTCACGTGACCGCGGGTTCACCACGGTAACCCGCGGTCACATGACTGTGACATCACCGCAGGTCCTGTGTACTGCAGTAGAAGACCTCTGCAGACACCGGCAGCCTGCGGGAGCCACCGGGAACCTTAAGGAAGACGGCTGGAGACGGCGGGGGCTCGGGGGCAGGTGAGCATGAACTTTTTTTTTTCCTTTTTTTCAGCCTCTGGCTACGATTTTATGCCGGAATCGGGTGCCTATTTGGCACCCGATTCCAGGCATCAGAAGGGAGCCGATGCTGTCCGATTTATATCGGACAGCATCGGCTCCCTAAAAATCGTAGTCTGAAAGCACCCTAATCCCATGTAAACTGTAACATTTGACTAATGACTTTCACAATAAAATGTGTAACATATTCAACAGGAGTCTGCGATAAATGACTTTGGATGTGGTTTCATTGAATCATTTAATAGTTTGTAACCATTGCCAAAATTTAGATATAGTTAGAAATTTCCTCATGAAGGCACAGAATATTTCAATGCCCAGATGAATTAAGTGCTTGCGTGATTTTCACAAAATCTATTAGTAAAACTGTGAAGTTACAGTAGAAGATTCCAGTCAAGTAAAACAGCAGCATGATGGAGATCATTTCACAGTTCAGTTCTTACTAATTTCCTGCTAGGGTTTACTAGTCATTTGCTTTTTTTGCACTCACTAATGTATAATTCTTTATAATCATTAATCAATAAAAGAAGCGGTGGATTCAGTTGAGTAAAAGTACAATTTTTAAGGAGGTTGTGGGTTATCCGGTAAAATCAAATTATCACTTAGGCTAGGGTCACATTTGGAAGTGTAATTGCGGTTACCTCATCCAGATTCGGATGCCGTAACCGCAATTGCCTTCAGACACTTTTTGTGCACAAAATGTGTCCGGTAAACGACAATGTGGTAACCGGATTGCTCAGGATGTGTAATCCGCAGCAATCCAATTACTGTATGCTTTGTTCATCCCTGCTGATTCAGGGGCATTGACATGGTGAGGGCTGGAAACAGGGGGGGTAACCTCAAAAGAATCTTGGCCCAAATTGAGGCGAAGTGGATCGTGACCCTCGATAAACTTAGCCCTAAGGGAATAAATGAATCCTTGTCCTTTAAATCATATCTATAGTGCTGACCACCTGCTATTTTTCCTTTTGCATTTGTGTGTTAGGTGTATGCTTATTCTTTCCACCTTCGTGGACAACCAGACTCAGATTAAAAGTCACCAGATGACATAGATACAAACAAGTCCAAAAATGGGGATAAAAAACAAAACCCCAAAAATGAAGGAAGAGCTGCAAATTAAAATGGAAAAAAGAGAAAAGATTAAAAACTTTACCACGAAGGTGGAAAGAATAAGTATCCACCTAACACACAAATGCAAAAAGGAAAAATAGCAGGTGGTCAGCATTATAGATATGATTTAAAGGACAAAGATTCATTTATTCCCTTATTTTGTCAATCCATATTTTAATACGTTATTCATCTAATAAACAAATCAGTTCTTGCATCATATTCAGTTTGAATATGTGGATACTTAAGGCGACCCCCTCACATAAATTGCTATGTGGGAGGTGTCGACCCTTACCTTTGAGCCAGACGGGCGTTGTTTCTAATTACTGTTTTTTCCATGTTATTCATAGCTACACCTAGGGCTAAAATGACATTTCGATCACGTGACCAGGCGTGGATTAAGTTGATGGATGACGTTCTTCAGGAGGATGGCAAGCACACAGATGCAACAGGTAATGATCAGCAACTCAGCTCTTTGATTTCAAGGTACAAGGATCAGTTACGCAAAAGAACTCGCACGTGGTGGAATAAGGCTTTTCTATCCAAATATTTGGAGAAAAGCCTGATTCCTCGGGTCCTTAGAGTTCAGGTTTTTCCATTTTATGAGATATCTGATGAGGAATTTAAATCCCAGTGGGAGGCGATCTCTAATGACTGCTCAAGAGGTTATATACAGTTATTAAGGGATCAGAATACGACACTTTAACACAAATGGAGGAAGATCTTGAGGATTTGGAAGGGCAGATTAAAGTCAAATCCACAACAGAACAGTGGAAAAAATTCTGTGAAGATATTGAAAAAGATACCTTGAAGTGGGAGAAGGAAGTAAGGGACTATAAAACAAAGAAACTAACAAGAGATTATCAGGATTTTACTAGCAATAGAGTATACAGGTGGAAAAACAAGACACCTAGTGGGAAAAACAAGACACCTAGATGTCATCTGGCGACTTTTAATCTGAGTCTGGTTGTACCACACCAAAGAATTCCTATCTGTGTTGGATCAAAGCTGTTATGGATATCAATTAAACTGCATTTGTTTATTGGATATCATATTATAATGTATGAGGAATGTACACAGATTTGTCCATTGATGCCATTGTTTGTATAGATTGTGAATCAAGGCTTTGCTGCTATTTCTGTATGTTTTTAAAGATTGCACCCTTTCTTCACTTAGTTTCATCCTTTGTAGGAGAATTTTTGTCCCACCTCCTTTGATTAATTAAGGTCCGTGCCTCCGTTTGTGTTCCCTCACACCACCCGCTCTAAGAGCCGCCCCTGACTGTAGTGACGCGACCAAACGGCACGGCTGTAGTGCGCATGCGCCGGAACCATGGTGACGCGTCCCGGGTTCCCGGCCTGCGCACTCGCTGTCCGATAACTTCCGGTTGCGTCACTTCCGGCCGATGGTGATCTCTGATGACGCGGTGAATAGGTGTGTAGGATGGAATGCTGATGGCAGGCACTATATTAAGAGGTATTGGGGCTCTATCTCCTCGCAGGACACATCCCTTGAGGAAGCTGTGGTTACCACACCAGCACAGAGAAACGCCTCATTGGGGCTCCCAGCCGTGATCAGGCCTAAGGGAATTTAATAAGTTTACATATGGGTATGTTCGGATATTTGACTTTGTGACCATTTGTATGCTGGTTTTCACACTGCATGGATATTAGTTCTTCCAGCTGCTCCCCCTGCATTGGCAGTTCCTTATGCTAGTTTTGACTAGTTCCTTTGCACAGCACTATGCACTTTATTTAGGTATTACTGCTTTTGCAGTTGGGTTCTAGCTATTACTATCACTCTGTTGTAAGCACTTATGTATATTCACTTGCTATGTGGATATCTGCATTTTATGAGTAATGATACAATCATGTTATTCCTGAATATACCTTGTATCTATGGCTGTGTTACTCCCTGAAATCCTGTAATCGGCTCTTTTTGTATACACCGTTATTTTGTCACTGCATATTTTTAATACGTTATTCATCTAATAAACAAATCAGTTCTTGCATCATATTCAGTTTCTCTTGTCTTACAATGCTGTTTGAATATGTGGATGCTTAAGGCGACCCCCTCACGTAATTTGCTATGTGGGAGGTGTCGACCCTTACCTTTGAGCCCAAAAGGGCGTTGTTTCTAATGTCTCTAGGGGGTGCCCAACCTCCCTAGAGACATGCTGTCCACTCAGGTGGACATGTGAGGGGTTAATATGTGTCATTATAGTATTGCTGATAAAATCCACCCTCATGATGGTAGATGAAGTTAATTTGGAGGAATTGGGAGATCTGGGATGTGCCAAGTTAAAAGTGGTTAAGCAGTTTAAGTATTTGGGATTGTATATTGCTATGCCGATTACTGAGTTTATGAAGATAAATGTGGAACCACTGCTTGTTAGATTAAAGGAGAAGATCAGAGCATGGTGTCGAATGCCGTTATCTGTAGTCGGGCGGGCAAATTTGACAAAAATGATTCTCTTACCCAAATTAATGTACTTGTTCCATAATTCGCCTATGTGGCTCCCAGGCACCTTTTTTAGGAAGGTTAATTCATTGATTCGGGCCTTGGTTTGGGGGGGAGGGCACCCGCGAATTAAATTAGAAATTCTACAGAGGCCAAAGACTGAGGGGGTATTGCGCTACCTAACCCATGTACTTTCTGGCAGCACAGAGCCAGCATTTAAGAGGATGGGCCTCGAGGGAGATAAATAATAGGGTGAAGCGTATCCTAGAGCACCTGATTAGTAGATCCCCTTTAATACAAGGCCTTGAGACAGGAGAAGTGGGTCGGTGAAACGGAGGGCTCCCCACTCTGTGTTTGGTACAAAAGGTTTGGGTTAGGATAAAGAGGCTTAGAGGACTTGTTGGAGTAACGGACTACACCCCCATTTAAAGAAATAGAGATTTGGTGGAATTTTATAAGCTGGGTGTGCAAAAGAAGTGGATGTTGGCTGGGTTGGAATATGTGAGTCAGCTTGTAGTAAATGGGGCCTTGAAGCCCTTTGATGACTTGAGAGAGGAATTCCAGATCCCGGCAACGGATAAATGTCTATATTTGAGAGTGCAGCATGCTTTTAGAAGTCAGATCAAAATTAAAGAGTTGAAAGTGCAAAAAGATATAGTGGTGAGTTTTATCTGTCAGGAAGGGGATACACAGAAAATTATATCTACTATCTATAAGGACTTACTGTACACCTGGTTGTTACCACATCCGATTAAAGCAAGAGCAAAATGGGAAAAAGATATAGGGGTGATAGAGGATGGTAAGTGGGAGTGTATATTAGATTATGGATCTAAGTTATCATTGAGTGAGCCAGTTAGACTGTCCCAACTTTATTTTTTACACAGGGTTTATAGGACGCCGGAGTTCTTACATAAAATTGGTTTGAGGGCTACGTTGGAATGTACTCGGTGTGGACAGGAGGGAGCGGGGCTGATACACATGGTATGGAATGCCTGAGATTGCAAGGCCTTTGGAGTATGGTGATTGATTTAATAGAAGGACGATATGGGTGTATGGTGCCGAGAACACCGCTGGTATGTGTGTTGGGATATATAGAGGAAGTCAATGTACCTAATATACAGAAAATTGCGGTGGCTAGATTGCTGTTTAGTGCCTGGAAGGTTATAGCCAAGGGCTGGATTAGATCTGTGCCCCCTACCAGGGTGGAATTCCTGTATTATGTGAGAGTTGCTATACGCACTGAGGAAAGCATATATCGAAAACGAGGTAATGTCGGAATGTTTGGAAAGTTATGGGAGCCAAGGATGAGGGTTGAGAAAGATGGAGATGGGGACTGAATAATGTTTATATATATTATATATGTTTGAACCCCTTTCTTGGTTTATATAGATGATATAATCTAAAAGTATGGTAAACTAAGTATGTCAAGTTAAAGGTGAATCTAGGGGGACGGTTTCTCATGTGAACCATTGGTGTTATTGATAGTCTAGATTGGATGGGGTGGGGGTGAGGGGTAACGAGGGGGGGAGGGAAGGGGAAGGGAAAGGGAGGGGAGGAGAGGGGAAAGGAAAAAGAAAAAGAAGGGAAGGAAAGAGAGAAAAAGAAAGAAAAAGTATGTATTATGATGGAATTAGTAAACAAAGAGATGTATTCTTTTTATGTTATGTACAGTTGGCTATTCCTTTAATAATAATAATAAAAAAAAAAAAATATATCTGAATTATAGTATTGCTGGCTATTGTCGGCTTTTTCAATTTTATGAATGAATGTGGCGGCTCCTCACAGTAGAGGAGATACTGTACGTAATGTATGTACTGTATGAGCCCCTGTCCTTGGTCCTGAAAGTTGTAACATTAGTTCTATGCGGTGCATTGCCCATAGACCTAATGTTACAACTTTCAGGACCAAGGACAGGGGCTCATACAGTACATACATTATGTACAGTATCTCCTCTACTGTGAGGAGCTGCCATATTCATTCATAAAAGTGAAAAAGCCTACAATAGCCGGCAATATTATAATGACACATATTAACCCCTCACACGCCCACCTGAGTGGACAGCATGTCTCTAGAGAGGGTGGGCACCCACTAGAGACATGTTGCCCACATCTATTTGTAAGATTAACCCTTTCTTCATCCCTGAGGCAGCAGGGATGAACAAAGCATACGGCTGCCGCAGGCATTCACATGTGCCTTGTGGCAGCCGCAACCAGCGGTACCCAGTGGTAACAAGCTTAAAACCGGATCAGGATCTGAAAATTTTAGAGCAAATGTGACCCTAGCCTTATTCACAGTATAGGAGACAACTTGTTGATTGGTGTTAGAAAAGAGTGAAACTTTTGAAATTCAAATTTGCTAACTTCTCTGAATTTAAAAAAAAAAAATACAATTCACAGTGAATAAATTTGAGTGAATCTCAATACAGGAAGGCTTGTAAATGCTTTGACTATACATGTAGGAGAGAGAAGAGAGTAAAAGAGAACCCGGCTGACCATAAGGGCCGCTTTACACACACCAACGTCTGTGACCAACTTCTGAACAGATCTCTGGTTGCAGTGAAATCATGGACACATTGTTCTATCTTGTTGCTGTGCACAAATGTAACAATGTGTCCATGATTTCACTGCAACAGAGATCTGTCAGAAGTTGGACACAGAAATTGGTGTGTGTAAAGCGGCCCTAATGGCGGGTTTACACGTCGCGATATCGGCGTCCAACTCCGACCCAACTCCGACCAAAAGTCAAGTGGTTCGGGAGTTGGACCCGATATCGTTCGCGCGTTGTACGGTTTGAACGTACAGCGCGATGCTGGAACGATGCCAAAACGATATCGGGGTTGAATGACCGTGCTATTCAACCGCCCGATATCGCATGGCCGTTGTAGCCGCATCGTACCGTGTAACAGCCCAACTACGATGTGTACGCTCACGTCACCCATTCACTCCCATGTTAAATGTTCGTTCCTGGGTTGGTGGGCGTACACATCGTCGGGACGTTGTATCCCGATATCGGGCTGTATAAACCAGCGATGCGATGGCGGAAAAAGCGCGCTCAAAAAGCGCGCTCCCGCGTCGTTGGTTACGATATCGGCCCGATATCGCGACGTGTAAACCCACCATAAGAGTTTATACTCTTTAGAAGCAAAAGAGCAAACTGCTGATTATAAGAGCTTACCCTCCATGGGAGAAAGAGGAACCTTCTGACCATAAGAGATTACACTTTACAGAAGGAAGAGACTGTTGAGATGGAAAATATCATACAAACTGAGTTCCACTGAGAATCGCTAATATGTGATGCCCTAGGCACTGAACAATTCTGTATAAGGTATGATAGCCCATAAGATGTTATAGCTGCAGACCATTATGCACCATTTTATTCAACAATTACAGAAATGAATCATCACCTTAAGGTACAATAATAGTTACTCTGAATGTTGAATCATTATAGACCAGAATTAACCCCTTCATGACCTTGGAATTTTTCATTTTTGTTTTTTGCTCCTTTGCTTCCAAGAGCCATAACTTTTTTATTTTTCCATCAATATAGACATATCATGGCTTGTTTTTTGAGAGACGAGATGTACTTTCATATGCAATAATTTATTTTACCATATACAGGGAAATTGCACAAAAGTGCAATTACATGTTTGTTTTTTGGGTATTTTAGTCGCCTTGTTCACTATATGGTAAAACGTGACTTGACAGGGTGATGCCTCGGTTCAATACGAGTTATAAGACACTCAACATGTATACCTTTATTGGTATCTAGGTGGTGAAAAAAAAATTCAGAAGTTTGAGAAAAAGAAATTGACTTTTTGTGCCATGTTCTGTGACCTGTAGCGTCCTCATTTTTCAGGATCTGGGGCTGTGTGACGGCTTATTTTTAGTGTCTTGATCTGACGTTTCTAATGATACCATTTTTGGGGGGATCCACAGTTTTGATCGCCCGTTATTGCATTTTATAGGAATCTTGTGGTGACCAAAAAAACGTAATTTTGGCGTTTGGATTTTTTTTTCCGTTACTGAGTTTACGGCTCTCATTAACGGATTTAATATGATGATAGATTGGGCGATTCTGAACGCGTATTTTTTACATTTTTTTAATACTTTTATTGTGATTGGGGGAAAAGGGGGGTGATTTGAACATTTATGCTTTTTTTACAGGTTTTCAAAAACTTTATTAATCAATTAATTCTTAGTTTTGCACTGCCTCTTAAGGAGGCACCTTGCTGCACAATCCGATAGCTTCTGGGAGATACAGATGAGCTACAGCTCATCTGTATCTCTCAGAATCGCGGACTAGTTGTGATTGGCAGCGCCTGCCAACCACAACCTGGAAGTGCTCCATGACAGCATCCAGGGTCTAGCCAGGACCCCGGCCTGTCACGTGAATGCCGGAGATCCCGCAATACTATTGCGGGATCTCCGGTGCAGGCGGGGAACAGCGATTGATGGCAGGATCCAAAGGGTTAACAGCACCGATCGGATCCCGGATCCAATCGGTGCTGTTAGCCCTACATCTCAGCTGATCATATCAGCTGAGATGTCGGCTGTTTGATGTGAGCTCCATGTCAGAGCTCACATCAAACACCCCTTACCGGCCCATGACATTGTACAACGTCATAGGTCGGGAAGGGGTTAACCATACCTTGGGATTGAGAACAGGTGAACATTTTTTGGATTTTTCAAGCATGAGTGACAGGACATATGATTCCTTTGTATCTCTGATGATATCCTTTGTTCTCTGTTATCAGTTTTTCTAATTTGCCTATAAAAAAGGAGGTTGTTAACCCAGATAGAGGCTGAAAATGAAAGTTAGGGAACCAGTCCAAGAATTACGCCTTGACATAGCAACTGGGTGGTTTATCGATAAGACCATATTCATTAAACAAAGTATATAAATTATAGCATTTTTGCTGAACTGATATATATCAGTTTTCTAATTGTCACAGCAGAATGCCTCTTTTCTTAGTGTTGTAATTACTGTGTTTGGCATCGCACCTGTGCACAATGACAGGATTGAGTGCTGCAGTTTTTTCTAAATTGTAATTTAGGTTCACACCTTATGTTGTGCACCTTTCCCTGCTCTTGTTGTCTCATTATCCTATTGTTCTCTGCTATCAGTTGTCTCTAGTTTGTCTGTAAAAGAGGAGATTTTTAAACCAGATAGAGGCTGAAAATGAAAGTTAGGGACCCGATCCAAAGAGATAAACTTCAAAATGTTTGCTCATCTCTAAAGATGAGCTATGTACCTTAAGGATCACCTGATGTACAATCATTTTAAAAGGTCTACCCAACATATTAACAAGGGTGTTAGGCTGGTGGGGTCATATCCACCTGGACAGGGGCATAATGGAGCTCCGGAGTCCTGCGGTGTCATGGAAACTGGGCATGTTGCATCCGAATATGCTCACTATGCTTCCAGGGTGTGCTTGCACACTAATATGTTCCTGTTAAGCATACTTGATCCTCCTGGAGCACTGATGTTGTGCAGATACATGGTAATGGGCCTTAATGCACCTGATTATTTTTTTTTACTTCTGAGGTGCCCTTGCGCATTTAGAGGATTCTGCTGAACTCTGCATTTATCCCTTCTTCTAAATATTGGTGCAATTGTTTGAGGCTATTAAATGACAGGTGATTTTTATTTCTTATTAAATTGATTATATAAAATATCTTATGTCTACCACACTTTGCACCCAGCCCCTGATGAAGCCACTAAAATAGTAGTGACATGTGTTGGGTGTGCCATTTCCCTCAACTATTTTTTTATTGCTAGGCAGGTTCCTTATAGTTTGATTTTAGACCTATTTTAATCTATCTGTGCTGGTAGTATGTTTAGTATTATTACTTTTGGCTTGTTTCATTATCTTTTACATTTTATCATATTATTATCATGGTTGAAAGAACTCCTTATTATGAGATGTTATGATGTGTATTTTTATTGTTGTACTAGATGGTGGCCCGATTCTAATGCATCGGGTCTTCTAGAATACCTTGTAAATAGGAGTGAACTGCATGACACTATGACTGACAGCCTTGTAAACAGCAGAGAAGTGTGTCACACTATGAGCGGCAGTTGAAATTGCGCGCCAATATACCAAGCCGTGCTCCGCTTATTGGTGGCCACCAGCCACGACGACCACTCAGTGCACTTGGTGCGTGCTTTAAAATACGCTTTGCTGATTGGTCACTGCGGGCAGCAGCGACCAATCAGCGAAGTAGAGTATGGCTTGGCAGGGGTTTTGAATCCCGCGCCGCTGATTGGTCGCCGCTGAGAGCAGCCACCAATCAGCAGCGCAAAATTCATATTTCCCGCCAATCTGCGCCACTTTGCTAACTGGTCGCGGGCCGCAGCGACCAATCAGAGAAGTAGTGCAGCTTGGCGAGGGATTTGAATTCCGGTGCCATATAGGAATACCCATAATGTGGGTGTTCCAATATGGCGGCCGGGGTACTATGCTGCAAGCTGATTCCGGTCATCTCCCGGCTGGCTTGCCGCGGGACCTCTGTGCCGCAGTAGATGAGCCGCAGCTACTGTCGGATCTCCCAACGATAGCCACAGCTGGACGCGTTTATCCTGGCGATAGCAACGCCGATGCGTCGCCGTCGCCAGGTTTCAGCTTGGTGCGAGTTTTGATTGCACGCGGCTGTTTTGCATACGCTTCGCTCATTGGTTGCCATGGCTGGCGGTGACCAATGAGCACTGGTGCGCGATTTTCTGGACAGACATATATACGATTAGGCAATTATATAGTAGATACCTATAATTAAATCAACAACAAACTATGCGACTCAACACATGAATAATAATAAATTCATTTTTATTTAGGTGCAGAATAAAGTGCAATAGTGCTGTACAACCACGGTAACAGGGTATTTGGACTATTATACAATAATATGGCAGAGGTCACATGATATTATATACATCAAAAAAATTAATGTATCAAGTATTTACACCATATAGTACTATTTACAACTATGTTCCCTTTAAGTATGGTTGCGATCATACCCACACTCAGGGAGTATATGGTAAAGTGACATGCTCATTCCAATAGGATACTGGATCCTCCCAGAGTTAGTGTTATATCAAACAGGGTAATCCTAATCAACCCTTCACAACCTAATGACCCTATATATATATAATGTTATAGTTTACTCACACCTATGGGTATAGCAACGGGGTTACAGATGTGGGGTTATAGTGCTAAGCAAAATAAGTGGGTACACCAATAAAGTAACAGAGGATACCATGCCAAGGTGATAATTATATATCCTTCTGCCTCATAGCACTACAATATCTAGTGCTATAAACACCCTCCCCATAGAGAGATCAGAGGGGCAATCAATATAGAGTTAGTGTGCATGCAACATAAATAGGTGTATAAAACACAAGTAGGTACATCAAGCAGGTAACTCCCTGCCAAATGGATAACTTATACCCCACAACATCATAGTACAACAGTATAATCTATTATATAATTGCGAATGGGTTTTTTGCCCCTTCTGAGTCCACTCGCACTGCGAGTCGGCGTGGTCATGTGGATACGCCCGAAGCATTGGCCGCGCAGCGGCCATTGCGAGCAGTTCTAAGGCGACTCGCTATGCCCGCGCAGCGGGCATGGCGAGTCGCCTTAGCAGCGCGAAGCATTGGCCGCGAAGCGGCCATTGCGAGTCAGAGACTCGCTCTTCTAGAATCCCGATGCATGTGCATCGGGCACCCAGCTAGTATGTTATAACCATCTACACTCCATAGGCAAATCAAAGGAGCAAACATTGCAGGGTTAGTGTGTATACCACATAGTTAGGTTTACCTTGAAAGTAACACGGGAGAATCTAGTAGTGACGTCCTAGCACCCGAATCCGTGCACCCCAATGCGCATATCGGTCCTCCTTTATTATTATTCATGTGTTGAGTCGCATAGTTTGTTGTTGATTTAATTGTGGATATTGCGACCACCAAATATTGATTGTCCATGTACAGTTTGGGAATTATATCCTAAAAATGTGTATGAGAGTTGTTTGGAGTGGTTTATTAACAGTAGATACCTATAGCAGTGTCTGTGTGCAGCAATGTCGGTGCTGTGCAGCAGTGTGCGGCGCTATCAGTGTTGTGCACAGTGTCCGTGTGCGGTGGTGTCGGTGTACAGCAGTGTTGGTGTACAGTAGTGTTGGTGTACAGAAATATCAGTGTTGTGCGGCGGTGTCGGTGTGCGGCGGAGTCAGTGTACAGCTCTATCAGTGTTGTGCGGCGATGTCGGTGTGTGGCGGTGTCTGTGTTCGGCGGTGTCTGTGTTCGGCAGTGTGGGTGTACAGAAGTATCAGTGTTGTGTGGCGGTGTCTGTGTGCGGTGGTGTTGATGTGCAGCGGTGTCTGTGTTCAGTCACCGGACGAGACTAATCAGCGGGGGCAGAATGGAGCGGGACAGGATGGAGCAAGCGGGGCAGGATGGATGGACGGATGCGGCAGTGTTGGTATGAAGCGGTGTCTGCGGTGTGTGGCGGTGTCAGTGTTGTGCGGCAGTGTCGGTGTGCGGCAGTGTCGGTGTGTGGTAGTGTCGGTGTTCAGTCGCTGGGGAGACTAATCAGCAGGGGCAGAAAGGAGCGGGACAGGATGGAGCTAGTGGGGCAGGATGGAACGAGCAGTGTCGGCGTGAAGCGGTGTCTGCGCTGTGCAACGGTGTCAGTATTGTGTGGCGGTGCCTGTGTGCGGCGGTGTCAGTGTTCAGTGGCCAGGCGCGACTAATCAATTTGGGCGGAATGGAGCGGGGGGGGCAGAATAGAGCCAGGGGGGCAGGATAGAGCCAGGGGGGCAGGATAGAGCCAGGGGGGCAGGATGGAGCTGGGGTGCAGGATGGAGCCGAGGGACAGGATGGAGGCAGGGGGGCAGGATGGAGCCAGGGAAGCGAGATCGAGGTGGCAGGGCAGGATGGTGGTGGGGGAGGGGGGGCAGGATGGAGGCGAGGGGCAGGATGGAGGCGGGGGAGCAGGATGGAGGCGGGGCAGCAGGATGGAGGCGGGGGAGCAGGATGAGGCGGGAGGTGAGGGGGAACAGGATGGAGGTGGGGAAGCAGGATGGAGGTGGGGAAGCAGGATGGAGGCAGGGAGCAGGATGGAGGCAGGGAAGCAGGATGGAGTGGGGGGGCAGGATGGTGTCAGGGGGACAGGATAGTGGCAGGGGGCAGGATGGTGGTGGGGGGGGCAGGATGGAGGGGGTGGAGCAGGATGAAGCCAGGGGGGGGGCAGGAAGGAGCAATCAGGGCAGGATGGAGCGAACGGGGCAGGATGGAGCCGGGGTGGCAGGATGGAGCTGTCAGGGGGGCAGGATGGTGGCGGGGGGCAGGATGGTGGTGGGGGGGCAGGATGGAGGGGGTGGAGCAGGATGAAGCCGGGGGGGGGCAGGAAGGAGCAATCAGGGCAGGATGGAGCGAAAGGGGCAGGATGGAGCCGGGGTGGCAGGATGGAGCTGTCAGGGGGGCAGGATGGTGGCGGGGGGCAGGATGGAGGCTGGGGCAGGATAGAGCGAGAGGGGCAGGATAGTGGTGGAAGGGGGCAGGATGGAGGCGGGGGGTAGGATGGAGGTGGGGGGATAGGATGGAGCGAGCGGGGCAGGATGGTGCGAGAGGGGCAGGATGGAGCTGGCAGGGCGGGATAGTGGCGGGGGGGCAGGATGGAGGCAGGGGGCAGGATGGAGGCGGGGGGGCAGGATGGAGCGAGCGGGGCAGGATGGAGCAGGGGGCAGGATGGAGCGAGCGGGGCACGATGAAGCGAGCGGGGCAGGATGGAGCGAGCGGGGCAGGATGGAGCGAGCAGGGCAGGATGGAGCTGGCAGGATAGTGGTGGCAGGGAGCACGATGGAGGAGGGGGATAGGATGGAGGTGAGGGGGCAGGATGGAGCGAGTGGGGCAAGATGAAGCGAGAGGGGCAGGATGGAGCTAGCGAGGCGGGATAGTGGCGGGGGGGGGGCAGGATGGAGCTGGCAGGACGGGATAGTGGCGGGGGGGCAGGATGGAGGCGGGGGGCCGGATGGAGCGAGCGGGAAAGGATGGAGCGAGACAGGCAGGATAGTGGCGGGGGGCAGGATAGTGGAGGGGGGGCAGGATGGAGGCAGGAGGCAGGATGGAGGCGGGGAGGGCAGGATGGAGCAAGCGGGGCAGGATGGAACCAGCAGTGTCGATGTGAAGCGGTTTCTGCGCTGTGCAGCGGTATCAGTATTGTGTGGCGGTGTCTGTGTGCGGCGGTGTCGGTGTTCAGTGGCCGGGCGCGACTAATCAATGTGGGCAGAATGAAGCGGGGCAGGATGGAGCAGGGGGGGCAGGATAGAGCCAGGGGGGCAGGATAGAGCCAAAGGGGCAGGATAGAGCCAGGGGGGCAGGATGGAGCTGGGGGGCAGGATGGAGCCAGGGAAGCTGGATCGAGCCGGCAGGACAGGATGGTAGTCGGGGAGGGGGGGCAGGATAGAGCCATGGGGGCAGGATAGAGCCAAAGGGGCAGGATAGAGCCAGGGGGACAGGATGGAGGCATGGGGGCAGGATGGAGCCAGGGAAGCTGGATCGAGCCGGCAGGGCAGGATGGTAGTCGGGGAGGGAGGGCAGGATGGAGGTGAGGGCCAGGATGGAGGTGGGGGGCAGGATGGTGGCAGGGGGACAGGATGGAGGCGGGGAAGCTGGATGGAGGCGGGGGGAGCAGGATGGAGCCAGGGGGGGCAGGATGGAGCGAACAGGGCAGGATGGAGCGAACTGGGCAGGATGGAGCCGGGGTGGCAGGATGGAGCTGTCAGGGGGGGCAGGATGGAGCGAACAGGGCAGGATGGAGCGAACGGGGCAGGATGGAGCCGGGTGGCAGGATGGAGCTGTCAGGGGGGCAGGATGGTGGCGGGGTGGCAGGATGGAGGCTGGGGCAGGATGGAGCGAGTGTGGCAGGATAATGGTGGGAGGGGGCAGGATGGAGGCTGGGGCAGGATGGAGCGAGCGGGGCAGGATGGAGCGAGCGTGGCAGGATGGAGCGAGCGTGGCAGGATAGTGGTGGGAGGGGGGCAGAAGGGATGCGGAGGGTAGGATGGAGGTGGGGGGGCAGGATGTAGCGAGCGGGGCAGGATGGAGCGAGAGGGGCAGGATGGAACTGGCAGGGCGAGATAGTGGCGGGGGGCAGGATGGAGGCAGGGGGCAGGATGGAGGCGGGGTGCAGGATGGAGGCATGGGGGCAGGATGGAGGCGGGGTGGCAGAATGGAGCAAGCAGGGCAGGATAGTGGCATGGGGGCTGGATAGTGGCGGGGAGCAGGATGGAGGCAGGGGGCAGGATGGAGGCGGGGAGGGCAGGATGGAGCGAGCGGGGCAGGATGGAGGTGGGGGCAGGATGGTGGCAGGGGGGGCAGGATGGTGGCAGGGGGGGCAGGATGGAGGCGGGGGGGCAGGATGGAGGTGGGGGGGCAGGATGGAGCGAGCGGGGCAGGATGGAGCCAGCAGGGCAGGATAGTGGCGGGGGGCAGGATGGAGGCAGGGGCAGGATGTAGGCGGGGGGGCAGGATGGATCAAGCAGGTCAGGATGGAGTGAGCGGGGAAGGATGGAGCCAGCAGGGCAGGATAGTGGTGGAGGAGGGGGTGGATGGAGGCAGGGGGGCAAGATGGAGGCGGGGAGGGCAGGATGGAGCGAGTGGGGCAGGATGGAGCTGGCAGGATAGTGGTGGCAGGGAGCACGATGGAGGCGGGGGGGCAGGATGGAGGCGGGGGATAGGATGGAGGTGAGGGGGCAGGATGTAGCGAGTGGGGCAAGATGAAGCGAGAGGGACAAGATGGAGCTAGCAAGGCGGAATAGTGGCGGGGGGTCAGGATGGAGCTGGCAGGGCGGGATAGTGGCGGGGGGGCAGGATAGAGGCGGGGGGCTGGATGGAGCGAGCGGGAAAGGATGGAGCGAGACAGGCAGGATAGTGGCGGGGGGCAGGATAGTGGAGGGTGGGCAGGATGGAGGCAGGAGGCAGGATGGAGGCGGGGAGGGCAGGATGGAGCAAGCGGGGCAGGATGGAACCAGCAGTGTCAATGTGAAGCGGTGTCTGCGCTGTGCAGCGGTATCAGTATTGTGTGGCGGTGTCTGTGTGCGGCGGTGTCGTGTTCAGTGGCCTACGCGACTAATCAATGTGGGCAGAACGAAGCGGGGCAGGATGGAGCAGGGGGGGCAGGATAGAGCCAGGGGGGCAGGATAGAGCCAAAGGGGCAGGATAGAGCCAGGGGGGCAGGATGGAGCCGAGGGACAGGATGGAGGCATGGGGGCAGGATGGAGCCAAGGAAGCGGGATCGAGCCGGCAGGGTAGGATGGTAGTCGGGGAGGGGGGGCAGGATGGAGGTGAGGGGCAGGATGGAGGTGGGGGGCAGGATGGTGGCAGGGGGACAGGATGGAGGCGGGGAAGCTGGATGGAGGCGGGGGGAGCAGGATGGAGCCAGGGGGGGCAGGATGGAGCGAACGGGGCAGGATGGAGCGAGCGGGGCAGGATGGAGCCGGGGTGGCAGGATGGAGCTGTCAGGGGGGCAGGATGGTGGCGGGGGGGCAGGATGGAGGCTGGGGCAGGATGGAGCGAGTGTGGCAGGATAGTGGTGGGAGGGGGCAGGATGGAGGCTGGGACAGGATGGAGCGAGCGGGGCAGGATGGAGCGAGCGTGGCAGGATGGAGCGAGCGTGGCAGGATAGTGGTGGGAGGGGGCAGAATGGATGCGGATGGTAGGATGGAGGTGGGGGGGCAGGATGGAGCGAGCGGGGCAGGATGGAGCGAGAGGGGCAGGATGGAACTGGCAGGGCAAGATAGTGGCGGGGGGGCAGGATGGAGGCAGGGGGCAGGATGGAGGCGGGGTGCAGGATGGAGGCATGGGGGCAGGATGGAGGCGGGGGCAGGATGGAGCAAGCAGGACAGGATAGTGGCAGGGGGGCTGGATAGTGGCGGGGAGCAGGATGGAGGCAGGGGGCAGGATGGAGGCGGGGAGGGCAGGATGGAGCAAGCGGGGCAGGATGGAGGTGGGGGGCAGGATGGTGGCGGGGGGCAGGATGGTGGCAGGGGGGGCAGGATGGAGGCGGGGGGGCAGGATGGAGGTGGGGGGGCAGGATGGAGTGATCGGGGCAGGATGGAGCCAGCAGGGCAGGATAGTGGCGGGGGGGCAGGATGGAGGCAGGGGCAGGATGTAGACGGGGGGCAGGATGGAGCAAGCAGGTCAGGATGGAGTGAGCGGGGCAGGATGGAGCCAGCAGAGCAGGATAGTGGTGGAGGAGGGGGTGGATGGAGGCAGGGGGGCAGGATGGAGGCGGGGAGGGCAGGATGGAGCGAGCGGGGCAGGATGGTGGCGGGGGGCAGGATCGAGGCGGGGGATCAGGATGGAAGCATAGGGGGCAGGATGGAGCAGGGGGGCAGGATGGTGGCAGGGGGGACAGGATGGAGCCGGGGGGGCAGGATGGAGGAGGGGAGCCGCATGGAAGGGCAGGATGGAGGCGGGGAGCAGGATCCCCCTCACCCCCCTCTGTTTTCACCTGTCTTCTCTAGCTAGTGCTGCAAAGTTGCACTGTACAATCATGTGACAGAGCGGGCTGTATGACATCACATCAGCCTGCCCTGTCACATGACCGCTGTACATATAGAGTGCGACTCTGTAGCTGGCTGGTGAAGATGGGTGAGAAGAGCGGGAGGCGAGGGGGGAGGTGGCGGGTACCAGTGATCGCAGGGAGCGCTGGCATGAAGGGCAGGAGGAGCGGGGGGACTGTGAGGAGAGCCGCCGCTGCGGCCACCGTCGGCCAGACCCGTGTATCCCGGCGACAGCAGTGCTAACGCGCCGCTGTAGGTCTGCAAATTGGCGCGAAATTCAAACTTTGAATCTGCGCACCTATTTGCATAGTGTGCACTCATTGGTGGCTGCCTCTGGCCTGGCGCGCGATTTCTGTGACCGACAGATGCCTTACACAATTATGTAGTAGATTTTGTTACATGCCACATTGCAATAACAATCATGATATGTGGAACTTAGCTTCAAGCATAACCATCATTTAAATTTTTAATTAACAATAATGTAGAGCAAGTGATTATAATAAACTTACTAATATATTTCATAAGAAAATTCAGGTTGAAAACAATTTATAAACCTTCCATAAGGTTTCCCCACCGTACTGTGTGTGAAGCAGACATATGGTAATGTGGAGCCCCACTGGTCTGGTTGCCACAAAGGGGTACTGCATACATCCCATGGATGTTGTATCTCAGTTCTCAAGGAAACGGGATGGTGAATCCAGACACCCATCAAAACACCCAACACTCCCTTAGGACCCAGGGGACCAAGGGCGGACCCAGGGGCAGGGCCCAGTCGAGGGGACAGGGGAAACAAAGGTGGAGGGTGGCAGTGAGTGAGCAAGAGGAGAAGGAGTGAAAGGGAATGTGTTGTGCAGTGGACAGAGACAACCCCAGGGGCACAGGTGGAGTGAGAACAACCTGTGCGCCCAAATCCGGGACTGACCATAATCAGGCGGAGGGTTTGGTCAAGAACCAGGGACCGACCCTGAACGTGGCGCAGACGTTGTATGCCCAAACCACTGAACAGGAGTCCATGAGATTTAGAGGAGCTGTGGCCGCAACCTGACGCACCCACTGAGAAGGCAGCCGAACTTGGGTCAGGGGACAGGTACCGGTCACTCAAAAGGACCCGTGGCTGTTTGATCAGGGTTCTGCGTATGGAGGCGCTGACAGGAAAGGCGAAAAAGAAGTGAGAGACCAGAGAAAGGAAAGACACACGAAGTGAGTCTTGGATAAACTATCCCGGTTCCTTGGGTACGGACTGGACTGGAACCTGGCAGAGAGAAGCGACCAGTTGTAGCTCCAGTGAGTAAATTGGGTACAGAATTCCAACTCTTTGTTTATTTTCCCACCTATGGAGCCTCTGACTGCAAAAGCAGGTGAGAATGTAGCCCCAGCTTGAACACGGCCTTGCACATCCATTGCAATTAAACACATCTGCCCCGGGGTACTGCTCCACCTACAGGGAGCGACGAAATCTGCTGCAATACCAACAACCCCAAAGGTCTGACCTGCAGCGTCAGTCCTCCTTGACCGATAAGCATAGGTGTCGTCACAAGCTTTTAATTTTACAGACTTATTCCCCATTCAAAAACCCCTTATCCAAGAATTGACTCCCCCGGGGTCAGAGAAGCCGGGTCTCAACACCCATGACTCCCCTGCAGTACCGGAGCCTGGTTCTGAGTGCTCCACGGCCCTGGGGCAGGCATGTCATTCATTATTAGTCAGATCCATCTTCACACTAAATATGGGCATGTAACTATATAAGTGGGAAAGGGAGCGTGGCCTACACTGCTGACTGCAGCTCATGACGAAACAATGTATCAGATTATTTCAACATACAGCACAGTTGCTAAGAACTGTCAGAATATCAGGATCACTTCAAACTCCTCTGCCCATTCCTTGGCACAAGCTTCTCAGATCTGTCATCTGGCTGCTGACTCCCCACACAGCTCACAATCTCTGTTCTTGTCCTTTCTCTGCTGTCACATTGCACTGCTCCTTTTCAGCCGCTGGCCATGCCCATGAAGCCATAAAATGCAGTGTTTAAAAGAGCACAGAAAAATGTGGGAAAATAAGTCATATGGCACAAAAAAATATTATATTAGCTGCTATGTGACCCATCATTAACTTCCAGTGCAGTAATGTTTTCTCCTTCGCCTCATTGGAGAACACAGACCCTGGGTGTTATGCTGCTGTCCACTAGGAGGCGACACTAGGCAGAATCTGCAAAAGAGTTAGTGGCTCCTCCTATGCAGTTATACACCCTGGAGCAGGAACTGCTTCTCCAGTTTTTGCTTAGTGTCTGTAAGGAGGCACACGGTCTTACTATTTCTTTATTATTTTACTTTGAAGCTGCATTTTTACTTTTGAAGGGACATGTCGACCACATATACCTCCCCAGACTCCATAGTTGAGCCTCTGGGTTGAGCTATTTTGTCAGATAAGGGCTATTCCTTCCTCGGCCCTCCACTGTTGGAGGTGCAGGGTTAAAGTGATTTCCAGACCTGCCGGTTCTGAGGCCCGCATTCCTCCCCAGTCCCCACTGATGGGGCTCTGGGTCGCAGAAATGCCCCATGTCCCCACCGCAAGCAGCAAGACACTTGGAAACAAAAACCGGCACAAAGAAGGGGGCCCCGATCCTCGGCTCCCATGGGAAAATGGAGACAAATGACGGCACCAGGTAACATCTGGGTTGCAGTATTGGGGCCCATGGGATCTACAGATGCCCTCCCCATTCCCCCTGGCTGGGAACTTGGGTTGAGTCACCAGCCTTAGGTGCCTTCCATAGCACTGTCTGGTACATGGCAATTCCCTCGGCTGCAGGGTCCCCCAAGGTTGCTCACAGCCTCTGCTACCCAGTCCCCCTGGGTTCTCCTGATGGGGGCTACCACCTGCTGCAACATTTCTTCCCTCACTCCAGGAGATCAGCCTTGCTGCTCTCTCCTGAGGGGGCCCATACTGTGGGCAGGAGCACCAGTTTTTCTGGGCTCCTTACAGAGCCAGCACAGTACCTGGACCTCAGGAGACCCAGTCCCCTGGGTTCTCCTGATGTGGGCTGCCACCCTGCTCCAGGAGATCAGCCTTCGCTGCTCTCTCCTGAAGGGGCCCATACTGTGAGCAGGAGCACCAGTTTTTCTGGGCTCCTTACAGAGCCAGAACAATACCTGGACGGTGGGAGACCCAGTTCTCCTGATGGGGGTTGCCAACTCTCTCCTCCACTTCCAGGAGACCCAGTCCTCTGGGTTCTTCTGATGGAGGGGCTGCTCTGTGCCAGCGCTCATGTGGCCACAGCCCCTGGGGTTCAGCCGGGTCCAAATCCGTTCCGGTCCCGGACTGGACCTCCGCGCCGGCCTGCGATCATTTGCGGCCTCTATTTTTACTTGAGGCCGCGGCTTCGGCCTAGCGTGGAGCCGCCGCCTCTTTTCCCCGCCCCCGGCCCGCCTCCTGGATGATTAAAATGACGCGGATAGCGTCATGGAGGGGGCGGACTGGAGCTGCACAGGGGGCAGGACGGCTATTCCTGGCGCCTCTCGCTCATTGCGAGATTTCATGCGCGCCTTTTTGGCCACAGACCCTCCCCCCTCTGCCCATACAAGCCCTGAGCTGCAACTAGAGCACTCAGGGAGTTGTACTGGGGATTAGGAGCATAGGGTGCTGAGGTTAGGGAGCCCTGATACAGAACAGGAGCCCCCTTAACTTCAGTAAAGATCCCCTACAGCCCCCACACGAGCAGTTTTCACTATGCACACACTGTACAGCGGAGCCGAGCAGGGCTTCCTCCCTGCTGCAGCTCCACACGCTTCTCCCCTGCGGCACATGATAACCAGGGGCTCTGTGGTCTTCCCCCCTACTACATACCCCCCCTTCCCTCCTCCTTAGCTCCGTACAGTACAGCTGGGGCCAGGTGCCCTCAGTGGCCATTACATGATGACACAACAGCAGCAGGTGCCAGAATCTGGGGCCCGGCAGGCCCCACCCTACCCCCCTGCTGCATCTATCAGGTAGTTGGTGCCTAATGGGTTCAGCAGTGTTTCCGCTGCAGCCCTCAAGACACATGCCTTGCAGCTGCGGCCCAGCATCAAGAAACGCAGCGGCGCTCCCTCCTTACTGCAACTCTCAGGGCACACAGAGGTACTTCCTCCCTGCTGCAGTTTCCTAAGAAACAGCTTGGCAACCGTCAATGGGCTACAGCCTCAAATAGATCCCCTTTGAGAGAACTAGGATGTGGTGGAATTACGACTTTAACTCGCAGGTTTTCTCCTGGGCCCTCCATTGTTGGAGAGCCCAGTTGCAGTTGATGTAACCTACAGTTACCTGACAACTGCAAGGGTCCCAGGACTGTCTGCCAATCCTTTCCAAATCCACAGCTGGAGCCCTGGTTGGCGGTGATGACAGTCGAGTCTCACAAGACGCAGGATGAAACACCGTGATCCGCAACTGCACAAGTAATTTAGCTACGGGTCTCTGGAAGCTAAGACTATAGCATACTTCGTCCTCAGCTCCCCACTGTTGGAGGCGCTGGGTCGTAGCCGAGCTTGCTATATGCCATAGTCTTTCCTCGACTCCCCACTGTTGGGGACTCGGGTTGAAGCTGCGACGGCCCAAGGCCTGGCCGGCCTCCGTCCCCAGACTCAAAGATGAACCTCTGGAGTACTAGCCCTGTTGCCAATCTCTTCACTATACCGATATTAGGTATTTGTGTTGAGATAACACGTGCAAGCACTCTGCGCAGCCCGCTTCAAGCGGGACCTCGCAGACCCCCGACCACATTAACCAAATGAATGGGCCCTTCTGGACCCCGTATGACCGTGGCCCGAACCTTCTTCCACGCCATCTGTCCCTTCTCGACTCAGGAGTCAATAAGAGAATACTCATGGTGGGATAGCGCTCGCTGTGTGCACTGCAGGACACCGGCGACTGAACTATTGTGGGCGCAGTCTCCGGTTTGCCCAGCGCCGCTCCTGACTTCCGGCTCCCTCCGGACCTCCGTGCCGGGCCTCTGCCGCTCCCGGGCCCCGCGTTTTACACAAGGTTTTGGCCTAGCTGTGACATCACTGGCTTATCCGCCCGCCACACCGCCTGACGTTGGAGTCTCCGAAGCGTCAGCACAGGGAGTGGGGCGAGGCTTAAAAGGGCTAAAGCGCAAACAATACAATGCTTCTTCCCAGCCTGAAGTTGGCAATGTCTATACTGCATTTCAGAAGTCTCCTATATCTGGATGACTCCCTTATCAATGCATGACTTTCAAGAACTGCGATCACAGTGGCATTTGCACTGTGCTCGTTAAGAAGACTCTGTGGGATCGACCTCCACAGGTCTACAGCAATTCCAAGGCACACGCTGCAGCACAGCACACACATCCCAGGAGTCCCTGCTCCGCTGCTTACTCCTAACGGCCGCATGCTGCAGCATCACATATGGAGTCTCAGCTGTATTGGACGCACAGCATCGCATGAACACCGCGGGCTTTAGGTGCAACACATCCACAGCTCTAGTCTAATTTCCCTAGACAAGTCACGGATTCTTCGTCTTGGGATCCACAGCCTCCGTCAGAGGTCTCCTCAATCCTTCACAACTGCCATAAGAGTCCTAGACAGCATAGTGGCAGCTTGGGAGTCAGTTCCATTGGCTCAGCTACATCGCCGGCCTTTGCAATTCTCCATGCTCAGGCGTTACACGAGAACAGGATGGGGTGCGATGTACCCCCATCACAATGCACATGGCAGTAGTCTTACCCTGTCTCGATGATGCCCCTCAATCTACGAACATTCGTGCAGTATCTCTGGTACTGAAATCATTCAGTCACCTTCTAGTATTCGGACATGTCAGGATACAGTCAGACAAGGCCATAGCTGTGGCATATGTCAACCACCAGGGTGTAACCCGCAGTCTCTAAGAGATGAAAAGTTCACCACATTCTTCACTAGGTGGAATCCTGAAACACTGTACTGCCAGTTGTTCTCATACCAGGTGTACTCATCTGGGAGGCAGATTTCCTAATCCTCAAAGGGATGGACTCAGGGAACTGGCCCCTTCATCTAGAGGTCCTCCGTCGAAAGGCCAAAGCCAGGACACCACAGATATGGACCTGTCGGACTCACGCCTCAATGCCACGGTCCCGGCTGTCCTGGCCTGGTCTCAGGATACACAGTCAGTGGGACAGACGCACTAGTCCAAGCATGGACCGGTATCTATATCTCCTATATTCTTACCCCACTATCAGATAGTCTGGAATATCAAACGAGAATGTCGCCGGATCATCTTCGTGGTCTCAGACTGACCCACACGCACTTGGTGCGCAGACTCGTACAATTTATAGTAGCAGTACCAGGACGTCTAACAGACAGTCCAGACCTGCTCGCTCACGGCCAGTTCTCCCTCAGAATTCCTCGCATCCCAGGTTACTAGCGTAAACTTTGAGACCTGGAACTTAACCCAAGAGGTTCTTTTCTCAGGATATTGTAATGTCCGTAGTCGCAGAGAGGACACCAGATTTGTCAGCGATATCCCATCACACGTGTAATCTTTTTGTTTTTTTGGGTTTTTTTTTGGTTGGGGCACAACTAGAGGTCATTCCCCTTGGCCCTACTTCATACCAGGGACTCTCCGTTTTCTTCCACTCAGACCTAGACTCAGGTTTGTCCTTAGGATCTCTCACACAGCAGGTTTGTCAGCTGTTTTTCACTTGCCACCAGACTTCTATGAAATCCTTCCTCGAAAGGTCGACTATTTAAGGTCTCCATACAACAAGGCTTTCAACCGTGGGGACCTGACCTTGGTCCCCACGTCACTACAAGAACCACCTTTTCAGCCTCGATGGGATATTACCTTTGGCATCCTCATCCAAATAGTTGTATGGTTCGGTGGCATTTATTTGTCTCTGCAGAAGTATCGGTACTTGCAGCGGTCTCACGTAATCCATCCTTTTCTAGTCTTCCATCTGGACAAGATTGTCCTATGGCTGGTTCCATTCTTCTTCTAAGGTAGGTTTACTCCTTCCACCTACATGGAGATATCCCTCTGCCATCGCTTCGCCCGACTCCAGTCCGCTCGGTCGCGAAGGATCTACATATGAGGGACCTTGTCAGGCCCCTACGCGTCTAGGTATCCAAGACAGTGCCCATCCAAGAGGTCAGATTCTCCCTTATACTTCTTCCAATTGGCAGAAATAAAGACACGTCAGCCTCTAAGGCTCCTCTAACCAGTTGGATTTCTCTAACCATCCAAGACGCTTATACGATCGGAAACTTATTCCTTCTGGCAGGTCACGGCACATTCTACTACGCCCGTGGAAGCCGCCTAGACAGTTCGGTAACAGGTATCGGCGCAACGAGTGTCTAGGCAGCCAAACAGTCAGCCTACACTCATACCCAAGCCACTATCGTGCCTGCACTCAGTCCTCGACAATCGCAGATCTGAGTACACGTGCCCTCCAGGCGGCAGCAGCCCGCCTGTCGGTACATTGTTCTTCGCTGACCATGCTCAGTGTTACTAGTTCCATTGTTCTTTCCCACCCAGGGACTGCTTTGGGACGTCCCACGGTCTGTGTCCCCCAATGAGGCGAAGGAGAAAAGGAGATTTTTGGGTACTCACCGTAAAATCCTTTTCCCTTAGCCTCTAATTGGGGGACACAGCACCCACCCTATTGCCCTTGGGGCCTTTTCTACAGTTCTCACATAGCTTCTCAGCTGTTACATGGTTAACATGTTTTACACATGTTTGCCTATTATAACTCTGTTAACTGTTGACTGTTTAAACTTATGCCTGTTTAGCTCCAGGCCTTGTAGTACTGTGAGCCTGTTTAGTTACAGGTCTTGTTATACGATTATTACTTCATTAACTCTTCACTGTTCCACATGCGCTTGCTTAGTTACGCGCCTTGTGGTACTAGTATTACTCTGCTAACCCTTAACTGTTTACACACGTGCCTGTTTGGTTTCATGTCTTGTTACACTGTTATTACCTTGTTAACTATATTTGTTTACACAGGTTGCCTGCGTAGACTTCCTGTGTCACCGTTATTATCTGTTAGCTCTCCTACTGCTTTAGCACAAAACTGGAGAAGCACTTCCTGCTCCAGCGTGTATAACTGCATAGGAGGAGCCACTAACTCTTTTGCAGATTCTGCCTAGTGTCGCCTCCTAGTGGACAGCAGCATAACACCCACGGTCTGTGTCCCCCAATTAGAGGCTAAAAGAAAAGGATTTTACGGTGAGTACACAAAAATCTCCTTTTCTTCAATGAAATGATATTTACACTTTAAGTAGTGAGAAGAGATGTAATGTTTTCTTATATATGATTGGTCCTTGCATATACACTGTTATGGCTGTTTTAGCCTTTTAGATGTTTTTTTCTTGTGAGTTAGAAATAGTAACAATGTTTATTAAGCACATATGCCTATTTAATGATCCTTTGGATTTTGCATACTTCGTTTTCTTGTGTTCTTGTGCATTATGGGGAAGCCCACACTGAAATGCAAACTGTCATTAGCCCGCTCTCTCATACTTCAGCAATTTGGAAATGGTGCCAGGCAAGTGATTTTTTGTCTTGTAAACTTCGAATCAAATATCAAAATTTTCGAATTTGCATGAAATTTCAATGTTCAGGTAATTCAGCTCAAACTCAATTCTTTGTGCTCAGCACACTGAGGGTACCATCACACCTGTCGATATCGCCGCCAATTACATAGGCGCGCAGGGGCGTGGCATATCACCGGTGCGTCGCCTAATGTAATGGGGCGATGTCGCCGCTAAATATCGCCCCTGAGTGCTCACCTGGTTTCACATCAGTGATGTGAAACCAGGCGGCCGATCTGGGGCGATGTGTACACATCGCCCCATGTAAACGGCCGATGGCGACGTGACAGGCGAAGGGAGCCGTAGGCTCCCATTGTACTGCATCGCCGCTGGGTTTTTGGGACACCTCGGCGGCGTTGCCGCCTGTCAGATCGATGGTGCACCGCCAGAGGTGTTTCTCCATGTAAATGGGGGACGGCGACACTGGCAGAGCGCCAAAACCGTGCGCGCTCCCCCCAGTCGCCGCCGACATCTCCGGCGCAGTTGACAGGTGTGACGGTACCCTAAAACTGCTCTGCTCAGTGTAATTTCACTTTAGCAGGGGCAGGATGGAGCGAGCAGGGCAGGATGGAGCCGGAAGGATAGTGGTGGGAGGGAGCACGATGGAGGCGGGGGGGCAGGATGGAGGCGAGGGATAGGATGGAGGTGAGGGGGCAGGATGGAGCGAGCGGGGCAAGATGAAGCGAGAGGGACATGATGGAGCTGGTGGGGCGGGATAGTGGCGTGGGGGCAGGATGGAGCTGGCAGGGCGGGATAGTGGCGAGGGGGCCGGATGGAGGCGGGGGGGCAGGATGGAGCGAGCGGGGAAGGATGGAGCGAGACGGGCAGGATAGTGGCAGGGGGGCAAAATGGAGGCAGGGGGCAGGATGGAGGCGGGGAGGGCAGGAAGAAGCAAGCAGGGCAGGATGGAACCAGCAGTGTCGATGTGAAGCGGTGTCTGCGCTGTGCAGGGGTATCAGTATTGTGTGGCGGTGTCTGTGTGCGGCGGCGTCAGTGTTCAGTGGCCGGGCGTGACTAATCAGTGGGCAGAATGAAGCTGGGCAGGATGGAGCTGGGGGGGCAGGATAGAGCCAGGGGGGCAGGATAGAGCCAGGGGGGCAGGATGGAGCTGGGGGGCAGGATGGAGCTGAGGGACAGGATGGATGCAGGGGGGCAGGATGGAGCCAGGGAAGCGGGATCGAGCCGGCAGGGCAGGATGGTGGTGGGGAGGGGGGGCAGGATGGAGGTGAGGAAGCAGGATGGAGGTGGGGGGCAGGATGGAGGCGGGGGAGCAGGATGGAGGCGGGGAAGCAGGATGGAGGCGGGGAAGCAGGATGGTGGCGGGGAAGCAGGATGGAGGCGGGGAAGCAGGATGGAGCGGGGGGGGCAGGATGGTGTCAGGGGGACAGGATGGTGTCAGGGGGACAGGATGGTGGAGGGGGGGCAGGATGGTGGCGGGGGGGCAGGATGGAGGCGGGGGGAGCAGGATGGAGCCAGGGGGGCAGGATGGAGCAATCGGGGCAGGATGGAGCGAACAGGGCAGGATGGAGCCGGGGTGGCAGGATGGAGCTGTCAGGGGGGCAGGATGGTGGCGGGGGCAGGATGGAGGCTGGGGCAGGATGTAGCGAGCGGGGTAGGATGGAGCGAACATGGCAGGATAGTGGTGGGAGGGGGCAGGATGGAGGCGGGGGGTAGGATGGAGGTGGGGGGCAGGATGGAGCGAGCGGGGCACGATGGAGCGAGAGGGGCAGGATGGATCTGGCAGGGTGGGATAGTGGCGGGGGGGCAGGATGGAGGCGGGGGTCAGGATAGAGGCGGGGACAGGATGGAGGTGGGGGGCAGGATGGAGCGAGCGGGGAAGGATGGAGCGAGCGGGGAAGAATAGTGGCAGGGGGGCAGGATAGTGGCGGGGAGCAGGATGGAGGCAGGGGGCAGGATGGAGGCGGGGAGGGCAGAATGGAGCAAGCGGGACAGGATGGAGGTGGGGGGCAGGATGGTGGCAGGGGGGCAAGATGGAGGCGGGGGCAGGATGGAGCGAGCAGGGCAGGATAGTGGCGGAGGGGGCAGGATGGAGGCAGGGGCAGGATGTAGGTGGGGGGCAAGATGGAGTGAGCAGGTCAGGATGGAGTGAGCGGGGCAGGATGGAGCCAGCAGGGCAGGATGGAGCGAGAGGGGCAGGATGGAACTGGCAGGGTGGAATAGTGGTGGGGGGGCAGGATGGAGGCAGGGGTCAGGATGGAGGCGGGGGGCAGGATGGAGGCGGGGGGTAGGATGGAGTGAGCGGGGAAAGATGGAGCGAGCGGGGAAGGATAGTGGCGGGGAGCAGGATGGAGGCAGGGGGCAAGATGGAGGCGGGAGGGCAGGATGGAGCAAGCGGGGCAGGATGGAGGTGGGGGGCAGGATGGTGGCAGGGGGAAAAAGATGGAGGCGGGGGGCAGGATGGAGCGAGCGGGGCAGGATGGAGCCAGCAGGGCAGGATAGTGGCGGGGGGGCAGGATGGAGGCAGGGGCAGGATGTAGGCGGGGGGGCAGGATGGAGCAAGCAGGTCAGGATGGAGTGAGCGGGGCAGGATGGAGCCAGCGGGGCAGGATAGTGGTGGGGGAGGGGTGGATGGAGGCAGGGGGGCAGGATGGAGGTGGGGAGGGCAGGATGGAGTGAGCGGGGCTGGATGGTGGCGGGGGCAGGATGGAGGCAGGGGATCAGGATGGAAGCGTGGGGGGCAGGATGGTGGCAGGGGGGGCAAGATGGAGGGGGGGGCAGGATGGAGCGAGCAGGGCAGGATAGTGGCGGAGGGGGCAGGATGGAGGCAGGGGCAGGATGTAGGTGGGGGGCAAGATGGAGTGAGCAGGTCAGGATGGAGTGAGCGGGGCAGGATGGAGCCAGCAGGGCAGGATGGAGCGAGAGGGGCAGGATGGAACTGGCAGGGTGGAATAGTGGTGGGGGGGCAGGATGGAGGCAGGGGTCAGGATGGAGGCGGGGGGCAGGATGGAGGCGGGGGGTAGGATGGAGTGAGCGGGGAAAGATGGAGCGAGCGGGGAAGGATAGTGGCGGGGAGCAGGATGGAGGCAGGGGGCAAGATGGAGGCGGGGAGGGCAGGATGGAGCAAGCGGGGCAGGATGGAGGTGGGGGGCAGGATGGTGGCAGGGGGAAAAAGATGGAGGCGGGGGGCAGGATGGAGCGAGCGGGGCAGGATGGAGCCAGCAGGGCAGGATAGTGGCGGGGGGGCAGGATGGAGGCAGGGGCAGGATGTAGGCGGGGGGGGCAGGATGGAGCAAGCAGGTCAGGATGGAGTGAGCGGGGCAGAATGGAGCCAGCGGGGCAGGATAGTGGTGGGGGAGGGGGTGGATGGAGGCAGGGGGGCAGGATGGAGGTGGGGAGGGCAGGATGGAGTGAGCGGGGCTGGATGGTGGCGGGGGCAGGATGGAGGCGGGGGATCAGGATGGAAGCGTGGGGGGCAGGATGGTGGCAGGGGGGACAGGATGGAGCCGGGGGGCAGGATGGAGGCGGGGGGCCGCATAGAGCTGGGGGAAGGGCAGGATGGAGGCGGAGGATGGAGGATGTCTTCTCTAGCTAGTGCTACAGAGTTGCACTGTACAGTCATGTGACAGGGCGGGCTGTATGACATCAAATCAGCCCGCCCTGTCACATGACCGCTGTACATATAGAGTGCGACTCTGTAGCTGGCTGGAGAAGATGGGTGAGAAGAGCGGGAGGCGAGGGGGGAGGCGGCGGGTACCAGTGCCCGCAGGGAGCGCTGGCATGAAGGGCAGAAGGAGCGGGTGGGCTGTGAGGAGAGCCGCCGCTGCGGCCACCGTCGGCCGGACCCGTGTATCCCTGCGACAGCAGCACTAACGCGTCGCTGTCGCCGGTCTGCAAATTGGCACGAAATTTAAACTTTAAATTTGCGCACCTATTTGCATAGTGTGCACTCATTGGTGGCTGCCTCAGGCCTGGCATGCGATTTCTGTGACCGACAGATGCCTTACACAATTATGTAGTAGATTTTGTTAAATGCCACATTGCAATAACAATCATGATATGTGGAACTTAGCTTCAAGCATAACCACCATTTAAATTTTTATTTAACAATAATGTAGAGCAAGTGATTATAATAAACTTACTGATATATTTCATAAGAAAATTCAGGTTGAAAACAATTTATAAACCTTCCATAAGGTGTCCCCACCGTACTGTGTGTGAAGCAGACATATGGTAATGTGGCGCCCCACCGGTCTGGTCGCCACAAAAACTGGTACTGCATCCATCCCATGGATGTTGTATCTCAGTTCTCAAGGAAACGGGATGGTGAATCCAGACACCCATCAAAACACCCAACACTCCCATAGGACCCAGGGGACCATGGGCGGACCCAGGGGCAGGGCCCAGTCGAGGGGACAGGGGAAACAAAGGTGGAGGGTGGCAGTGAGTGAGCAAGAGGAGAAGGAGTGAAAGGGAATGTGTTGTGCAGTGGACAGAGACAACCCCAGGGGCGCAGGTGGAGTGAGAACAACCTGTGCGCCCAAATCCAGGACTGACCATAATCAGGCGGAGGGTTTGGTCAAGAACTAGGGACCGACCCTGAACGTGGCGCAGACGTTGTATGCCCAAACCACTGAACAGGAGTCCATGAGATTTAGAGGAGCTGTGGCCGCAACCTGACGCACCCACTGAGAAGGCAGCCGAACTAGGGTCAGGGGACAGGTACCGGTCACTCAAAAGGACCCGTGGCTGTTTGATCAGGGTTCTGCATGTGGAGGGGCTGACAGGAAAGGCGAAAAGGAAGTGAGAGACCAGAGAAAGGAAAGACACACGAAGTGAGTCTTGGATAAACTATCCCGGTTCCTTGGGGACTGACTGGACTGGAACCTGGCAGAGAGAAGCGACCAGTTGTAGCTCCAGTGAGTAAATTGGGTACAGAATTCCAACTCTTTGTTTATTTTCCCACCTATGGAGCCTCTGACTGCAAAAGCAGGTGAGATATGTAGCCCCAGCTTGAACATGGCTTTTCACATCCATTGCAATTAAACACATCTGCCCCGGGGTACTGCTCCACATACAGGGAGCGACGAAATTTGCTGCAATACCAACAACCCCAAAGGTCTGACCTGCAGCGTCAGTCCTCCTTGACCGATAAGCATAGGTGGTGTCACAAACTTTTAATTTTACAGACTTATTCCCCATTCAAAAACCCCTTATCCAAGAATTGACTCCCCCGGGGTCAGAGAAGCCGGGTCTCAACACCCATGACTCCCCTGCAGTACCGGAGCCTGGTTCTGAGTGCTCCACGGCCCTGGGGCAGGCATGTCATTCATTATTAGTCAGATCCATCTTCACACTAAATATGGGCATGTAACTATATAAGTGGGAAAGGGAGCGTGGCCTACACTGCTGACTGCAGCTCATGACGAAACAATGTATCAGAATATTTCAGCATACAGCACAGTTGCTAAGAACTGTCAGAATATCAGGATCACTTCAAACTCCTCTGCCCTTTCCTTGGCAAAAGCTTCTCTGATCTGTCATCTGGCTGCTGACTCCCCACACAGCTCACAATCTCTGATCTTGTCCTTTCTCTGCTGTCACATTGCACTACTCCCTTTCAGCCGCTGGCCATGCCCATGAAGCCATAAAATGCAGTGTTTAAAAGAGCACAGAAAAATGTGGGAAAATAAGTCATCTGGCACAAAAAAAATATTATATTAGCTGCTATTAGTGATGAGCGAGTACTAAAATGCTCGGGTGCTCGAAGCTCGGGCCGAGCATCCCAAGATACTCGTCTACTCGGCCCGAGCACCGAGCCCAATGTTATCCTATGGGAGACCCGAGTATTTTTATGAAATGACTGCCGGCAGCATGTAGAAACCCTAAAAATGTCACAAAAGTCTCAGAAGAGTGCTCAAATGACATGGCAACACCATGGGGAAGACCCTTGAAAGCATTTCTCACTCAAAAGTCACAGCTGTGAACAATGTTGTCCGAGTTTCACGCCATTTTTACGGAGTCACCAGAAAACCTTCCAAAATGACACCAAAATGAATATTCAGGATGGAAATGTTAAGGGCACATACCCAATAGTGAGATACAGCTAATGTATGTTACTTTTTGTGATTACATGAAAGATTTTACGTGAAAACATTGTGCGGCACTCCGATGTCCCTGAGAAGAGACGTACATGAAGCCCTGTCTTGACATAATGTGCCCATTTTGAGGAAGTGGGTCTATTGTAGTATTTTCCTTTGTCAGGGCAGTCCAAAATTGGGAGGTTCACCAATGCCCCTGGATAGAGACGTGCATGAGGGCCTGTAACCTGAAGTGCCCATTGTAAGGAAGTGGGTGTATTGTAGTATAGCCCTTTGGCAGGGCAGCCAAAAATTGGGAGGTTCACCAATGACTCATGCATACAGACATGCATGAGGGCATGTAAACCTGAAGTGGGTGTATTGGAGTATAGCCCTTTGGCAGGGCAGCCAAAAATTGGGAGGTTCACCAATGACCCATGCATACAGACATGCATGAGGGCATGTAAACCTGAAGTGGGTGTATTGTAGTATAGCCCTTTGGCAGGGCAGCCCAAAATTGGGAGGCTCCACATTGTCCCTTGATAGAGACATGCATGAGGGCCTGTAAACCTGAAGTGGGTGTATTGGAGTATAGCCCTTTGGCAGGGCAGCCAAAAATTGGGAGGCTCCACATTGTCCCTGGATAGAAACGTGCAGGAGGGCCTCAAAACATTTTTCCCATTGAAAAGGAGCCGGTCTCCTGTCGTTATAATGTCCATTCTAATAGAACGGGCGAAAAAATTTACCACTGGGGGTATACCTGAAACAACAGCCTAACTATTGTAACGGTCATCATGGTGGCACATGAGGAGAAGGAGGAGCAGTCCAGCGATTAGCCAAAGTCCAGAAGTGTGTACCCATGGGTCAGTGGAGGTACATGGCAAATTCCCAGAACAAAATTAATATTCCGCTGTCATTTGTTGGTGGTGTGGTGAAGTCTGGCCCAATCCAACCCTTGTTCATCTTGATCAGAGTCAGCCTGTCAGCATTTTCAGTTGACAGGCGGGTGCGTTTATCAGTAATGATTCCACCTGCGCCACTGAAAACACGCTCTGACAAAACGCTAGCGGCAGGGCAGGCCAGGACTTCCAAGGCGTAGAGAGCCAATTCATGCCACGTGTCCAGCTTGGAGACCCAATAATTGTAAGGCACAGAGGAATGTCGCAGTACAGTTGTTCGATCTGCAAGGTACTCCTTCAGCATCTGGCCAAACTTAGCATTTCTTGTGGCACTACCCCGCACCTCAGGGGCTGTGGTACGTGAGGGGCTGAGAAAACTGTCCCACATCATAAAGACTGTTCCCCTACCTCTGGCGGATTGGACTTGTGCCCCTCTCGGCCGTACGCCTTGGTTGTCCACCGATTCCTGACCTATGCTGCTAGCGTTTTGTGAGGGGAATGCTTTGCCTACTTCCGTGACTATGGCCTTCTGGAACTGCTGCATTTTGGCTGACCTCTCCGCCTCAGGAATAAGAGACATAAAGTTCTCCTTGTAGCGTGGGTCTAAGAGTGTTGACAACGAGTACTGATTGTCGGCCAAGATGTTTTGAACGCGAGGGTCACGAGCCAGGCAGCTTACCATAAAGTCAGCCATGTGCACCAGACTCTTAACAACCATCACTTTAGTATCCAGACCAACACGATGACTGAACATGCTGTCCTCCTCCTCCTCCTCCTCCTCATCTCCCCTGTCCTTTGGCCAGCCACGCTGAAGCGAGGGTATGACTGGTGTGCATGTCATATCCTCAATTTGGCCAGAGAGTTGCTCCATGTCTTCATCCTCCTCCTCCTCCTCCTCCTCATCATAGTCCTCCACTGTACGTTGTGATGAGATGAGGCTGGGCTGTGTGTTATCACCCACACCCACTACTGTTTCTTGCTCATACTCATCGCGCTCCGCCTGCAACGCATCCTCTTTGTTTTTCAGCAGAGACCGTTTTAGAAGGCAGAGTAGCGGTATGGTGACGCTAATAATGGCGTCATCGCCGCTCACCATCTTGGTGGAGTCCTCAAAGTTTTGGAGGACGGTACATAGGTCCGACATCCATCTCCAACCCTCAGGTGTTATGTGTGGAGTTTGACCCATTTCCCGACGGCTTAGGTGATGCAGGTAGTCAACAACTGCCCTCTTCTGCTCACATGTCCTGACCAACATGTGCAGAGTTGAATTCCAACGCGTGGGGACATCACACACCAGTCTGTGGGCCGGAAGATGCAAACGGCGCTGAAAGCCGGCAAGGCCGGCTGAAGCAGCAGGTGACTTGCGAAAATGTGCAGACAGGCGGTGAACTTTTACCAGCAGATCAGACAGATCTGGGTATGACTTTAGAAACCGCTGAACCACCAGGTTGAGCACATGGGCCATGCATGGAACATGCATCAGCTGGCCTCGCCTCAAAGCTGCCACCAGGTTCCGGCCATTGTCACACACGACCTTTCCTGGCTTTAGGTTCAGAGGTGTGAGCCAGTGATCTGCCTGCTGTTTCAGAGCTGTCCACACCTCTTCTGCATTGTGGGGTTTGTCACCTATGCATATTAGCTTCAGCACAGCCTGTTGCCGCTTCACAGAGGCAGTGCTGCAGTGCTTCCAGCTTGGGACTGGTGTGAAGGGTAAAGTGGATGAGGATGCGCAGGAGGAGGAGGAGGAGGCTGCTGAGGAGCATGACATTCTGGAGCTGTAGAGTCTGGGTGAAACCATGACTGAGGTAGGGCCTGCAATCCTTGGTGTGGGAAAGACGTGTTCCGTCCCTCGCTCAGACTGGGTCCCAGCTTCCACAATATTAACCCAGTGTGCCGTCAAGGAGATGTAGCGGCCTTGCCCACAAGCACTTGTCCACGTGTCTGTGGTTAGGTGGACTTTGGCTGAAACAGCGTTGTTCAGGGCACGTGTGATGCTTTATGACACGTGGTTATGCAATGCGGGGACAGCACATCTGGAGAAATAGTGGCAGCTGGGGACCGAGTAACGTGGGACAGCAGCCACCATCAGGTCGCGGAATGCTTCCGTCTCCACCAGCCGGAAAGGTAACATTTCTAGCGCAAGCAGTCGCGAAATCTGATAATTTAGGACTGTGGCATGTGGGGCGTTGGCAGCGTATTTGCGCCTGCGTTCAAAGGTTTGCTGAATGGATAATTGAACGCTGCGCTGGGACACGGACGTGCTTGATGGTGGTGCTATTTGTGCATGGGCAACATCAGGTGCAGGGCCGGACGCTTGTTCGCGGCCAGCATGGACAGGGGATTGGCTTGCACGCACAACACACGAAGACGTAGCAGTGACATCAGCAAACACCGCTCCTCGACTCTGTTGTACTTCCCACAAAGTCGGGTGCTTGGCTGACATGTGCCTGATCATGCTGGTGGTGGTCAGGCTGCTAGTTTTCGTACCCCTGCTGATGCTGGCATGGCAGGTGTTGCAAATGGCCTTTTTTGAGTCATCTGGAGCCAACTTAAAAAACTGCCAGACTCGGGAAGACCTAACATTTGCACAGGCACCTTGTGTCGTGTTGTTGGTCTGGGGAACGGTTGCCTGACTTCTGCCTGGGGCCACCACCCTGCTTCTTACTGGCTGTTGGGATGCTACGCCTCCCTCCCCCTGTGCACTGCTGTCCTCGCTCTGCATATCCTCCTGCCAGGTTGGGTCAGCTACTGGATCATCCTCCATGTCGTCTTCCTCTTCCGCACCCTGATCCTCCTCCTGACTTCCTGGCAATTGTGTCTCATCATCGTCCACCCCTTGTTGAGACACGTTGCCAACGTTCCCTTCGTGAGAACGTGGCTGCTCAAATATTTGGGCATCTGTACATACCATCTCATCACCCACTTCAACAGGAGCTGGTGAGAGGCCAGATTCTGCGAATGGATACGTGAACAGCTCTTCCGAGTGTCCTAGTGTGGGATCAGTAATGTCCGTGGATGTGTACTCGGCCTGGTGGTAGGAAGGAGGATCAGGTTGGGAAATGTGTGGTGCAGTATCACGGCTACTGACACTTGACCGTGTGGAAGACAGGGTGTTTGCGGAGGTGCCAATCTGACTTGAAGCATTATCCGCTATCCAAGTAACAACCTGTTGACACTGGTCTTGGTTCAAGAGCGATGTACTGCTGCAGGCCCCAAGAATTTTGGACAGGAAGTGCGAGCGAGTAGATGTGCCACTTTGTTGTTGCGAAATTAGTGCTTGCACACGACCTCGGCCTCTGCCTGCACCACCATCACGTCCACTTCCTTGTCCCTTGCCAACGCCCTTGCGCATTTTTACTGTATACAGCTACAACAGTCTGGTGACTGTTCTGGTCACAGGAAAGCTGGATTTTAGACCCTGCCTGTATAAGGCTAGTCAAGTACTACAGTCTGGTGACTGTTCTGGTCACAGGAAAGCTGGATTTTAGACCCTGCCTGTATAGAGCTAGTCAAGTACTACAGTCTGGTGACTGTTCTGGTCACAGGAAAGCTGAATATTAGGGCCTGCCTTTTTATAGAGCTAGTCAAGTACTACAGTCTGGTGACTGTTCTGGTCACAGGAAAGCTGGATTTTAGACCCTGCCTGTATACAGCTAGTCAAGTACAACAGTCTGGTGACTGTTCTGGTCACAGGAAAGCTGGATTTTAGACCCTGCCTGTATATAGCTAGTCAAGTACAACAGTCTGGTGACTGTTCTGGTCACAGGAAAGCTGAATATTAGAGCCTGCCTGTATAGAGCTAGTTAAGTACAACAGTCTGGTGACTGTTTTGGTCACAGGAAAGCTGGATTTTAGACCCTGCCTGTATAGAGCTAGTCAGTACTACAGTCTGGTGACTGTTCTGGTCACAGGAAAGCTGGATTTTAGACCCTGCCTGTATAGAGCTAGTCAAGTACTACAGTCTGGGGACTGTTCTGGTCACAGGAAAGCTGGATTTTAGACCCTGCCTGTATACAGCTAGTCAAGTACAACAGTCTGGTGACTGTTCTGGTCACAGGAAAGCTGGATTTTAGACCCTGCCTGTATAGAGCTAGTTAAGTACAACAGTCTGGTGACTGTTCTGGTCACAGGAAAGCTGGATTTTAGACCCTGCCTGTATACAGCTAGTCAAGTACAACAGTCTGGTGACTGTTCTGGTCACAGGAAAGCTGGATTTTAGACCCTGCCTGTATATAGCTAGTCAAGTACAACAGTCTGGTGACTGTTCTGGTCACAGGAAAGCGGGATATTAGAGCCTGCCTGTATAGAGCTAGTTAAGTACAACAGTCTGGTGACTGTTCTGGTCACAGGAAAGCTGGATTTTAGACCCTGCCTGTATACAGCTAGTCAAGTACAACAGTCTGGTGACTGTTCTGGTCACAGGAAAGCTGGATTTTAGACCCTGCCTGTATACAGCTAGTCAGCTCCAACAGTCTCCTGAGGACTGTTATGGTCACTGTAAAGCTTGGACTCCAATCTGGATCACCCTGCCTATATCCTCCTAGATTAGTCCTGAGAAGGACTGTTGTGGTCAGCAGCAGTTTGCAGTCCTGCTCCGAATCTACCTATGAGGGCCGCAAATCTGTCCCTAAGCAGCAGCAGACACTCTCCCTACACTCACTGTCTGGATGGCTGTGTGCAGAGCACATCGTGGCCGGGTCTTATAAAGGCTCGGTCACGCTGTGCGGGCTGGCCAATCACTGCAATTCCACAACTAACAGGGCTGTGGCATTGCAGTGACTGCCAGCCAATCCCTGCATGTGGGCTGGCTCTTTAAAGAGCGCCAACATGCAGGGATGAGGACCACGAGCACAGCACGAGTATCGCGAGATTACTCGGTGCTCGCCGAGTAGCCCGAGTACAGTGATACTCGTGCGAGTAACGAGTAGCGCAGAGCATACTCGCTCATCACTAGCTGCTATGTGACCCATCATTAACTTCCAGTGCAGTATTGTTTTTCTTTTCTTCAATGAAATGATATTTACACTTTAAGTAGTGAGAAGAGATCTAATGTTTTCTTACATATGATTGGTCCTTGCATATACACTGTTATGGCTGTTTTAGCCTTTTAAATGTTTTTTTCTTGTGAGTTAGAAATAGTAACAATGTTTATTAAGCAAATATGCCTGTTTAATGATCCTTTGGATTTTGTATACTTCGTTTTCTTGTCTTCTTGAGCATTATGGGGAAGCCCACACTGAAATGCAAAATGTCATTAGCCCGCTCTCTCATACTTCAGCAATTTGGAAATGGTGCCAGGCAAGTGATTTTTTGTTTTGTAAACTTCGAATCAAATATCAAAGTTTTCGAATTTGCATGAAATTTCAATGTTCAGGCAATTCAGCTCAAACTCAATTCTCTGTGCCCAGCACACTGAGGGTACCATCACACCTGTCGACATCGCCGCCAATTACATAGGCGACGCAGGGGCGTGGCATATCGACGGCGACATTGCCGGTGCGTCGCCTAATGTAATGGGGTGATGTCACCGCCTCCCATTGTACTGCATGGCCACTGGGGTTTTGAGACACCTCAGCGGCGATGCCGCCTGTCAGATCGACGGTGCACCGCCAGAGGTGTTTCCCCATGTAAATGGGGGACGGCGACACTGGCAGAGCGCCAAAACCGTGCGCGCTCCCCCCAGTCACCGCCGACATCTCCGGCGCAGTCGACAGGCGTGACGGTACCCTAAAACTGCTCTGCTCAGTGTAATTTCACTTTAGCAGTGTATCTACATACACTATCTACATACACTGCTAAAGTGAAATTAAATAAAGCAATGTGTTAAAATTTTTTAAAAAAATGGTTACCTCTCTGCCGGCTGTCCTGGACCCGAGATGAAGATGTCCAAATGCTGCCAGGACCTTAAAAATGTGATTGAAATGTGATTTGCCAGTAGCAATGAGGTGGTATGTGATGTGACATATGACCTGATCACTACCGGCCAATCACACTTTAAGGTCCTGTCAGCCATCCGAGGTCTTCTCCTCAGGTCTCAGACAGCCATCCGACAGGTGACAATTTTATTCTTTTTATTTGCAATACTTTTATTTTTCTTTTATTTTGCTTTCACAGTGTATGTAGATACACTGGAAAAGCAAAAATTCAGCCCTGACATGTCACATGGGGGGACACAGGATTCTTCCTCCCTCCTGTTACATAACAGCGCCGACACCACTTGTCTGGCTCGGCTCCTCCCAGCTCTTTGTGTGTTCGAATCCCTCAAAATCACAGGCCCGGACACAGAAATGGCATCCGGAGTTCACATCCGATCCTGTCCGTTCCTGTCTGTGGGGTCCTGCAAAAAACAAGATCCCCACGGACACGAAAAATTTGTGATGTGAAGGGGGCCTTAGAAAGGAGCCACAGTTCACATGCTCAACCTGCCCACCCTTTATTTTCTGATACTAACAAACACTGATCCGTCAATCAAAGCTTATGATACTCACTGATCAGCAAATTATCATCTATGAGCTACCTGGTTTGTTTTAATATCGTTTAAAGAGGTTGCCCCAACTAAACAACTGGTTTACTTAATGGGTTGGTGATTTGCCTTTCACCACAGGTCCAGCAGCAGCCAGGAATGTGAGTTTACACTGTGTTCGTTCAAATAACGGCAAGAGCAGAAAGCTGTAGATTCTCTCATAAGAGAAAACTAGACCAGTTATACAAATGCCTCTTTGATCAAGCTCTGATCAGAGTTTGATTGAAGTGTCTAAATAGTGTGGTGTGATTCTTCTGGTTGATGAGAAGATGGAGTAAACAGTTTCTCCTTCTTCTGCATGTGTTCAATAAGCAAAAATCAGATTGCCCCGAGATATCACCTGAGTGCAGTCCGATGATTTCTATAAACTCATTGACTTGTATTGGTGAATTTGTTCCAAATATTGGATCAATCTCAGGCATGACTGGATTTTATCTTGAACAGACATAGTCCATTAAAAAATCTGGCATGATAGCAGCCCCAATATACTAATATTTGTCCAAGTCTGATCCAAAGTCTTGTTGGATCACACTCTGGCTGAAAATATCGCTGATTGCCCATGCCCTTAACCTGATTACAAATATAACTCATGATAATTCCTCCACAACTAGTGCCAAATACAGAAGCATTTTGATTAAACAGATGTCAAAAAAGACATCAACAAGAAACTACTTTTTATGCCATAAAAAAGGAGCAAAGCTCTTGATCAAGTCCTCCACGAACAATCCCTTATGGTACCTTTACACGCCGCGACGGCAGGCTGGATACATCCCGCTACAGGCTACAAATGTAGCTTGTAGCGCCAATGTAGCCCGTCGTAGCGGCTAGGGATGGGCGAATCTACTCGCTAGGACTCGTTACTCGGCGAGTAGTAAGGGACTCGCAGGACTCGGTACTCGGCGAGTTTCCCAGTGATTACTCGCACGAGTCCAATGCAAATCAATATCAATCCTAGTTTTGTCAGAAACGCTGACAAAACTAGGATTGCCATTGTTTGCATTAGACTCGTGCGAGTAATCACTGGCTACTGTGCCAGTGATAGCAGGGAAACAGATAACTGCTGTTTCTTTGCGAGCCGAGTCCAGCTGTCTTCTCTGTGCAGCTCCAGGGTCCTAGAGCCCGCCTGCTCACAGACATTATGTAGCAGTGCTGAGATTGTTCTCAGTCTGCTCATTCCCTGTGTACAGACATGAATGTCTGTGCACAGAGATGATGTAGCAGTGCTGAGATTGTTCTCAGTCTGCTCATTCCCTGTGTACAGACATGAATGTCTGTGCACAGAGATGATGTAGCAGAGCTGAGATTGTTCTCAGTCTGCTCATTCCCTGTGTACAGACATGAATGTCTGTGCACAGAGATGATGTAGCAGAGCTGAGATTGTTCTCAGTCTGCTTATTCCCTGTGCATAGACATCTATATCTATACACAGGGGATGTAGCAGAGAGGACATCGCGTTTTGGACTGCGTCGGACGGAAGAGGATTTTTTTACTTAAAGATGGAGTCCCTAATGGCTTTTTTTTTTATTTCTAATAAAAAATTTTCCTTGTGTTGTGTTTTTTTTAAAACAATTTAATAGAAATTCATGGCGGTCATGTCTAATATTGGCGTGACCGCCATAAATTTCGGGCTTAGGGCCAGCTGATAATACAAAGCTGGCCCTAACCTCTTTATTACCCAGCGTGCCACCGCTACCAGGGCCGCTGGAAGAGCGGGGTTCAGCGCCAGAGGATGGCGCTTCAATGAACGCGCCATCTTCTGGGGCGGCTGCGGGCTGCAATTTGCAGCGGGGGGTGCCCAGAAAGCTTGGGCATCCCTGCGCTGCGGATTCCAGCCCCCAGCTGCTTAGCTGTACCTGGCTAGACATAGAAATTGCGCGGATCCCCACGCATTTTTTTTTTATTATTTCATGAATTTCAGAGTCAGAGTCTCAGAGTCAGAGTCTCAGAGTCAGAATCTCAGAATTTCATGAAATAATTAAAAAAAAATGCGTGGGGCTCTGCGCAATTTCTATGTCTAGCCAGGTACAGCTAAGCAGCTGGGGGCTGGAATCCGCAGCGCAGGGATGCCCAAGCTTTCTGGGCACCCCCCGCTGCAAATTGCAGCCCGCAGCCGCCCCAGAAGATGGCGCGTTCATTGAAGCGCCATCCTCTGGCGCTGAACCCCGCTCTTCCAGCGGCCCTGGTAGCGATGGCACACTGGGTAATAAAGAGGTTAGGGCCAGCTTTGTATTATCAGCTGGCCCTAAGCCCGAAATTTATGGCGGTCACGCCAATATTAGACATGACCGCCATGAATTTCTATTAAATTGTTTTAAAAAAAACACAACACAAGGAAAATTTTTTATTAGAAATAAAAAAAAAGCCATTAGGGACTCCATCTTTAATTAAAAAAATTCTCTTCCGTCCGACGCAGTCCAAAACGCGATGTCCTCTCTGCTACATCTCCTGTGCATAAATATAGATGTCTATGAACAGGGAATAAGCAGACTGAGAACAATCTCAGCTCTGCTACATCATCTCTGTGCACAGACATTCATGTCTGTACACAGGGAATGAGCAGACTGAGAACAATCTCAGCTCTGCTACATCATCTCTGTGCACAGACATTCATGTCTGTACACAGGGAATGAGCAGACTGAGAACAATCTCAGCTCTGCTACATCATCTCTGTGCACAGACATTCATGTCTGTACACAGGGAATGAGCAGACTGAGAACAATCTCAGCACTGCTACATCATCTCTGTGCACAGACATACATGTCTGTACACAGGGAATGAGCAGACTGAGAACAATCTCAGCTCTGCTACATCATCTCTGTGCACAGACATTCATGTCTGTACACAGGGAATGAGCAGACTGAGAACAATCTCAGCTCTGCTACATCATCTCTGTGCACAGACATTCATGTCTGTACACAGGGAATGAGCAGACTGAGAACAATCTCAGCACTGCTACATCAGGCAGCAGGCGGGCTCTAGGACCCTGGAGCTGGGGCAGCCAGAACACAGAGAAGACAGGATCTTATCTGTGCGAGTCAGCGATTACTTACAAAGTAAACTAGCAATGCAAATAAATGACACAACTAGGATTGCTTCAGGCTGAAGCTTCCGAGACACATCTGCGATTTGTAAATCTCACACTACTCGCTATTACTTGCTTCCCCATTCATTAACATTGGACTCGCTAGACTCGCAACGAGTAGCGAGTCCTGGGCTCGGACTCGCTAGAGTCAAGCGATTCCGAGTAATTTAGGATTCGCCCATCACTAGTAGCGGCGTCTGAAGACGTGACGCTACAGCTGGCAACAGATACATCTGTTTCCTAGGTCTGCTCGAAAACTGATGGCTACAACGCCGATGGTAGCGAGCTGTATCAGCGTGTAAAGAGGCAACGGAAGGGAACTCGGGACAGCCTGCGATATAGCTGCAATGTAGCTAAGGCGTGACCCTGGCTCCGTGTTACCGCGCCCCATGTGCGATCATTGGTGGAAGCTGCTGCATGACGATTGGTAGTCGCTGCATAGGGAGGCATATTTAAAGGAGCTGACGAGTCACACTACACAATTGCTCGAGCGTGCTGTATTACTCAGCCTCCTGCGTTGCCTGCCCAATCAGGATGTTATTGCTTCGTCCTATCAGCGTACGGACGGCTCGTAATCCACAATTGTAGCACGCCTATGTGCTGGCCCTGCTGCACCAGGTACGCCCATAGTAGCTGGTTATAGCGGTGTGTAAATGAGCTACAGCTGGCTACTTGAGACACCCGGCGATGTAGCTAGCTATAGATGTAGCGTGGCGTAGCGCATCTTGTGGCGGCGTGTAAAGGTGATGCGTTGACCGTTTGTAACCGTTTGAGCATGCTCGTGCACGTGAAGCAGCGGGATGTATCCAGCCTGCCGTCGCGGCGTGTAAAGGTACCTTTAAGAGGCATTGTTATGTTGCTTTTGAATGTATTTTGTCCATTCTTTTTTTCCAGGATTTACCCATGTTTGTTATACCCTGAACTCCTGATTACATGATGTGCTGTTGCACTATTCCATATGGTACCTTTACACGCCGCGACGGCAGGCTGGATACATCGCGCTACAGGCTACAAATGTAGCTTGTAGCGTCAATGTAGCCCGTCGTAGCGGCGTCTGAAGACGCGACGCTACAGCCGGCGACAGATACATCTGTTTATGGGCTCTGCTCGAAAACAGATGGCTATATCGCCGATGGTAGCGAGCTGTATCGGCGTGTAAAGAAGCAACGGAAGGGAACTCTGGACACCCTGCGCTGTAGCTGCAATGTAGCTAAGGCGTGACCTCGGCTCCGTCTTACCGCGCCCCATGTGCGATCATTGGTGGAAGCTTCTGCGTGCCGATTGGCCCTTGCCGCACAGCCCTCCATCTTGGATGAGCTGTCCCTTCAGCACTACACATACGCGCCGTATGCACGATCATACCTTAGTACAATTACGCGGCCCACAACTTACGGGAAACCAAACCAAATGGTCCATGATTCTCATATACAGTGTGCACATCCTGTAAACACATAATGAATAATGTTGGACACAGCGGTGAAGTATGTTACAGACCGCCATGCCTTATTGAAATGCAGATGACTGCTAAAAGTGTCCCTTCAGTGCCTGCGCGCAACTCACACAGTGATGCACGTATACCCACACCGCATCGAAGAACATTACTCACTACACAGCGCACAGGCTTGCTGTACGCATCGCTATATGGGTGTTGTTTAGTAGGTGCCGCCGAAGTGGTTCGCCCGTGTCTGCGCGTAGGTCTCGTTCAAAATGTGCGTGACCCCGAACGAAGCCGTAATGACGTCATTACGATAGTTTCAGTTTCACTCTGCCTGCACGGAGCAGCTCAAAACTCTGCACAGACCTTTTGCAGGCATGGCGGCCGGTACCCGCGCTGCAACTTGGGGCATGGCGGAGTTGATAATCCTGATAGATTATTGTGACCGTTGGGACTATTGGGGCCACCATCACCACCGGCACCCCAGGTTGCGCAATCGGTGCACCGTCCGCCGGATCCAGCGGGCCCTGATCCGCAAACTGGGGGTAGAGCGGAAAGTCAAGCAGATCCAGAAGAAGATCGCTGACTTGAAACAAAAGAGCCCGGGTCGCATACTGGACATCCGTGCCAGGATTGCCAGGCTGCGTGGTGAGTAATAGTTGGGGTCAAACACACACCGCCACATGTGCATGTGCCACAATACTCAAAAATGGATGGCAACATATGACAAGGGACAGTGTGGCCTACACAATCCTAAACATCTTCACAGTGTTGTGGTCCTCCAGTCAGCGCACTCAATTTTACACACGCACAGTATATGCATACAACGTCAGGGTATGCATCCAGCATCACCTGGTTGAGGCTAAGTTAGCTGTCAAATACATAGCCACATGACATATATGTATGGGAACAATGTGTTTGTACGATTTTAGCACTTTTTTCTTTTTTCTTCGGGAATAGCTTCAGAATCATCATCTGAAGAAGGGCCCCATGCCCCACCCCCAGGTGGCCCATCCACAACACCCCCACATCTGCCTGAAGTGGCACCCTTGGCCACAAGCTCCACACATTCCCCCGGGCCTCAGGAGCAAGACCTGCCGTCACCTACCGGGACAGAGGACCTGGAGGAGCAGTCAGCACCTGGCAGCCCGCTTGAGTGTGACGAGGTGTCGTCATGTGGTTGGCTGGAGGAGGACGAGATCACCTCCCCACAGGAGGGCCAGGAGCTGGAAGCACCTGTTGGGCCAGAGGAGGGTGTGCCTTGTAGTCCAGGATCCCTGTTACCATCAAACAACGTAATGTGGCCACGGAGCCCCAGGCAGGGAGTAACACCACCTCCCACTGTCTCCAGCTCAGTGGCGAGTCCTGGGTGACCATGTCCCCACACAGTGACTATGGTGGTAAGTGTGTTATGTTGCCACATACACCCTGCACACTGATCCATTAATTTCATCTTGCACAACACGATTTCAGTCCACAAAGTTAACAATGTGGTTTAACTATTCATGCAGATGGTGAACGTGCGGGTTCATCTGGATGGCGCTTGAGCCCATCTCTGTCCCCGTCTGATGTTGATGTGGATTTAGAGGAACAGGGTAAGTGGATGGTTGTGTGCAGTCCTGCCTACCCATCACCAGCGACTGCTGTGTCCTAAAGTGTGTGTTTACTCCCAATACAGGTGCCCCTACCATGGAGGAATTTGTCGTTGCCCATCAGGCGTTTGTGTCCCGCATGACCAGGGCTTTGCAGCGTGGCCTGCAGGACCTTGCACGGCTGGGTCAAATGCTGGAGGGCCTATGTCCAGAACATGGATCCCAGCCATGAAGTTGCTGGCTGCATTTTATTCAGGCCAAACATGGCCACAAAAAACTGTTGTCCTAGTTGGACGCTAACAAATTACCCAAGTTGCCTTGTTGGCTTAAAAATGTGGTAATGTGTTTTTTTTTTTTTTTGCCCCCGTTGGGCTATTTTCTTATAGTGTCCCACATTGGGACCATGAGGAGTGTGGACTGCCCATCCCTTTGGCTTCTGTACCTATACTGTCCCACATTGGGACCATGAGGAGTGTGGACTGCCCATCCCTTTGCCTTCTGTACCTTTTATACTGTCCCACATTGGGACCATGAGGAGTGTGGACTGCCCATCCCTTTGCCTTCTGTACCTATACTGTCCCACATTGGGACCATGAGGAGTGTGGACTGCCCATCCCTTTGCCTTCTGTACCTATACTGTCCCACATTGGGACCATGAGGAGTCTTGGATGGGTACACCTATGTGGAAGCTGCATTATGTGTATTGTGGCATATGGCTTACACACATGTATGTAGCGAATAAAATGTTTGTTTACCTTTGTATTTTGGCTGCTCATGTCATCATTGGGTGGAAAACATGTTCTACAGGTAAATATCTCACACACATTACCACACCTCTTTGTGAAAGTGCTAACACAGTACAAAGGAACCTATGGTCGTCCTACTCTGAGGCCATTGGCCCATATTGTGTGGCCTGGCCCAAGCTATATTGTGCACAACACCATTCACCCACGCTGCCCCCCCAACCCATATACCAAAAAGACCACACAATTGAGTATCCTCCAAAATTTAATAAAGTCAAAAAGGTAAAGTAACAAAGAAATCATATTAAGCAAGTCTGCTAAAAATTAATCCAAAAAAAACAGGTAGAAACAAAAGTAGCTTCCTACAGATGCAAAAGTCCAGAGTGCCAATTTGGTGCATTGGCTACTAGTGTCCAAATTATTCATCTTCTGTCGGCTCTGACAATGCCGCATCCCCCCTCCTCTCAGGGCAGCCCCGACCTGCCTGAGAACGTCTTGTTGTACGACGACGTGTTGGGGGGGATGGGGTGACTGTGGCGGGGCCGGTCTTCTCACGGGCCGAGATGGGGCAGCTGGGGAAAGGGGCCACAAGGTGTGTTGCATGGGGGGGGGGGACGTGGCAGCCCCATTGAAGGGCCCCATCATCGGCAGCATCAGCGGCATTGTTGAAGACCCTCAGAAGGATCTTTTTCTGGAGCGGCTCCATCCCTCGCATTCTGTCGCTCATGTAGAGGGCGTTGCTGTCGATGTGGGTCCGCTGTTCATCCAAAAGCACGCGTCGGGCCCAGGCGCCCAGCTCCGTCTCGGGTGGTGCAGGACGTCGGCGACGACGGATCCTGGAGCTGGGCCCTGGGCCCGGACCCACATCACTCGCCCCGCCCTCCTGCTCAGCCCCAGATGTCATGGGCTGAGCATCATCAGCGACAGAATGCTCCGCAATGGAGCCGTCCTCTTCTGGGGCCTGTGGGGGGGAGAGGAAACAAAAGAAAACATTAGTGACGGCAAGGACCACACCATACCATGGACACAGGACACAATATACCACTCCCACTAAAGTAAAGGCACTAACAAAATATATGGAAGGAATCTACAAACAGCAACCCACCAAACTTTTACAACAACAAAACCTGTATTGCGCCTGGACACTCACCTCTACGATTCCCGGTACTCAGCACAATACAGATTTAGGTGTCAGTCACAGAGAGCCGTAACCCAATGAGTACATGTCACCACAACACCTTGATACTGGGGGCTGGGCTGGCCAAACACAGAAGGTGGCCACCTTCCCATTTGTAATACAAATATGATGTCAAACCACCAAACCTTAAAAGAACTAAAACCCACTTGCACCAGAGCCAACACACATGTGTGGCAGCAAAATTTAGTACATGGCAGTATGTGCCTCTTTCATTTTAATCCAATAATAATTAAAACCACATTACACATGTCATTTTTCCAGTACCGATATTTGGTGGTAATGCTATTTTGGAATGCGGCTCTCTGCGTAAAAATCATATAATCCCCAATCATGGAAGGAGGGCAGATTCACAGACAGAAAAAGGTTTCCCACACCAAGGCCGAAAATGTGTCAAAAGTGTGCTAGTTCTTGTTTGGGCAAAACACACATGTGAAGGCAACATTGTGGGACAACACTGTAACACGATTACCCACCTCCTGTGGCGCAGATGGTGATTCATCCGGGCCTACATGGGACGCAGCAACGGGGCGGTTGGTGGTCGTTCGACGCGAGCTCCCTCGCCCAGGATGAAGGTGAAGAGGGGATAGTACCATAGGGTAGGTGATGGTACCTCCTCAGCTCCAGCTCCTGAGCGACGGCGCAGGTAGTCATTGTGAGCCCGCATGAACGACTGCCGCATGTTTTTGATTTTTAAGGCCACCGCATGCTGGTCCCAACTCTTGCCTACCCTTGACTCCAAGCGATTGGCTAGAGCCACAAGAGTCCTTTAGGCCTCGGACCTCGCTGCCTGGTTTTTATATTGAGTCAGCGAGCTGCGCCACAAACATTCGTGCCGCTGATACTCCGTGAGAAGCTGGGTTTCAAATTCCACAGTACACCTCGGCATCTGGGAAGACAAAACACAGCCAATCCAGACCGTCACGACACAAGCCATATGGATCTGTCAAAACCTTGTGATCATTATTTACATGCTCATAAGGTTCTCATGTCCATTATAGGCAGCAATAACTGTTATTACAACTTGGCCAATGTGTGCCATTTGCACAATGTCACACCGGTCCTAAGTAAAACACATATGTGACACAATTACACATGTCAGGTACTCTGTGGCCCCCTAAACATGTATGAAACCTCATGTAACACCCCACTGTCCATATGAAAACAACACCTGGAGACGGTGTGTGCGTACCAACCTGTAGGCCAACATGTGAGCAAACACATTGTGTGGTAGCTACTACCTTTGTAATGAGCAAAATGGTTAACATTAAGCAGATGACAAAGGAGGGCGTGGTTTGTGCCAAGACTGCACATACTACATGTAATGTGCAAACACATCATCATGTAGTTGTGTGGCCATCCATGGGACTACAATTGTAACAGAGGTAACAAGAATCCCAGCTATGAAGGGACAATAATTGCAGGCATCAAATGCTGATGTGCCTGCCCGTTCTAAATCTCTACTTTATATGTTTGACTCACAAATTACATCAAAGGCCAAATGTATACGCACACAATACCAGGTGAGGCTATACCTGGCTATTACCATACACTAGAAAAACTGACCCATCTGTCTAATTAGAGGGCCACAATTAAAGGCCGTATCAAAGATGCCCATACACACAATGCCTAAGCGGCCGCCAATACAAGCATCAGCGTCCCGTGCACTTTCATAGAAACCGCTAAAGAGGCTTACCGTCAGAGCAGCAGAAGATAGGCAGGACACTAGTAGCTCAATGCACATGGACCTCTGGACAAGGTGTAGTGGCCATTGGCCTGCCTTTATAGTCCGCTAAACCAATCACAACGGACACAATTACGCACAGCGTAATGGGACACCTGGGGCCGCAATTAACCTGCGCTAATTGGTGGAGATCGCTGAATCGTTATTGGTTGGCGGCCCTTTAAAAGGTCCGCATGCCGGCAAACATTACGCTTGCTGGCCAGACCCATTAAGTAAGTATCTGTGGACACACATGGAAATGGCGGGGTGTGGGTGCATATGTTGTTATTTGCGACCGCAGGACACTGTTTTAGCGTAGTGTATAGGGGTCTGTATTGCTGGGGAAGATATAGTGTACTGTGTGGACTTGGAGTAGGCATTTGGTTTGGTGCTTATGAATCTTTGAACATATACATTGCTGTGTTTGTTTCCAGACACCATACAGGAGTTTGGCTGCAGGACTCCTGTCACCTGAATCAATTTCTGCATACTGGTTGTGGCCAATGGAGACTGGGTCGAACGGGGATAGGATGAGACATGGCTTGGAGGTGTGGCACTCAAGACATAACATAGATGGTTCGGACAAATGCCACCAGCAAAAACATATGTAACCATGGGTACCCAACCTCACTCATGTGCTAAATTGTTGGCTTCTTGTAAGCTTACTTGACCAGCCTATCGGGATACGTATTGTTTGTTTTACCTCCCAGAATAGTAAATGGCCACATTTTCATTATGGTCTGTGTAATGGCATCTGCAAATTTGTTATCATACATTATTGGTGACACATGTCCCTTTCTAACTCACCTAGGTGCAGATGTTTTACTTTGACAAACTCCCATAGAAGTTGATGTAGAGGAGGCCACTATCATTGGGCGTCTTCCATTTTGATTGGGGTGACTACTGGGTGTTTGCCTTTCCTGGCTTCAGGGATGTGTTTCGGGGCCTGACGCAAGGTCCCCTCCAGTTGGCTATAGTGTGTCATCCAAAATAGGTGTGGCTTGCTTAACCTGCTGACATTGGCACATATTGTTCTACCTACTCATGTTGTGATTTCTCATCTACAGGTGCTGATATTGAGGATGCAGAATATCCATGACCGCAATGTTATCGTGGCTCTTGCGTTGGTGGAAGAGCAAATGTGGTATCAGGATCGGTATGAAAGGTTGATGAGGCGCAGACAGCGGCGGTTGTGGACCCGTGATCGGCTTCTCAGGCGGGAAACCCGGGGCCACATGCAGCTGTTGCGGGAGCTGGAGATTAACTGTCCTGATGATTACCGAAACTATCTCCGTATGCCCGAGGACTGTTTCACCTTCCTATTGGAGCGTGTAGGGCCAATGATAGCACGTCAGGACACTATAATGCGCCCATCAGTATCACCTGCTGAGCGGTTGGCGATCACTTTGCGGTTCCTGGCTACAGGGCAGTCCATGACATCACTCACATACATGTCACGTGTCTCCCTGCCCCTGCTGAGCCGCCTGATCCCTGAAACGTGTTGGGCCATCTGGAGAGCTCTGCAGCCAGCCTACATGAAAATGCCAGAAACAGCCGCAGAATGGCTGGAAGTAGCCCGAGGGTTTGAAACCCGGTGGAACTTCCCCAACTGTGGCGGGGCATTGGATGGTAAGCACGTGAGGATTACCAAACCTGCCAACTCTGGCTCTTTGTTTTTCAATTACAAAGGGTATTGTAGTATAATCCTCATGGCTGTAGTCGATGCCAACTATGAGTTCCTCTACGTGGATGTTGGAATGAACGGTCGCAACTCAGATGGGGGTGTGTTTGCCCGAAGCTCCTTGGCAACACTACTAGGGAATGGTGGGCTAAACTTACCCTCAAATGACCACACGACCGAACATCTCAACTTTGCGTTTGTGGCGGATGAAGCATTCCCACTCAGGAACACCTACTGCGGCCATATCCACAGAGGGCCCTTACTTCTGAGAGACGCATTTTCAACTACCGGCTATCCCGGGCCCGCCGTGTAGTTGAAAATGCGTTTGGGATAATGGCGAATAGATTCCGGATTTTTCATATGGCTATGCATATGAAACCGGAGTCTATTACGCGGTAGTGGTGGCCTGCTGTGTGCTACATAACTTCCTGCGTCGTAGGGATAGGGCATCATACACGCCAGGAGGTTATGTAGATAATGCAGACGCTACAACAGGGGAGCTCCATCCAGGGTCTTGGCGTGATGATGGCCATGTGATTGTGCCACTCCAGCCGCAGAGCCATGGCCGCACTCGGCAGGAGGCCAGGGACAGTAGAGACGCTTACTGCTCCTACTTCAATGGGTCTGGTGCAGTGAGCTGGCAGGACCAGGCCATGTAGTGTGGCTGGTTCTGGGAGGTTTATTTAACTTTGCAATGGAGGTGACAGCAGGGTGGCTGCACCCCATTTCTTTTGTGTTCTGCATGTTTTTTTTTTTTTTTCCTAATGTGCATGATGTTTAGTTAGTTAGTTAGTTTATGTTGTTTTTAATTTTTTTTGATGCTCCACAGGTTCCAATGTGGGTTCAATTTGCTCTCTCTGCAATGTGTTGGCAGATTGTGACATGCACTTTATTTGTTGTTTTTATTTGGATGTATTTTTGGTTACAATTTGTAATCCAAGGTCACGATGAATGATTTTGATGTATTAAATACTTTTTTGGATCCAAACAAATGTGTGAGCCTGTTTACTTGGTGGAGGAGGGAAATGTGATGAAGTTTATGGTGGGGGGCCTGGGATGTCATAGCCACTTATTGGCTGGGATTGTGCAGACAATATGTGTGGGTAGCCATGTTTTTTTCCCAGTCTTTTGGCTACCAGTGTTTGTGGCCATTGTGCATACATGAGCCTTTAATTTGTCCTATCCAGAGGGTCACCTGCAGACAGCACATTGATGCAGGACATATTCTTCTCAGGTGTTTTCTAATACACTGTCACACAGATCTTTCACAGGTTTGCTACGGAGCAGTTCCAGTACAATCACATCTGTTGCCAGAGATAGATACATACAGTGTACACAGAGAACGCACATACTGTGTGTTGTAAGCCGCTCATGTGTGTTGCAGAAACGCACCTCGCCGCTATCTACACACGCCGCTGTCACAAGCGCTGATCGTGCGTGACAGGGCAATCACTTGTACTACGTACACATAGCCCCGGGCCCGCTACTTTTATGCACACTGGGTAGATGACTTGCCACCGCTCCTGGGTGACGCTTTACCATCGGTTTAGATGCATTCGCCACACTCCGCCATGTCACAACCGCTTATTCCGTGCTTCACTCCCCTCACTGGTACGTCACGTCTCGGCCATCTGCCCTTTCCGTCGTGCCCAATCACAACTCCGTAGTGTTGGCCAATGGTTGTGGTTTGGGCGCGGCGTACAGGACTGTGGCACGCCTATTGTGTTTTACGTCCTGCCTTTGTTGCTCCCACTCACCCTGTGGTGGCGGCGTGTGAAGCGGGTACGCTAAGCTACAGCTGGCTACTTGAGACACCCGGCGATGTAGCTAGCTATAGATGTAGCGTGGCGTAGCGCACCTTGTCGCGGCGTGTAAAGGAGATGCGTTCACCGTTTGTAGCCGTTTGAGCGTGCTCGTGCACGTGAAGTAGCGCGATGTATCCAGCCTGCCGTCGCGGCGTGTAAAGGTACCATTAGTGATCAGCTGTAAATTATTGGGTAATCTAGCAGTAGGGATTCAATCTCATCAACCTAATGCCATCAACCTTTTCATAGATACTATGGATAGAACATGAAGGTCCTCTCTATGCATTTGTTATATTCAAGGGACACAGTATTTAAAGAATAGTATATATTCTTTGGAAACACTGTTGTAGCATGATTATAGTCAGCTGACTGTGCATTTGTATATTCAGACATTACAGTGTGCGTAGCAATATGAAAATATTTTTTAGACTATAACAGACACTTTTTCCCCAAAGTTTTTGGTGGAAAGTGGGATATGTGTCTTATAGTCCAAATGTACCTGGTTGTGGCTGGAGGGAGATTGTCGGTGCGGGGTCACAGGAGTCAGGGGAGCTGGTTTTGGAGCAAACACGTGTCCCACTAATAAAAAAGATGCATATTCACTGCTCTCTACGATCAAAACGCCTGCACCCCTTTCTACTTTGATACCAGTGCCAAGAGGTCAGGGGAATTAGGGTCATTGGTACCAGTGAACATGCATTATCTTTAATAGCAGACACACAAGATCACCCAGACGCCAATTTACTACAGCAGATACCCTGCCAGATCCTCCTGTAGCGAATATTCTGGCAGCTGTTGGTCTGTGTAAGGGTGTGCACATGACAGTGGTGTCTTGCACTGTGCTGCTTACACACTGAAGTCAGTTGCTGGTATGAGAAGAGGACATAGCATACCAAGAAAGCAGTAAAAATCTAAATTACTTACCAGTAATGGGTTTTTCCGGAGCCACGACAGCACCACCTGAGAGAGAGGACCGCCCATCCAAGAGAGGAAACCTCTGATATAAAAAGGCGGGACCTCTCCTGGACCTCAGTTTTGGTTACAGAGACTGGAGAGGGGAACCCAGCAATCATTAGTACACAACCACCACCAAAAGAAATCAACAATTCAAAACCCCCCAAACGTGACCACACCAACAGGCAATAGGGAGGGATGCAGTGGTGCTGTCGTGGCTCCGGAAAAACCCATTACCGGTAAGTAATTTAGATTTTTTCATCATCGCCACAACAGCACCACCTGAGAGATTTCAGAGAAAAGAAAATTAGGGAGGGACCACCGCTTGCAGAACCCGTCTACCAAAGGTCACCTCCTCGGTGGAAGAAAGATCAAGCATGTAATGCTTGAAGAAAGTAGAAGGAGAAGACCAAGTAGCAGCCCTACAGATCAATTCTAAGGGGACATCAGCCTTCTCAGCCCAGGACGTAGCCACCGCCCTGGTGGAATGTGCATTAAGGCCCCCCGGGACCGGCACCTGACTAGAAGAATAAGCTAGAGGAATGGCTTCCCGCAACCACCTAGCCAGGGTACCCTTGGACACTGCCTTACCCCTAGAGGCCCCCTGAAAGGAAACAAAGAGGGACAGGGACTGACGCCAGGCAGCGGACTTGTCCAAGTAGGTAAGCAACGCCCTCCTGACATCTAACGTGTGGAGAACCTCTTCCTTCTGATTTGCAGGATGATCACAGAAGGAAGGGAGGACAATCTCCTGCATCCTGTGGAACTTGGTAGCCACCTTGGGAAGAAAGGAAGGGTCCAGGCGGAGGATGACCCTGTTCTGCAAAATCTGAGTATAAGGCCCCACCACCGACAAGGCCTGCAGGTCACTAATACGTCTGGCCGACGTCAAAGCCACCAACAAGACTACCTTCAGAGTAAGGACTTTAGGTGAAGCAGAAGATAAAGGCTCAAAGGGAGGCTTGGTTAAGGCATCAAGAACTAAATTGAGATCCGAAGAAGGCACCTTCGGACAGGGAACAGGAGTGGCCCGCTTGCAGGACTGAATAAACCTCGTCACCCAAGAAGACCCAGTGAGGGGACAATGTTACAGGGCCCCCAAGGCCGAAACCTGGAGTTTCAGGGTATTGACAGAGACCCATTTCCCACCCCCTCTGGAGGAATTCTAAAACAGCCGGCACAGGAGCCTCACCCTCCGGACTCGCCCCCGAAGAGGACAGGAATTTCTTCCACACTTTACCTTAAATATTGGTGGTAACCGGCTTCCGACTGGACATCAGTGTACGAACAAGGCCGTCCGAGAACCCCCTACGCGACAAGAGCCGCCGTTCAAGTTCCACGCCGTCAGCCGGAGACCCGAGACCTGCGGATGGTGGGTCGGCCCCTGAGACAGGAGAGACGGGGACAGGGGGAGAGTCCAAGGAGCCTGCACGGACAGGCGACTGAGCCAAAAGAACCAAGCTCTCCAGGGCCAGAAGGGCGCTATCATGATGAGTCTGGACCCGTCCTCCCTGACCTTCTGAAGGACTGCAGGAATCATGACTAAGGGAGGGAAGGCATACAGAAGATCTGAGGACCAGGGAATCAGCAGAGCGTCCACAGCAAAGGGCCGGTCTCCGGGATTCAGAGAACAGAACCGGCGTACCTGCCTGTTCTCCCGAGTTGCAAATAAATCCATCTCCGGAAGGCCCCACCTGTCCACAATCTGAGCGAAAACCCTCGGATCCAGAGCCCACTCCCCCTGTCGGAGCTGCACCCTGCTGAGAAAATCCGCCCGGGAATTTGCCTCTCATCATATGTGAAGGGCAGAGAGGGAAACGTGACGGTCTACCAACAACTGACAAATGTCCCGTGTAACGCTCATGAGAGCCTGAGACCGGGTGCCTCCCTGATGGTTCAAGTAAGCCACCGACACACTGTTGTTGGAGAGAATTCTTAGATGGCGCCCCCGAAGGGAAGGAATGCAGAAACTGCCTCCCAAACTGCCAGGAGCTCCCGCATATTTGACGACATCCTGGAGAAGCGTGAGTCCCAGGCTCCCTGAGCGGACAGGTTCCGAAGGTGGGCACCCCATCCCCAGGAACTGGCATCCGTAGTGATTACGTCGGAGAACGGACAACCCCACGGGACGCCAACGGAAAGGACCAGCCACCACCCCAGAGAATCTAAAGTCGGAGGGGATAGAACAAACAATGCGTCCAAGGCCGCCCCCAACCCGCGTTGATGCTGGAGAATCTCCCACTGAAGGGCCCGAGAGTGCAACTGTGCCCAGGGGACTGCCGGGATACAGGACGTGAGGGAGCCCAAGAGAGACATAGCCCTCCTCAAAGTCACTCGCGGGGAAGCCCGAACTGCAGAAAGGGAAGACCGGAGACGCACTTGTTTGTCTTCTGGAAGGAGGCAAAGCTGAGACTGTGAGTCCAGAATCATCCCCAGAAACAGCTGACGCGTGACAGGAACCAGCCTGGACTTTTCTAGATTGACAATCCAGCCCAACTGACCCAGGGAACGCTGTACCCTCTGCAGACGGTCGAGGCACTGATCCCTGGAGTCCCCCACAATCAGCAGATTGTCCAGATACGGAACAATCAAAATCTGCTGACGGTGGAAGTGAGCCATCACCTCCGCCAGCAGCTTCGTGAAAATCCGAGGGGCCATTGCCACCCGAAGGGGAGAGCCCGATACTGGAAATGGCAGAGGGAGCCCTCCATGTACAGGGCGAACCTCAGAAACTGTTGGTGGCGACGATGAACCGGAACATGATAGTATGCGTCCTTCAGATCCAGTACTACCATGAAACAATCTGGAAACAATAGCCTGATTGCTGAGTTCAAAGTCTCCATCTTGAATGAACGCTGGACCAAAAAGCTGTTCAGACATTTCAGGTTTATAATCGTCCGGAACGAGCCGTCTGGCTTTGGCACGAGAAACAGTGTGGAATACAACCCCCTGCCGCATTCGGCTGGAGGAACCAGGGAAACAACCCCTTTTTTCACGAGGGCACGCACCTCACCCATCAGAAATTTGCATTTGTCCGGACTGCTGACAGACGTAATCACTAGGAACCCCACAGGAGCCGAAGCGAATTCCAGTTTCAACCCTTCTCTGAGGAGACCGAGAGCCCAATCGCAAGCCCCAATGTCGGACCAGGCTGGGAGAAAGTGGGCAAGCCTTCCTCCCACCCGGAGCGAGCCGTCACTTAGATTGGTGCTTCCTGTCAAAGGAGGAACCCTTGAACAAGAAACCCGCCTTCTTGTCTCTCTTGTCGGCCCCAGAATCTCAGGTCCGACGAGGGGACTTCCGCTTGGCAAACCGCGGCTTACGAAAGGAACGACCACGGAAGGTGGAAGCCGGAAGGCCGGCGGAAAAATTTTTCTTATTGTCACTAGCACGTTCCAAGATCTCATCCAGCGGTTTGCCAAACAGAAAATCACCCATACAAGGCAAAGAACACAACTTCGACTTTGATTGGGCATCCCCGGGCCAGGCCTTCAACCATAAGGCCCGACGAGCAGCATTAGAGAAGGAAGCAGCCTTTGCCGCCAACTTCAGGGAGTCAGCCGAGGAATCCCCCAGAAAAGCCGCTGCCGAAAGAGCCAAAGGAAAGGAAGACAAGATCTCCTCCTTAGGAGCCTCGTCCCTCACCAGAGCCTCCAACTGCTGCAACCAAATCATGAGGGACCGAGCGACTGATGTACCTGCAATTGAGGGACGAAAGATGCTAGCAGTGGATTCTCAGGAACTACGCAAGTAGCCGTAAGCCTTCCTGTCTAGCTGATCCTTCAAATTTCCCAAATCCTCAAAGGGAAGAGAGGAACGCTTAGACGCCCTGGCCACAGCTACGTCAAGCCTGGGGGATCTATCCCAGGAAGTAGTGGCCTCTTCATCAAAGGGGTACTTCTTTTTAGCCAAATGGGAGAGAGCTGATTCAAAGGAAAAGTCCGTCGCTTCTTGGTAGACAGACCACCGAACATTAAATCCTCCACTGAAGAGGGGTCACGGGCATTCACCAACCGCATAGTTGAACGAACGGCCTTAATCAAAAAATCACTGTCTTTTCGGGGAAAACAGGACTTCCCAGCACCACTACCATCTGAGGAGGAAGACCCCGAGGAGGAGGATGAGGAGGAGGATGAGGCAGAGGATGAACGAGACCTGTGTCTCCCCTTGTGAGAACTACGAGAGGCACGGTCAGAACCAGAAGAAGAGGCCCGGGACCTCTGTCTCTTACGCCCCCTATCCTTCCCGGATTTCTGTAGGGACTTCAGCTCTTCCCTCACTAAATCCCTAAGGCTAGAGGCCAGACTGGGAACAGCGCTTCATACAGTTTCCTCAATGCAAGGGGCACACAAATCCTTAAGACAATCCTCTGGAAGAGGGACTCTGCAGATAGCACAGTCTTTATGCCTTTGTTTAGCCGCCTTTTTCTTGCCGTCCTAAAAACAAGCAAGAAGGCGGCGTAAATACAGATATCACAGCCCGAAAGCACTCACCCACCAGAGGCATACTGACTTCCGGGGGGCTTTCGGGTCCACATCCTGCCTGGACCCCTTCTGAGAGGACCTGTGGCTGCCAGCTTGCTGGTGCTCCCCTGGGTCGGGCGTCGCAAGGGCCTGCTGCTCCATCCCTCCGTTGTAGCCGGCACAGTCCTCCATGCACTGCCCCACACCTCCGGCCGCTGCTGCAGCGTCTCTCAGCCGCCGAATGCTGGGCGCCGCCATCTTGGGCTGTACTGCGCAGGTGCAGAGCGTCACTTCCGGTCCGTGCCAGAAACCAGAAGTAGCGGCTCCCGGCACGAAATTTGAAAGCTGCCGCCGGGAGACCGCTCCCAGGCCCCTTACAGACCCAGGAACGCTGCGCCCAGTCAGGAAAGGATCCCCTTCACCCGGGGCACAGTCCTGCAGGGCAGCCACCAACCCTGCAGCTGCGACCCCCGGGCGGCAACAAGGGCCGAGAACTGGCCGCTGGTGGCCCTCTCCAGACCTCGTGCCCTCCACCACCGCAGGGGATACCCCGTGGAGGAGCTTCTGCACCCAAGTCTGGAGCCACTGCCTAGGTAAGGACAGTTCTTCTAGCTACCGGGTCAGGCCAGGCCGCATGAGCTTCAGAGGTCTCCCACCTCCAAGACAGGAAACCTAAACTGAGGTCCAGGAGAGGTCCCGCCTTTTTATCTCAAAGGTTTCCTGTCTTGGATGGGCGGTCCTCTCTCTCAGGTGGTGCTGTCGTGGCGATGATGGAAAAGGGGAGTAGAATCATTTTTTTACGTGTGCAGCATGATGGGAGGTATATATACTAGGATGGGGGCCATGTGTACTTGAATAAGCCTAGAATGTGGGCCATATATACCAGGATGGGGCCATATATCAGGATAGAGTCATGAATACCAGAATGAGACCATATAAACCAATAAAGGGCCATACACACCAGGATGGGTCCATGATGGGGGCATTACATACCAGGATTGGGCGACATACAGTGTTGGCCAAAAGTATTGACACCCCTGCAATTGTCAGATAATACTCAGTTTCTTCCAGAAAATGATTGCAATCACAAATTCTTTGGTATTATTATCTTCATTTAATTTATCTTCAATGAAAAAACACAAAAGAGAATGAAGTAAAAAGCAAAACATTAATCATTTCACACAAAACTCCAAAAATGGGCCGGACAAAAGTATTGGCACCCTCAGCCTAATACTTGGTTGCAAAACCTTTAGCCAAAATAACTGCGGTCAACCGCTTCCGGTAACCATCAATGAGTTTCTTACAATGCTCTGCTGGAATTTTAGACCATTCTTCTTTGGCAAACTGCTCCAGGTCCTTGATATTTGAAGGGTGCCTTCTCCAAACTGCCATTTTTAGATCTCTCCACAGGTGTTCTATGGGATTCAGGTCTGGACTCATTGCTGGCCACCTTAGAAGTCTCCAGTGCTTTCTCTCAAACCATTTTCTAGTGCTTTTTGAAGTGTGTTTTGGGTCATTGTCCTGCTGGAAGACCCATGACCTCTGAGGGAGATCCAGCTTTCTCACACTGGGCCCTACATTATGCTGAAAAATTTGTTCGTAGTCTTCAGACTTCATAATGCCATGCACACGGTCAAGCAGTCCAGCGCCAGAGGCAGCAAAGCAACCCCAAAACATCAGGGAACCTCCGCCATGTTTGACTGTAGGGACCGTGTTCTTTTCTTTGAATGCCTCTTTTTTTCTCCTGTAAACTCTATGTTGATGCCTTTGCCCAAAAAGAGAGAACATTCTTCCAAAAAGTTTTAGGCTTTCTCAGGTAAGTTTTGGCAAACTTCAGCCTGGCTTTTTTATGTCTCGGGTAAGAAGTGGGGTCTTCCTGGGTCTCCTACCATACAGTCCCTTTTCATTCAGACGCCGACGGATAGTACGGGTTGACACTGTTGCACCCTCGGACTGCAGGGCAGCTTGAACTTGTTTGGATGTTAGTCGAGGTTCTTTATCCACCATCCACACAATCATGTGTTGAAATCTCTTGTCAATTTTTCTTTTCCATCCACATCTAGGGAGATTAGCCACAGTGCCATGGGCTTTAAACTTCTTGATGACACTGCGCACGCTAGACACAGGAACATTCAGGTCTTTGGAGATGGACTTGTAGTCTTGAGATTGCTCATGCTTCCTCACAATTTGGTTTCTCAACTCCTCAGACAGTTCTTAGGTCTTCTTTCTTTTCTCCATGCTCAATGTGGTACACACAAGGACACAGGACAGAGGTTGAGTCAACTTTAATCCATGTCAACAGGCTGCAAGTGTAATTTAGTTATTGCCAACACCTGTTAGGTGCCACAGGTAAGTTATAGGTGCTGTTAATTACACAAATTAGAGAAGCATCACATGATTTTTCTAACAGAGCCAATACTTTTGTCCACCCCCTTTTTTATGTTTGGTGTGGAATTATATCCAATTTGGCTTTAGGACAATTCTTTTTGTGTTTTTTTCATTGAAGACAAATTAAATGAAGATAATAATACCAAAGAATTTGTGATTGCAATCATTTTCAGGAAGAAACTGAGTATTATCTGGCAGAATGGCAGGGGTGTCAATACTTTTGGCCAACACTGTACAGTGGTGTCAAAAGTGGTTGCCCCCTTCCAGATTTTTTTTTTTCATGTTTGTCTGTCACACTTAAATGTTTTAGATTACCAAACAAATTAAAATATTAGTAAAGATAACACAAGTAAACACAAAATGCAATTTTAAAATGAAGGTATTTATTATTAAGTGAACAAGAAATCTAAACCTACATGGCACTGTGTGAAAAAGTAATTCCCCCCCAAAAAACTCATAAATTAACTGTGGTTTATCACATCTTTAGGAATCTGAGTTCAATTTCTACAGCCACACACAGGCCTCATTACTGCTACACCTGTTCTCAATCAAGAAATTGCTTAAATAGAACTTGCCTGACAAAGTGAAGTAGATCCTCAAAATCTAGACATCATTCTGTGATCTAAAGAAATTCAGGAACAAATGAGAAACAAAGTAATTGAGATCTATAACTCTGGAAAAGGTTAAAAAGCCATTTCTAAAGCTTTGTTACTCCAGAAAACTACAGTGAGAGCCATTATCCACAAATGGTGAAAACATGAAACATTGGTGAACCTTCCCAGGAGTGGCCAGCCAACCAAAATTACTCCAAAAATGCAACGATGACTCATGCAAGAGGTCACAAAAGACACCACAACATCCAAAGATCTGCAGGCCTCACTTGCTTTGGTTAAAGTTAGTGTTCATGACCCAACCATTAATGAGAGACTGGGCAAAAATGGCCTGCATTGCAGAGTTCCAAGATGAAAACCACTGCTTAACAAAAAAATATAAAAGTTTGTATTAGTTTTGTCAGAAAACATTTTGATGATCCCCAAGATTTTTGGGAAAATAATCTGTGAACTGAGAAGACAAAAGTCAAACTTTTTTGGAAGGTGTATGTCCCATTACATCTGGTATAGAAGTAACAGTATTTCTAAAAAGGAGCATCATACCAACAGTAAAACAGGGTGGTGGTAGTGTGATGGTCTGGGGCTGTTTTGCTGCTTCAGAACCTGGAAGACTTGCTGAGATAAATAGAACCATGAATTTGTTTATCTACCAAAAAATCCTGAAGGAGAATGTCCTGCCATCCGTTCGTGAAATCAAGCTAAAGTGCACTTGACATATAGTAGGACAATGATCCAAAACATAACAGCATGTCCACTTCTGAATGGCATAAGAAATACAAAATTAAGACTTAGGAGTGACCTAGTCAATGACCTGACCTTAATCTGATTGAGATACTGTGGCATATCTTTAAAAATATGATTCATGCCCTGAAACCCTCCAATGTGGCTGAATAAAAACAATTCTGGAGAGGTGAGAGGGCCAAAATTCCTCCAAAACATTGTAAAAGACTTATTGCCAGTTATTGGGGATGGGTGAAGAGCTTTTTTTTCCCCATGTTCGGGACCAGGGATGCTGCGCCAAAGAAAGGATAGGGTTAATCTCATCTTCAATTAGTATACCTGCTGGATCTGCATCGTCTCCCCCAGGTGTGCCGCTGTGCCGCGCCAGGCTTCCGGTGTCAATCATCATGTGACCGGCTGCAATAGCCAATCACATTCAGCGATAAGCTAAGGGGCGGCCCGGAAGTGACGCAGCGACGCTTTACACCAGGAAGAGAAATTGCTGCGTCGCTTCCCAACTGCCCCTTAGCTTATGGACTACTGTAGATTTTTTTTTCTCAATAAATTGGTGACACAGGGAATTCATTGGGGAGTGGTTTTTCAAATAAAATATAATTTGGTGTGTATATTTTTCTCATTACTAGCTGGATTATTAATGTGGGGTTTCTGATAGATGCCTCTACATTACTAACTCCTGGGCTTGAAGATATTACACAGCTGGCATCAACCCCAAACACCATTCTCCCATTTGCCACTGGAGCAGGGCAATAAGGAGAATGAAGCCAAAGCGCCATTATTGGTGCATCCAATGAAGGCGCCACTTCTGAGGTGGCTGGAGCCTGATATCTTTATGCTGGGTGGGGACCAATAAACATGGCCTTTTTCCACCCTGCAAATACCAGACTCCAACTGTCAGCTTCCCCTTGGCTGGTGATTCGATTTGGGGGCATCCACATTTAAAAAAAAAATGTATTCATAAATAATTTTGGAAAACATTGTGGTGTGAGCTCACAAGATAAAGTTGCCAGCTGCGACCTGCAGGCTGCAGTTGTATACTTTACATTAGCTGGCTTGCAAAAAGACGGAAGACACCACATCATTTTTTACAATTAATTATTTTTTATGCTCAATACTAGGCTGAACAAACACCCTTAAGTGCTACATGAAAGGCACTAAATGGCGCAAGCTTATTATATAGAGGGGTAGGACATTTTAGAGCTGTTTGCCATCTAAATATCTATCTATTATCTATCTATATAGCCATACTATCTATTCATCAATCTAGCTTACATTTTTACTATGTTAACAGAGTTCAAAGCCGCTGAGTCTTTCAGCACTTGTGAGGCCTGCAAACCTTAAAGGAACATTTAAGGTAGAATTTCAGGTTCCTGGAGTTCCAAGCTGCTGGTGTGAACTCTTACCAAAGTTTACAGCCACCAGGAGTCCCAACAGAAGGGAAGTGCAAGAACCTTAAAGGCTCCACGTGTCCCAACAGTTGAGAAGTCCAAAACCTTACAGAAACGTTTAAGTGAGACTTTAAAGTTATTGCACTTGCAAGCTGCTGGCACATCATATGCAGGCTACCTTAAAGTCACCATGTTGACAGCTGATGCAAGACCCAATGGCTGTGAACTCTGGTAACCTAAAGGTTACCTGAGTTTACAGCCACCGGATCTTCCAGAAGCTGTGAGGTAACCTTAAATAAACCTTTAAGGAAGAATTAATTGTTCTTGGAGTTCGAAGCTGCTGGCATATCCAGAGTTTACAGCCTCCAGGTATCCCAACAGCTGGGAAGCCAAGAAACCTTAAAGTCTACCTTAAAATCTCCTTTAAGATTTTTGGTCCTTAGAGCTGCTGGACTGTCAGACTGCACTGCCGCTGTGACAGACATACTCTGATAATCCAGAATTAAATTCATCTGAGGTCGCAGCTGACAGCTCACACAGCAGGTACTGTGAGAAACACTAGAAGTGACCTCAGATAAACTCAGTAGGGGACTGTCAAACTGCACTGCTGCTGTGAAACGAGCTCTGACAGTCTAGCTTTGAGTTTACTTGAAGTCACAGCTTGCAGCTCTCAAGCAGGTACAATGAGAAATGCCAGAAGGGACCTCAGGTGAACTCAGTGTTGAACTGTCAGACTGCATTGCAGCTTTGACACACTCCGACAGTTTGTCATTGAGTTCACTTGAAGTCACTTCTGGCAGCTCCAATGGATCTGTCAGTGTGTCCATGAGGCTACAATAAGTGGTTAAATCTTGTAATGTCGTCGCTGACCATGGCCTTTGGATTTAGCAGAGCTGAGATTTTTGTGGGACATCGTGTGGATTACACAAAAGAACAAAAAGTACTATGCAAAAAGTCAAATTTTATTGGAAAACATCATTAAAAATAGTAAGGTGACAAGAAAGGCATATACAACAAGCCCATCAGGTTACAGCAAGGGCAGTAAGATATCGTAATACAACAACGGGTAGACATATTCTCACAATGATAGAAAATCCCACAAGTACAAAGGTAAAAAAACCCCGAAAGGTTCATTACCATGTAAATGACAAAAGCATAGTTGCAGTGAACATGATTACATCCAAATAAAGTGCATGTGCAACAAGTATATAGGCTATACATAAATCCTTAGAATGAACATGCTCAAGCGCTTTTGTCTGGATCAAAGTACAAAGAGGGGTCCCAACAATAAAGACCTATGCATACCCATGTTAGATCCAAGTATATTGCCCTCCACAAGGGACCTGCTGGGCTAAAACCCCGACGCGGCGTTTCGCTGCATAAGCCTGGTAGCTGCAGCTTCCTCACATGAGCACATAACACTCCCCTTGAGGAAGCTGCAGCTACCAGGCTTATGCAGCGAAACGCCGCGTCGGGGTTTTAGCCCAGCAGGTCCTTTGTGGAGGGCAATATACTTGGATCTAACATGGGTATGCATGGGTATGCATAGGTCTTTATTGTTGGGACCCCTCTTTGTACTTTGATCCAGACAAAAGCGCTTGAGCATGTTCATTCTAAGGATTTATGTATAGCCTATATACTTGTTGCACATGCACTTTATTTGGATGTAATCATGTTCACTGCAACTATGCTTTTGTCATTTACATGGTAATGAACCTTTCGGGGTTTTTTTACCTTTGTACTTGTGGGATTTTCTATCATTGTGAGAATATGTCTACCCGTTGTTGTATTACGATATCTTACTGCCCTTGCTGTAACCTGATGGGCTTGTTGTATATGCCTTTCTTGTCACCTTACTATTTTTAATGATGTTTTCCAATAAAATTTGACTTTTTGCATAGTACTTTTTGTTCTTTTGTGTTGAAAATGCTAATTTGAGTACCTTTATGCATATGGCAAAACCCTCTCCCACTTGCACTGGCATGTGGCGGGCTCTGCCTCACTTGTATAAGCCTATTCGGGCGCTGTTTCTAATCGTGTGGATTACGTTAGACCTAAAGGGTTGTTTTAAAGGTAAATAAATTGGTGAAAGATGGTGTTTTTTTTAACTTTTTTTTAACAATGAAAAGAAAAGTCAGGGGAGAGGCTCTTTTTGGATAACCAGCAAAAATAAACCACACAGATGCCTCCTTTACCTGCACTGGTTATCAGAAATTATCGCACATTTTTTTTTGTTTGTTTCACTGTGAATCAGCATGCAGCTGTGAGTCAGAAATGCATCCACACATCTTCTCTGTGCTTTTTTCATTCAGTTTCAGCACTTTTCCATTTATTTCTGCATTTTTATAGCTCTCCTGGACCTTTTAGGAAGGCCAGATGGTAAATTACTTGCATTTCAAATTGACTTGTATTAGATTAGTTATTCGTAATGAATACATGAATATTACGAAATATTCGGCGAAAATAATTCAAACCCAAACATTTTAGTATTTGCTCATCACTAGTTATGCCGCTTATTGATCAGATTTATTTATGGAATATTTTGATCAATTGGACTTTTATGAGCGCAGCGATAACAAACATGAGGTTTTTGCAATTGGTTTAGTATTAATGTGGCAAAAGGGAGTTGATTTGAACTTTTGTGTTTTTTTTCTTATCTTTTTGTTTCTTCATTTTCACTTCATTTATCTTTAAAGAGAACCTGTCACCCCCTAGTGCTTTACAAACTGAAAGCAGCACCTTCAGCAGCATCTATGCTGCATTCTGTGAAGGGGTCTATACTCTCTCTCGCCTTGGACTCCAAAAGAAACGCTTTGTAATATTTGCTGCCATGTATGTAAGTCATTACTTAGGTGGTCCGAGGTGAAGTGTCAAATACAGCAGAACATAACAGGGCGGGCTCTGGTGCCTGCACTTCATGGAGGTGCATTAATGACTTCCAGTCTCCCCGCACTCTGGCTTAGCTCTGTGCGCCTGCGTGAATAAAGCTGAATATGCGCAGGCGCCGAAGAGAAGGTGATGCTGAGAGAAGAGGAGGTGGCTGACACATAGTGAAGGCGGGGAGGACCGGGCTGGCAGAGATGTTAGGACGCAGTGACAGACTCCTTGGACTGCCTAAGTAATGACTAACATACATGGTGGGAAATATTATAAAGTGTTTCTTTTGGAGTAAAGGGGGAGAGAGAATATAGACACCGTCACAGAATGCAGCATAGACGCTGCTGAAGGTGGTGCTTTCAGTTTGTAAAGCACTAGGGGGTGACAGGTTGACTTAAAAATCTTTTATTTTTACTATTCTACTTATATAATTGGGAGTTGGGAATTCGGGCGTTGTAGCCGAATCCCAGACTCCTTTGCGCGAGCCGTATCCTAGCAACCGTCGGCCCCGCAAAGCAGCTCAGGGACACAGACCCGGGGAGACAGAAGAGCCCCGGACCCGCACCCCTGCACATCCGCCAAGCCGCTCAGGCACACAGCAGACCCGTGGAAGACCCGGGGAGACAGAGGAGCCCCGGACCCGCACCCCTGCAGCTCAGGGACACAGGTCACGCGGGCACAGACAGAAGCCCCGGACCCGCACCCTGGAGGTCATGGACACAGGACAGGCGGGGCTGCAGCCTACTGTCACCTCTCAGCCCCCCGCCCCTCAACTAGCACCAGCCGCCCGCTCGCCCGGAGCTCTGTGATTGTACGCTGCAGAGCCGCCGGGGCTGCAGCCTGCTGTCACCTCCCCCCGCCCCTCAACTAGCACCAGCTGCCTCTATTATCTCCTCCCCGCACAGCCCCCTCTATCATCTCCTCCTCGCACAGCCCCCTCTATCACCTCCTCCCCGCACAGCCCCCTCTATTATCTCCTCCCCGCACAGCCCCCTCTATCATCTCCTCCCCGCACAGCCCCCTCTATCACCTCCTCCCCACACAGCCCCCTCTATCACCTCCTCCCCGCACAGCCCCCTCTATCATCTCCTCCCCGCACAACCCCCTCTATCACCTCCTCCCCGCACAGCCCCCTCTATTATCTCCTCCCCGCACAGCCCCCTCTATCATCTCCTCCCCGCACAGCCCCCTCTATCACCTCCTCCCCACACAGCCCCCTCTATCACCTCCTCCCCGCACAGCCCCCTCTATCATCTCCTCCCCGCACAACCCCCTCTATCACCTCCTCCCCGCACAGCCCCCTCTATCACCTCCTCCCCGCACAGCCCCCTCTATCATCTCCTCCCCGCACAGCCCCCTCTGTCACCTCCTCCCCGCACAGCCCCCTCTATCACCTCCTCCCCGCACAGCCCCTTCTATCACCTCCTCCCGCACAGCCTCCTCTATCACCTCCTCCCTGCGCAGCCCCCTCTATCATCTCCTCCCCGCGCAGCCCCCTTTATCATCTCCTCCCCGCGCAGCCCCCTCTATCATCTCCTCCCCGCACAGCCCCTCTGTCATCTCCTCCCCGCACAGCCCCCTCTGTCATCTCCTCCCCGCACAGCCCCTCTGTCATCTCCTCCCCGCACAGCACCCTCTGTCATCCTCCGCACAGCCCTCTATCATCTCCTCCCGCACAGCCCCTTCTATCACCTCCTCCCGCACAGCCTCCTCTATCACCTCCTCCCTGCGCAGCCCCCTCTATCATCTCCTCCCCGCACAGCCCCCTCTGTCATCTCCTCCCCGCACAGCCCCTCTATCATCTCCTCCCCGCACACACCCCTCTATACTCTGCTCCCCGCACACACCCCTCTATCCTCTGCTCCCCGCACACACCCCTCTATCCTCTGCTCCCCGCACACACCCCTCTATACTCTGCTCCCAGCACACACCCCTCTATACTCTGCTCCCCGCACACACCCCTCTATACTCTGCTCCCCGCACACACCCCTCTATACTCTGCTCCCCACACACACCCCTCTATACTCTGCTCCCCACACACCCCTCTATACTCTGCTCCCCGCACACACCCTCTATACCCTGCTCCCCGGACACACCCCTCTATACTCGCCTCCCCACACAGCCCCCTGTATACTCTGCTCCCCGCACAGCTGCCTGTATACTCTGCTCCCCGCACAGCCGCCTGTATACTCTGCTCCCCGCACAGCCGCCTGTATACTCTGCTCCCCGCACAGCCGCCTGTATACTCTGCTCCCCGCACAGCTGCCTGTATACTCTGCTCCCCCACAGCTGCCTGTATACTCTGCTACCCACAGACCCGCCTGTATACTCTGATCCCCGCACAGCCGCCTGTATACTATGCTCCCCGCACAGCCGTCTGTATACTCTGCTCCCCGCACAGCCGCCTGTATACTCTGCTCCCCGCACAGCCGCCTGTATACTATGCTCCCCGCACAGCCGCCTGTATACTCTGCTCCCCGCACAGCCGCCTGTATACTCTGCTCCCCGCACAGCTGCCTGTATACTCTGCTACCCACACAGCCGCCTGTATACTCTGCTCCCCGCACAGCCGCCTGTATACTCTGCTACCCCCACAGCCGCCTGTATACTCTGCTACCCACAGACCCGCCTGTATACTCTGATCCCCGCACAGCCGCCTGTATACTATGATCCCCGCACAGCCGCCTGTATACTATGCTCCCCGCACAGCCGTCTGTATACTCTGCTCCCCGCACAGCCGCCTGTATACTCTGCTCCCCGCACAGCCGCCTGTATACTATGCTCCCCGCACAGCCGCCTGTATACTCTGCTCCCCGCACAGCCGCCTGTATACTCTGCTCCCCGCACAGCCGCCTGTATACTCTGCTACCCACACAGCCGCCTGTATACTCTGCTCCCGCACAGCCGCCTGTATACTCTGCTCCCCACACAGCCGCCTGTATACTCTGCTCCCCGCACAGCCGCCTGTATACTCTGCTCCCCGCACAGCCGCCAGTATACTCTGCTCCCCGCACAGCCGCCTGTATACTATGCTCCCCGCACAGCCACCTGTATACTCTGCTACCCGCACAGCCACCTGTATACTCTGCTCCCCGCACAGCCGCCTGTATACTCTGCTCCCCGCACAGCTGCCTGTATACTCTGCTACCCACAGACCCGCCTGTATATTCTGCTACCAACAGAGCCACCTGCATACTCTGCTACCAACAGAGACGCCTGTATACTCTGCTACGCAAAGAGCTGCCTGTATAATCTGCTACCCACAGACCGCCTGTATACTCTGCTACCCACAGAGCCGCCTGTATACTCTGCTACCCACAGAGCCGCCTGTATACTCTGCTACCCACAGAGCGCTGTATACTCTGCACCACTGACCCGCTTATACACACAATTCATTTCACCGCGCTCCCGATGCAATTGCATCGGGCCTTTTTACTAGTGTTTAATATTTCCCTTAGGGGACTTAAATCTGTGATCATCTGAACATTTGGACTGTGAATAGATGTGCTTCAGCACTGCTATGTAAAATGAAATTCACGATGTATAGTTAAAATCATGATCTCCTATGAACACCAGCCACAGGCCACAACCCATCGGCCACCAACGGTCATATCACGGTGACATAGCACTGCTCTGAAACCAGGCGACCGCCCGGCACTGCCAACATCGCCCCTTTACATGAGGCGACATAGGGGCGATGTCGCCGCCGATGGGTCACGCCCCCATGTCACCTCTGTAATGGGTGGCGATGTCGTCACGTGTGACAGGGGCTTTAAAGAGCCTCATTATTGCAGATTAAATCAGCTATCATGTGTGGGGAAAGATGTGGGCTTGGCATGTAAGACTGTATCAAAGTCAAGAAACCACCTTTTCACGAACCAGTACATTTTTTTTTTTATAAGGGTTTAAGCAAAGGAAAAGTTATGAATAACCTTGTTCCAAACTGGGCACCCCACAAAAACAATATTTTAAAAATAGATCTGTAAAATTATTGTTAACAAATTGGTCATAGCCTGTCAGGTTATGACAAAATTATGACAAAATATGTATTTTTTCATTCTCCCCATAGACAGCCAATAAAATGTATCATAGATGTACAGTGTGTACCAAAATGATGGCATTTATAATTACAGTATATTTGGGGGAAAAAAAAGAAAAAAAACTCATATGGCTACATATGGCTAGAAAAATATTGGAAACTGAGAGTCCTCAGTACATATGACTATACATTTTGGAATACAAAGATTAAAAAGATAATAAGTACCAGTGCTAAAAAGCATATCTTTAACTGGTTAAAAATATCAAGTCACGTTGCAAGCAAGCTCTATTGCTTGTTTTGTATAGGTAATATAAAAATAAAAGAAAGTTATGGGTTTAGAAAGCAGAGAAGGAAAGCTTGCTTAAACAGCTAAACAGATAAAATGCCCTCTTTTTAAATTAAAATATAAAATGTCTTTTCACAAACATGACTGTCTCTTACTGCAGTTATGATCTATAACCTGACATCTGTATTGATTTTTATTTAAAGGAAAGTGGTAGAGAAAGCTTTCTCCTTCATTTAAAGGGAACCTGTCGGGTTTCAAGCCAGCATCATTTACATTTGCAAGTCAAAATTCCCTTCTGATCCAGCCCTGTATAACATCATTCTTCAAAATCTATGTGTAAAAAAAGCATTTATTACCTCCATCTTTTACATGCAAACTAGGGCTTTGACTGGTGGAAAAGGCGCTGTTTCTCCAAACTAGTCAGCCTCTTTCCATGTTATTACGCCCCTGTGGGTATGATAACATGACTTCCGTAAGCTGGCATACCACTGCCACCAGGGCCTCTGGAAAAGCTTGGTAAAGGACCAGCAAATGGCAGTACAAAAGAATGCACCACTTTTCAGGGACAAATGCGGATTGTAATTTTCAGAGTTGGGTGTCCAGAACACTTGGGCTTTACCACGCTGAGAATCCCAGCCCCCATCTACCTGGATTTCACCTTGGCTGGTGGTCAAAAATAGGGCAAAGCCCACACATTTTTTAAATTATTTATTTAAATTATGTTTTAAATACATTTTTTTTTCCTGTATTTTGATTGCCAGCCAAAGTAAATCCATGCAGCTGGGAGAGGCAGCCCGTAGCTGTCTACTTTATCTGCACTGATAATCAAAAATATCACCAAGCGATATGCAAAGTTCTTATAATTATTTATTTTTACAGGGTGAGGGGTCCAACAGCAAATCATAGACTGTGTCAATGAGAATGAGTGTCTGTGATTGGCTGCTGGAGTAACCTGAAACCAACCCATACATTCTAGCATCTACCTGAGTCGCCTGGGGCAGTGGGCACTCAGGTATCCGGGCCCCTTTCTGCTGTGGTTGGGGATGTCACTGGTGGCCTGCCCGGACCCTTGGCATCGGAGACCGAAATGAAAAAGGGGGAATATATATACAGGGGAAATAAAGTTTATAATATAGTTCACTTTAAGAGGGAGGGGCACACTGCTTATTATATGAAATCAAGGCGGGTGCTCACCGCACCAAGTGAAGCATATAGAAAAGGGAACAAGAGAAGACAAGGTACGTATGGGAGCAACACCAGTTCAAAATATCGACAAATAGACAAAAAAAATTGAAAAAAAATTTTTTTGTGTGTGATATATACAAGAGTTTATTTATTATTAATGTGCAAAAAAACTTTTGTATAAAAACAATTAAAACTGTAAGGGCCCCCCTATGCCCTTGTAACAGAGACAACAGTGACCATAAAATTGTAACAATATATGGCACTGGATGATATATATATAGTAGAAGGACCCCGTAGGATAGGCAAATTGATATAACTGTTACAATTTACAATGAAAAGTGCATACGTGCGTGTATAGGACCACTAGCTTAAGGAGTGTACAATATTTGTTGGTCAGGTATATTAATGAATCACGTGGTTAGTGTGTAAATACCAAACCCAATATAGGGGAAAGACACAATCAATACAGTAAATGGTAGTGTACCAGGGTCAGCAAAATATTATCCCGCATAGTAGCATAGACAATTGATCATAGATACACACTCATAACCTTATAATATCAACCCAAATGGACTATGGTGGACCAAAGTGTGCTATAGTGGGTCACAGTAATGCACAGAAAAGTATAATGAACAGGGTGGTGGCCAGCAAGTTACAATGTTAACCTATTAGATGTTGGGTTGGTTAGACACCTGTGTTTCCATCAAGACAATATTTTTGTGTTTATGTCAGGAAATAATGTGCTGACACAGGTGTATATGATCAAGTAGAAACCCACCTACAGGCTGACATTTCTGTAGCCCGTGCAGTATGTATCAGTATAAGTTGCAAAGTGCTGCTGCAGCCTCAATGTCAGTGAGTGTAGCCCAGTATCAATAAAGTGCCTGTGCACAGATAACAAATAAGTAAAGGCAGGCATAGTCAAAAACTGAATTAGTCCTTACCGGTAATTCCTTTTCTTGGAGCCTTCCACGACAGCATTGGAGGATGTCGTCCACGCCCTATTGGGGGACAGGAATACAGAGAGGTTAAAAGCCCCTCCCCTTCCTCAGTACTCCAGTGTTTACCAAGATCACCCTTAGCCATGGATTTACCTGATACAAACCGGAATCAAACACCAACAAGGGGGGAAAACTGATGCTGTCGTGGAAGGCTCCAAGAAAAGGAATTACCGGTAAGGACTAATTCAGTTTTCTCCATTCGCCTTCCACGACAGCATTGGAGGAATACCACCGATACTCCTCAGGGTGGGACTATTGCCTGTAGGACTTTCCTACCAAAGGACAGATCCCGACTGAAGGACAGATCTAACCTATAATGGCGAGAAAAAGTGAGGTGAGACTACCACGTAGCCGCTCTGCAAATCAGCTCCGATGAAGCTCCAGCCTGCTCCACCCAGGACATAGAAGCAGCCCGAGTTGAAGGACCCTTCAACCCCATCGGAGGAGAAAGGACCGGAGCGACGTAGGCCTCACAGATCACCTTCGTGATCCAGCAAGCGATGGTAGCCTAGGAAGTCTTCTTCCCTGTATTTTTCCCAAAATGCTGAACAAAACAGGTTCTGATCTAACCTCCAGGAAGCGGTCTCTCGGCGGTAGTGGAGGACAGTCCGACGAACATCGAAGGAGTGAAACACGGCCCCAGCCGCATTAGCAGGAGAGTGACCAAATGAAGGTAGAACCACAACCTGGGACCGATGGAAAGCTGACACAACTTTCAGAAGAATAGATGAATGCAACCGAAGCGTAATGCGAACAATGGACACCACGAGGCACGGAGCCCGGACAGAGAGCGCCTGTAGTTCTCCAACTCTGGAGCAGAAGTGATGGCCACCAAAAACGCCACCTTATGAGAGAGACGTAAGGGATGCAGCCGACAAGGGTGCAAAGGGACTTCGAGAAAACCTGTGGAGAACAATCTTCAAATCCCAGGGAGGAATAGAAGGCCGAACCGGGGACGTCGCCACCAAGCAGACGTAAAAAAACCACTTGAGCCATCAATGGGAAGCAAGATCCTGGGCAAAACTGCCCCAAGTGCTGACACCTGGACTTAAAGAGTGCTCGGCCGAAGCCCCAAATGAAAGCCACGCTGCAAAAATTCAAGAGTTGGGCCACATTAGGATGATGCATGGCCGGGATGGAAGGAGCACACCAGGACAGGAACAGATTCCAGCCCTCCCGTAAATAGCGTGCGACACAGGCTGCCTGCCCTGCCGAAGCATGCAGATCACTGCCTGGGAGAGACCCTTGGTCCTCAGGTTCCCGGCCGCAACAGCCAGGTCGCCAGATAGAGCCACTGAAGGCCCGGGTAAAAAAAAGGACAATGGGACAGTAGGTCGAGACAGTGGGGCAACCTAATCAGTCCCACCAGGCCCAGGTCTCAGATGGCGTCATAACACGCCCGTTTGGGCCACAGGGGAACCACCAGGATAGTCGACACCCCCTCCGCCCTAATTTTTTGCAACGCCTTGGGAAGTAGCGGGATTGGAGGAAATGCATACACCAAACGGAAGGCCCCGAGGATGGTCTGACCCAGTCAGGGAGAAAAAGGGCGGCACCTTTGTATTCGAGCCTGAAGCGAACAGGTCGATCCCCCACCTGTCCGTAAGAGAGCGAAATACATCCGGATGGAGGCACCATTCACCTGGGTGGACCTCCGTGCGGCTCAAGAAATCTGCCTGTACATTGGCCATTCCCTTCAGATGAACTACCGAGGAGGAGAGAAGATGGCGTACTGCCCACAAAAAGATCAGTCTTGCCAGTACCTGCAAATGTAAGCCTCGAGTACCGCCTTGGTGCCGCAAAAAGGCTACCATAGTCACGTTGTCCAACAGGATCTTGACATGATGACCCCGGAGACCGTGAGCTGCGCATGAAGCGTGTCTTCCACTGCCAGAAGTTCCCGGAAGTTTGAAGACTGGCGACTGACCGAGCGACTCCAAATCCACTGGAAGCGTGTGCGATCCACCAATGCGCCCCAACCGGAACTGCTGGCAGCAGTGGGAACGGAAGTGTCCGGGATTCATCCAGGAAAGCGAGGCGACCATCCGCCACGGGTTCCGGACCCGCGAGTTTTAGGAATCCTGACGTCTGACCCAGGAACTCAGTATGTGTTCCCGGAGCAGACTGTAAGGGGCCTGAGCCCATGCTACCGACTGAATGCAGGCCGTCATGGCCTCTAACAGGGATATTGCTTCCCGCAAGTAGGGCGACCTCCTTGCCCGGAAGCAGGTCAGATGCACGCAGCGCAGAAGCTGATGTGCCGCAGGAAGGAATGAGGCCTGTCTGGAGGAGGCCAGCAAGACTCCCAAAATTTGACGACGGGTTGCCGTCACCCATTCCGATTCCCAAGGAATGGGCACCCACCCCAGGCACTGAAGAATCTCCAACGTTTTGGAGACCAGTGTGCGCAGAACCACTGCCGAAGGAGCAACCACCAACCTGTCGTCTAAATAGGGAAGCACACACATCCCCTGGGTCTGGATGAATGCGGTTGTGGAGCCCCACGGGACAGGGGTACTCAGTACCGGACCAGACGGTGCCGGGGATGTCACGGATGGCTTGGTCCGGACCGTGTCCCGGGCCCGCACAATAAATGGGGAATATGTACAGGGGAAATGTCACTCATGACGCCACCCACTTGGTGCGGCCAGTGATGGGGGCCGCCGCTGCTGCAGAACCTCCGGGGGTGATGTGATGGCAGCGGAGATGGTGTAGTTCCAGTGGGAAGAACTGTATCCCCCGGGGCAGTAAGGGTTAAGTCTATGGTGATGTTGTAGCACACTTACTTCACAGACGCTGCAGGGATCTCTCCTCCTGGCTGGTTCTGTAGGGAGGAATGGTCTGCAGATAGAAACTGACAAGAGAGGCAATTCAGGGTTTCCTGTGTCTTTACTCTCAGTTCTTTCCAAGCAGTTTACAAGTCATTTGCAGTTCTTTACAAAGCTCAAGCACAGTTCTCATCACACGGGTACATTCTCCCTCTCCGGGTTCTCTTTGCTCTGCAGCCAGGCCTCTCCCTCTCTGTGACGCCTCACACAGCCTTTAGTGTCCTTTCCGGGCTGTTTACGGTCTCCGTCTGTACGGGTGGTGTGTGGGTTCGCTGGACAGTATGGCGGTGACTCGGGCTTCTGTGAGTCCTAGTGTGTCACTTAGCTGCCTGTCCTTTGGGTTAGGGACCCTAACATGAAGCTGTGATCCCCCGTCGGTGTCTGGGAATGCCGGGTGAACTACGGTTCCCTCTAGAGCCGACACTCTACTCAGCCCAGCCTCCAGTAGTCCTCAAGCCTGAGGCTCTACCAGGCTCTCTCTTTCTGTTCCTTTCAGTATTCTAGGAGGGACTTCTCTGCCTGCAGTCAGTAGCTTCAGCTGCGTTCCTAGGGCCCGGGTTACACCGTCCCTTCTCTGTTCTAAGTAAAAAAATAGGGTGGGGAACAAGAGGCGCAATAGTGCCCTATCACTAGTGACACTAATGTATGCGGTGGGTATGAATTCACTCACCTAGCACAGTTGTGAGACCCACAACTGGTGTAAAAGCATTTGGCATTAAATGCAGCTGCTGCAGGACTTCCACCTTCCACATGCACGTGGGAATCATCCAGAAGTTACCTCAGGGGAAATGGTGTATCAGTGTCAAACTCTCTGTTGTGTCACACTCCTGGTGGCATCAGCGTCGGACGGGCTTTCTCTCCCCTCTGGCTCACACTGGCTCAGTACGGATTCTGCGCTCCTAGCCTTGCACTCACAGAGAGTGTGATTGTCCTTCTGTCTCAGCTTAGCTCAGCTTCTCCTCTTTGCTTCTCAGCACCATGGCCTACTAACTTCCTTCACTCCTCCTCCTTCCTATATACTGTCAGTCACCTGACCTCTGGTGTGCCCAACCCACTCCTCTGAATCCACCACCCCTCGATCTCATAGAGTTCTAATCTCAGGGCTGGATGTTAATCTCTTCTTATACGTGGGTTGTGTGGGCTGTGAAGGTGTTGTGCAACAATGTCCTACCTGCCTGGCTGCAGTTCCCTTCTGTGGCCTCTTGGACACAGGGGCGCCACACTCTCCCGGAGTTAACTAGCGCGTCCTCGTGCTGCCCGTCTTGGATCACCCTGAAAACATTTTTATTTTTAACAACAATAACATTAAGTATTCTTGGCTTCTTCCCTTCCGGGAGGCACGATTCTTCAAACGTTACTTTAACTATAAAACACATTATAAATACTACTTTGTATCAAAAGTATAAAAGTTCTTCTTTCAAAAAGTGCAAAAAGTTTCGAAAAGTTTCAAAGTTCACGATTCAAAATGCAAAGTCTCATGCACCAACTCTCATGTGCATAGCTGGTCTTAAAACCAAAGGGGAGCACACTAAGGTGCTCAACTATTTACAAGGAAAGTTCTTATCATATCATCGTCTATGATAGCAATGTTCAGTTCAACATATACAAGACAAACAGGGGAATGCTAGCATTCATTCAGGTAAGGGATGGGATCAATAAGGATAAATGCACATTCACACTTACAGTGTCTTCTTCTCTTCTGATGCAGGACCCGTGTTCATGCCTTCTTCTCTTCCAGCTTGACCTTCCACGGGAGTGTTGGTAATCCTCTTTTCCTGGGAAACATCTCGAGTTTTCTCAGGGCCTGAATTAGCAGATAACTCTCCGGAGTCTATGTTGCAACATCTGCGGTTCTCTTTACAACAGTTTCAGTAACAGGTGCTAAGTCTGTAGTAGGACCCGGGTTAGCAATTGGGTCCGGCGGTATTATAGGATTTGTTTCCTCTAATGCGTGCGGGCATGTCATCTTCAGACACATCTAAACAAAGTCTGTGCACTCTTATGCCATACGGGCCTCTCGCTCCTTGGACAACAACATAGGAGACCCACTCTCCAACTTGCACTTCCCTGTCTGGGTTTTCTCTGGCGAGTGCGGTTCAACATCTCTGCGGTTGATGAAAATGTCACCAGATACTCCTTCCTCGCGGGCAAAGGCATAGCCATCCTCGTGCTTAACTTTTACGATCCTGCCCTCATGCCTCTGGGATCCGGTAACACTCCTGTCTCGCCTCGCAACAGTTTTTAAGTACTGGGTCAGTGCAACTAATTCCCGCTTTCGCTCTTGTCTTTTCTCTTCTTCCTGCTCCCATCTTTTACTGCATCTTCTCAAATATTCATTTCGGGTGACTATCTCTACGGGGCCTACTTCGCCTCCAGGGTCTCCTACAAAGCCCATCATGTCATCACAGTCTTTGTCCCTTTCCCACCAGCAACGGAGTTGCTCTCCCTTTACCTCTGTCGTCTCAGGCGCTGTTATCAGGGGCTCCGGCAGGGACAACCACTTCTCCTCTAGGGCTCCGAGCGGGTCGGTCTCTCGCTTGGTAGCACGCGGTGCAGCACGTGGCACGGTCAGATCCACGAGGTCTCCTGTATGGCATCCACCCTCGCTCTGCATGCGGTCAAGGGTGTCGGAAACCCAGCCAGGTTGTATGGATACTGTCTCGTAACTTTGCTGGCGATGCTCGATGCTAAGCTGGATCCGGGTACGCTGTTCATGGATCCGGGTCATCTGCTGGGGCAGCAGCAGCAGCACACCCTGCCGGGTGTCTTGGACGTGGGGACGCTCTCCACCTTCCGCCATCTCTCCACGGTCACACAGGGTCTCTCCTCGGCCGGGTTCCTCCACTAAGTCGTTCTGTGGGCCCTCCGGGATCACGTGTAGTCTTCCGGGTGCAGTGTTCTTCTGGGCGTCCTCCGCTTCCGTCCTCGTGTCTCTGAATGGCGACTGCTTCTCTTCCGGTTCTTCGCTCTGCCCCCTCCTGATGACGATTTCCTTCTTCTTGGTTCGCGCTAGCTCGTTGATAGGAGGGTCTAGAGGCGGAGGCTCTTCCTTGAGAGTGACGGCTGGCTCTCCCGGAGTTAAGGGGAGCCAGGGCGGGTCCTCTTCTTCGCGCCATGGACCGGGCCGGCCCACGATGGGAGTCTTGGGAACGCCTCCTCTGCACATGGCGTTAGTCTTCCCTGGCCGCCATTAAGGTCAGATTTTGGTGGGAAAAGTCCAGAACACGTAGTTTAGGCACACAAGGTCCAATTCTTTTGGACCGGGTAGATCCTGTTCATGACGCCAGGTTGTGGAGCCCCACGGGACAGGGGTACTCTGTACCGGACAGGACGGTGTCGGGGATGTCACGGATGGCTTGGTCCGGACCGTGTCCCGGGCCCGCACAATAAATGGGGAATATGTACAGGGAAAATGTCCCTCGTGACGCCACCCACTTGGTGCGGCCAGTGATGGGGGCCGCCGCTGCTGCAGAACCTCCGGGGGTGATGTGATGGCAGCGGAGATGGTGTAGTTCCAGTGGGAAGAACTGTATCCCCCGGGGCAGTAAGGGTTAAGTCTATGGTGATGTTGTAGCACACTTACTTCACAGACGCTGCAGGGATCTCTCCTCCTGGCTGGTGCTGACAGGCTGGATCTGTAGGGAGGAATGGTCTGCAGATAGAAACTGACAAGAGAGGCAATTCAGAGTTTCCTGTGTCTTTACTCTCAGTTCTTTCCAAGCAGTTTACAAGTCATTTGCAGTTCTTTACAAAGCTCAAGCACAGTTCTCAACACACGGGTACATTCTCCCTCTCCGGGTTCTCTTTGCTCTGCAGCCAGGCCTCTCCCTCTCTGTGACCCCTCACACAGTCTTTAGTGTCCTTTCCGGGCTGTTTACGGTCTCCGTCTGTACGGGTGGTGTGTGGTTCGCTGGACAGTATGGTGGTGACTCGGACTTCTGTGAGTCCTAGTGCGTCACTTAGCTGCCTGTCCTTTGGGTTAGGGACCCTAACATGAAGCTGTGATCCCCCGTCGGTGTCTGGGAATGCCGGGTGAACTACGGTTCCCTCTAGAGCCGACACTCTACTCAGCCCAGCCTCCAGTAGTCCTCAAGCCTGAGACTCTACCAGGCTCTCTCCTTCTGTTCCTTTCAGTATTCTAGGAGGGACTTCTCTGCCTGCAGTCAGTAGCTTCAGCTGCATTCCTAGGGCCCGGGTTACACCGTCCCTTCTCTGTTCTGTCACACTCCTGGTGGCATCAGCGTCGGACGGGCTTTCTCTCCCCTCTGGCTCACACTGGCTCAGTACGGATTCTGCGCTCCTAGCCTTGCACTCACAGAGAGTGTGATTGTCCTTCTGTCTCAGCTTAGCTCAGCTTCTCCTCTTTGCTTCTCAGCACCATGGCCTACTAACTTCCTTCACTCCTCCTCCTTCCTATATACTGTCAGTCACCTGACCTCTGGTGTGCCCAACCCACTCCTCTGAATCCACCACCCCTCAATCCCAAAGAGTTCTAATCTCAGGGCTGGATGTTAACCTCTTCTTATACGTGGGTTGTGTGGGCTGTGAGGGTGTTGTTGTGCAACAATGTCCTACCTGCCTGGCTGCAGTTCCCTTCTGTGGCCTCCTGGACGCAGGGGCGCCACACGATCACTTACCCCATGAGTTTGGTAAACTCTGGAGGCCTACGAAAACCCGAAGGGCAGCACATTGAACCGATAATGGACCGTCCCGCCTGCCCCGGAGATTGCGAATCGCAGAAAGCGCTTGTGGGACGGGTGAATGGGGCCATGATAATACGCGTTCTGGAGGTCCACAACAACCTGAAGTAACGCCCCTGGCCCTCCTCCCCAGGAGGAACCGGGGACCCCACACCCGAATCCAACAGGTCTCGCCGACCAAACAAGAAAAAATGTGCGAGAGTCCCCCTGAGGAAGCGAGGGGACTCGAAGACACGGAGTGACTGGCTCTCGAATTCCAAGTGCAGACCCTCCCAAATGGTCAAGAGGATCCAAGGGCACGAGGAGATTGCTTGCCACTGTGGCAGAAACCGCAGGAGCTGCCCCGCAATGGGGAAGGCGGCATTGTTTAGGGGGCGGCTGGTGATGCCGCTGCTGGGGGAGCAAGATATTACGGGTCTTGGCCCCTTTCTGGAATGCCCAGCGACCAGACTTACCCTTCCCTTTAGACTGGGATGGTTGGCTGCGCTCAGGCAGAAAGGACTGCCTCCGAAAGGGCTTCTTTTCCGGGAGACACATTTTCCGGTCTGACACCATTCCCAGGATGTCATCCAATGCCGGACCAAAGACAAAAGACCTTTGAAAGGGGAGGCCACACAGCTGGAGCTTAGACGTGACCTACCCATTCCACAAAGTAAGCCACACTGCCCTGTGTTAGCCAACACTGCGCACCTGGCACCAATGCGGATCGACTTAGCAGAGGCATCGGTCAGGAAGCCCGTAGCATGTCTCAGAAGTGGAATGGAGTCCAAAGCTCCTCCCTGGGAGTACCCTGCAGGAGGAATTCTTCCAGCTGGGTGATCCACTTCAAGAGAGACTAGGTTAAAAGCCTCGCCCAACGGCTAGTGGCCCACAGTCGCCAGAGCACGGGGCCTGCCAGGGGGATAGCCTGCAGCCATCATGTGTCACCTATACATAATGCCTTGGATGATGTACAGCTCAGGATTGAACCCACAGCCACGGCTGGGTACATGAGGCATGGTGCAGGTGATTAACTGCTACATGGTTGCTGCTAGAGCAGCCCCCACACATGTATAGGAAATGTTCACCTTTAAAGACATAGCTGCCGCCTCCCAGGAGTTTTTGAGGACACTCTCCATCTTACGATCAAGGGGGTCCTTCAACCGGGAGGAATCTTCAAAAGGCAACGCGGTCTTATATGCTACCTTGGCCACCTGGATGTCCACCTTCGGGACCTCCCAGACAAAGTCATCACCCTCCAGACCACTCGGATGGGGTGAGCAGCCGATGTTTTGAAGACTCCCACTCCCGGCGGATGAGAACCTGGATGACCTCATGGACAGGGAAGCCCAACCTGCTTAGCCTTCAGGCCTCTGAACATTTAGTCCTGCACAGAAGAAGGGGGTTCCACCACCTCTACTCCCATGGTACTATGGACAGTGTCCACCAATTCACCCATGAACTCCGTGGAAAAATAGTAGTGTCCAGGTTCTCGTGTCTGTACAGAGGCAATATCCTCGCCGTCCTCTGATGCTGAGCTCTGGTCAGCCCAGAGATCCGCAGGGTCACAATCCTGGAGTTTCCTCTCTTTCGGAGGGGAAGGCCTGGAAACTGCAGCAAAACCCGGCAGTGCCGAAATAGAAGCCTGCACCTCTTTCCTAATTGATTGGAGCTCCTCAAGCAGGGATGGGGAGTCCATCCTGACAACACAGTCAGTCAGGGCCGACACCTTTTTGTAGGAAGAGGGAAGTTCGTACCGCAGCCACATTTCCTGGACGGGATTTTGCTCCCCTTCACAGGTGGCCCTTGTCTCCCTATAGAAAAAAAGGGAAGAGAAGGGGTCCCAGTGGGGGTGCAGGGCCTAAATAACTCTACGCCTTGTGACCACCCCCAGAAACACTTACATGAGCTGGGGGAACGCTGGGCTCTGCAGAAGCAGAGGTGGAAGCCTATCACCCTCCATGTTTCAGGGATCAGCCTTACCTGGGTGTAGCTTCCGGCGGGTACTTGTTCCAGAAGTACCGTGCCCCCAACGAGGAACACCTGTTCCCTCCCTCCTCCTGGTCACCGGCCGCGGGCAGTAGCGCGCGATAGGCCTGCTGGGTTCCCTGAAGCCGCGCCCAGTCTGTACAGGAGCCACCGCCCGAAACAGGAAGTGCCATCCAGGAACCTCTGATGCATGCCCCAGCTACTGCAGCTGGAGGAGGGAGACGCCGGCGCTGCAATACACGGCCTGCTTTGCCCCGTAGGACGCAGGAAGGCCGGATGGTCCCACCACGGGAGCCCCGAGAAGGAGGAGGGGGCCACCCCCAACGTCCATCCCTGGCCCGGCTGTAAGTACACCCCAATGCTGCCTCTGCCAGCCTGACAGCACTGGAACCTCTCCATGCCCCAAGGGGGACAGGAAGACACTGGAGTACTGAGGAAGGGGAGGGACTTTTAACCTCTCTGTATTCCTGTCCTCCAATAGGGAGTGGACGACATCCTCCAATGCTGTCATGCAAGGCGAATGGAGAAATAACAAACCAGTCCAGGGGTCACCATGAGGGACACTCCCCTGACGAAGCTGCACCCAGGCAGTGATACGCGTGGGGTCTGGACGCCCCCTGTCCCTCTGTTCTGATGACCAGCAACACCCGGCTCTTGCCTTAATCCCTCATGGGATTTTAAAAAAGTACGGGCGAGTATGCCGAATCCGAACATCAGCGGATTCACCCATCACTATTCATGATCAGTGATCTAGACAGTATGTACGCTGCTGTTTAGGAAACTAAAGCTACTATATCATAATCATATATATAATTAAAATAGTACAATTATAATTATAATGGGATAATAATAGAATGTCAGAAAATGTCAATATTAAAGGGACACTGTCAGGTCATTTTTCAGTATGATACTAATATTACCCTTGAATAGTTCCTGGGCAGACCTTTTAAAACATATAAAATCATTATTGTTCCGTAATTTCCATGTTATCAGCATTGTCAGACCCTGCAGTGAGCTCCAGGATTAGTCCTCACTTTTATAAGCAAACAGTAATAGTCTGGCTGCTGTATAAACTGTCATGTAATTATGAACTCCTTCTCAGCAGCTCTCTCCTCCATCCTTCCCTTCTCCATCCTCCCTCCTCCCTTTGTTAACAGTGCAGTGTCAGGATTCAGTAGCTTCTATTCTGTTGAGGACATGAAGGGATAGAAGTATTAAGGTACCTTCACACACTGCAACATCGCTAGCGATGTTGCTGCAACGTCACAGGCTTTGTGACGTCACAGCAACCTCTTCAGCGATGTCGCAGTGTGTGACATGCACCAGCGACCTGGCCCCTGCTGTGAGGTCGCTGGTCGCTGCACATCGCTCAGGACCATTTTTTGGTCCTTGGTCTCCCGCTGGTCAGCACGCATCCGCGCGTGGGACCACGAGAGACCAGCGATCAAGCAACCTCACAGGCAGGTAGTCATCATAAACACTGGGTAACTAAGCAGCGCGCGCTGCATAGTTACCTGGTGTTTATCATAGTTACCGGCGTCCTCCCTGCTTAGCGCAGCCTGTAAGCAGGGAGGATGCTGGTAACTATGATAAACACTGGATATCTAGGCAGTGCTGCCTAGATACCCAGTGTTTATCATAGTTACCAGCATCCTCCCTGCTTACAGGCTGCGCTAAGCAGGGAGGACGCCGTTAACTATGATAAACATCAGGTAACTAAGCAGCGCGCGCTGCTTAGTTACCCGCTATTTATCATGGATACCAGCGATCTCACGGCTGCTGAGTCGCTGGTGAGTCGCTGGTGAGTTTGCCTGCTTGACATCTCACCAGCAACTCCAGAGAGACTTTCCAGCGATCCCGGCCAGGTCGGATTGCTGGTAGGATCGTTGGAAAGTTTCTGTGTGTAACTGGGCCTTTACATATCTGCCTTATCTAGATTCAAGTTGTTTCTCTAAGCAGGTTTCCCTGCTGTGACAGTTCTGTGTTCTATTTAACCTCTTGTGATGCTGCAAACACAGAGAGCAGAGAGGAGAATACAGCGTCGTCGTCCCCTTCCACACACACACACACACACACACTGATGTCCTGTGCAGTGATGTGATGTGGATATGTGACATGCATATTAATGCTATGGGGATTGGACAGCAGAGAACCAAGTGGATCACTCACTGTGATTGACAGATGGAATGAATCTCTTTATTTGAAGTTTACAGAGGATAGGAGGGAAAAAAAATTAAAAAATACATCAATAGAGTTTAGAGTGAGGAATTAGAAAATGATAGCAGTTACATATGGATTTTTTGACCTGACAGTTTTCCTTTAATAATTGTCCAAAATAATATTTTAGATAAATTGTATATAGTACTAAGAAATCATCTGTTGCTCTAAGTCCCAAATTGCTATACTAAAAAACTATGATTTTCTAGATCAGTGATGGCGAACTCCAGGCCTTGAGTGCCACCAACAGGTCAGGTTTTCAGGATTTCCTTACATTGCACAGAGGTTGAAATCATCACCAGTGCAGGTGATTATATTATCACCTGTGCAATGTAAGGAAATCCTGAAAACCTGCACTGTTGGTGGCACTCGAGGCCTGGAGTTCGCATCACTGTTCTAGATCATTATGACTACACAGATACCAAACATGTATAGTTTTTTTATTTATTTATTTTTTATTTAAGTGGTGATAAACAATTCGGAAGCTTGTAAAAGAATAAAAACATTTTGCTTGTGTCCTCACTTTCTGAGGCTCATAACACTTTAAATTTTCAGGGTATGGGATTGCATATCAGCAGATGTTTTTACTGATACCGTGGACATCAAAAGTAGTGAAGGGGTTAATCCATTTAAAATTCTCGTGGTAGCAACTGTCATAGACAAGACTAAAATATGTTTTTATATATTTCCAGTAAATATGCATTATAATTGGTAATTTATCTTTAATCATTTATTCATATGATGTATGATTTTCCACTTTATTTTAATTACCGTATGTTTATTTAACTTTTCAGCATTTCATATTTGCTGATTTTATTCTTAAAAAAATACTGTATTTTCAGTTTTTTATGTACATTAAATGACGTTGGCAGTTCACTCATCAATACTCTTTTTATCCATTTGGCTTATGGACGATCATTAATTCAATATTGCTTAAACAGCATTTTATCTACAACCTGGATTAACCCTTCTTAAAAATTCCACATAGTACACACAATTGTCATTTACAAGTTCACTTAGGGTAGATGTATTCTTCTCAATGTCAATTCAAGGTACCCCTTCAGCTGTCACTTATCCATCAGTGACAGTTTAAAATGTCAATAATCAAATGTCAAGCAAGGTTTCCTTAAATCACAAATATCCCAGATGAGTGTTCATCTCTTAAATGATCTTAAATAAATGATGGAGCTTAGTGGATTTTTCTGCAGCACCTTATATTTTATTTATACAAGTATATAGCTAGACATATTTCTAACTATCTAACCGTAATAAATTGAGTCTGTCACCCGAAACGTACTTGTTAAACTAAACATATTCTTTTGTAGGGTATATAGCCCATATAAAAGCATACGTTAATGTTTAATATTGACTATTCAGTTCTCCAGAAAATGTACTTTGTTTACATATGTTAATTTAGGTGAAGTCTTGCACACTGGTATGTGCACGCGGCTGTCTCCCTCTTTCTGGTATGTGCATGCGGCTGTCTCCCTCTTTCTGGTATGTGCACGGCACGCAGCTGTCTCCCTCTTTCTGGTATGTGCACACGGCTGTCTCCCTCTTTCTGGTATGTGCATGCGGCTGTCTCCCTCTTTCTGGTATGTGCACGGCACGCAGCTGTCTCTCTCTTTCTGGTATGTGCACACGGCTGTCTCCCTCTTTCTGGTATGTGCATGCGGCTGTCTCCCTCTTTCTGTTATGTGCACGCGGCTGTCTCCCTCTTTCTGGTATGTGCACGGCACGCAGCTGTCTCTCTCTTTCTGGTATGTGCACACGGCTGTCTCTCTCTTTCTGTTATGTGCACGCGGCTGTCTCCCTCTTTCTGGTATGTGCACGCGGCTGTCTCCCTCTTTCTGGTATGTGCACGCGGCTGTCTCCCTCTTTCTCGAATGACAGCATGTAGAATACTCTGCGTGTTCTTATTGAACACATGCACATTGCTTTTTCCTCTCTGCAAAGATCACTTACACGCAGGCCTCTTTCACATGTCCGTGCCTCCAGTACGTGTGCTGTCCGTGTAATCACAAGCCAGGGACATGGACACGCATACACAAACTTTACTAATAAGCCCCTTTCACATGTCCGTGCTTCTGCATGGACCATGTCTCTGTGTAGAGCAGATGTGTGTCCATGTGATCTACATGGTGACATGTTCATATTTGGGCGTCAGTATGGACACATGGTTCCATTCAAGTTAAAGGGTCCGTGCCAAAAACATCCTGAACACGGATGTCATCTGTGTGATATCCATTCATACATATCAGAGCAAAGACTATTTAGTAAAAATAAAAAGAATTTTATACTTACCTGCCTTAGACTCACTTCTGGGGTCAGCTCAGTAAGCTTATGAAATATTCACTGCACTGAGTACAACCTCGGAAGAGAGTGTGATAGCAGCGCCGAAGACAGGTCAGCATACAAAGTCCGGATAGCACACGTGTGACACGTATGACACATATAGCACATGTATGACACACACGTACAGGCAGACTCACAAAACGGCCCATCTCACACTGGTGTTTTTTTCACATACGTGTGAAAGAGGCCTCACTCTGCGCAAATCAGCCCTGTCACTCAAGAAAGAGGGAGGCTGCTGCATGTAATGACAAGTATCAGATATATTGCACAGGACTATTTGGTCATCTTGAAGCTGCACACTTTCCACCTACTAGTGCATCTCAATGAATTTGAATATCATCGAAAATCAATGTGATATTGCCATGTTTCAGGGCGTTTCTGGGAGTCCTGAAACACATTGACTAAAAAAATCAATATTATATTCACCCTTTGATGTCTTGTGGAATATGGTAGCACAGTTTTTAAATCTTCATTCGCCATACTTTCATTTTCTGAGATAATGACCTTTGGGTTTTCAGTGGCTGTAAGCCATAATCATCAACATTTACTGAAATAAACACTTGAAGTAGATCTCTCTATGTGTAATGACTCTACTTGTATATTTGTGTTTCACTTTATGTATTGAATTACTTAAATAAATAACATTTTTGATGGTATTCTGATTCATTGCGATGCTCTAGTAGCACTCTAATTAGTGTCCAGTTGTCATAGTCTTATAGCCCGTACAAGGCAAATGCTTAGTTTACTGTGACACTTTGGTGTGACAGACTCCCAGTAATAAAGTTGACACCAGACATTTACCAACACTAACTGAAAAGACTCATATGCATGTTTTTCTCAATATCTGACGTATTTATTCATTCTGCATTTATTCTTTGTACTATATATTCTGTAGGCTAATCCATTTGGTCCTTCCTGGGTGACTGTATTTCAAAATGCATCAGTGTATATGATTTTTAAATGCTTTTATCTTTGATTTGGGTTTTAATGAAGTGTTTGTGTTATTTGTTATACATACCGTATATACTCGTGTATAAGCCGAGTTTTTCAGCCCAAAAATTGGGCTGAAAAGTTCCCCCCTCGGCTTATACACGAGTCAATACGGCCCCCAAATGCTGGCACTCGCCCCCCCTGTGTGGTAAGGGCCCCCCCCGCTGCTTAACTTACCATCCCCGGTCTTCTGCACCGCCGGTCTTCTGAGCTCCGTCCTCCATGCTCCGAGTCCCGTCCGGCTGCATCCGGGATCCCCGGCCGCCGCACGATGACGTCAACGTAACTGCGACGGCCGGGGATCCCGGATGCAGCGAGGACGGGACTCAGAGCATGGAGGACGGAGCTCAGAAGACCGGCGGTGCAGAAGACCGGGGATGGTAAGTTAAGCAGCGGGGGGGGGGCCCTTACCACACAGGGGAGGCGAGTGCCAGCATTTGGGGGCCTGTATACCCCCTGGGGCTGCTGTATACTCCCTGCGGCTGCTGTATACCCCCTGGGGCTGCTGTATAACCCCTGGGGCTGCTGTATTACCCCTGGGGCTGCTGTATACCCCCTGGGGCTGCTGTATTACCCCTGGGGCTGCTGTATTACCCCTGGGGCTGCTGTATTACCCCTGGGGCTGCTGTATACTACCACTGGGGCTGCTGTATACTACCTCTGGGGCTGCTGTATATACCTCTAGGGCTGCTGTATACTACCACTGGGGCTGCTGCTGTATATACCACTGGGGCTGCTGTATATACCTCTGGGGCTGCTGTATTACCCCTGGGGCTGCTGTATTACCCCTGGGGCTGCTGTATACTACCACTGGGGCTGCTGTATACTACCTCTGGGGCTGCTGTATATACCTCTGGGGCTGCTGTATACTACCACTGGGGCTGCTGCTTTATATACCACTGGGGCTGCTGTATATACCTCTGGGGTTGCTGTATACTACCACTGGGGCTGCTGCTGTATATACCACTGGGGCTGCTGTATTACCCTGGGGCTACTTTATACTACCACTGGGGCTGCTGTATTACCACTGGGGTCTGTATATACCACTGGGGAGGCTGCTGTATACCACACTGCTGGGGGCTGTATACCTGTGCTGGGGTCCACCCTCGGCTTATACACGAGTCAATAGGTTTTCCCTGGTTTTTGGGGGCAAAAGTAGGGGGTTCGGCTTATACACGGGTCGGCTTATACACGAGCATATACGGTATATTCTTTCGCTGTGCTTGCTTTACATGCATTGTCTTTTTCTTTTCTTTGCTGGAATAAGAGAGAGAATGTTATTTCTTTCTGCGATGTCTCACGTTTACATACACAAAGATTACTATGCCTTTGAATAATTTGGGACAACTCATATTATGATGTCATGTGTTTGGAAGCTTCTTATTTATTGGCAACATCTGAGTTAATTAGAGACACACCTGTGGATGTATTTTAATGCACACCTGAAAAACACCACTTCTTTGTGTAGCATCACGTCTAAAGAAATCAGCCAAGACATCAGGAAGAAAATTGTGGACTTGCACAACGCAAGTTCATCCTTGGGTGCAATTTCCAGATATCTGAAGGTGCCTCGTTCATCTGTACAAATAATTGAAAGGACAAATGCAAGTACAAACACAATGTGAATTTCCAGTTATCATACCGCTCAGGAAGGAGACAGGTTCTGAGTCCCAAAGATGAACATGCTTTGGTCCGACATATGTATATCATCCCAAGAACAAAAGAAAAAGACCTTGTGAACATGATGGCAAAAGCTGGTAAGATTGTGTCATTATCCACAGTGAAATGAGTACTGTAGCCACATAGGCCACTCTTCCAGTAAGAAGCAATTACTCCAAAAGAAACATAAAAAAGGCTGATCATTTTTTGAAAATGTACAAAGTAATAAAGACCTACATTTTTGGAACCATCATGTGGTCTTAGGAATCTAAATTTGAACTGTTTGGCCATAATGATCATTGTTACATTTGGAGGAAAAAGGGAGAATCTTGGAAGCATAAGAACACCATTCTAATTGTGATACACGGGGGTGGCAGCATCATATTGTGGGGTTGTTTTGCTGCAGAAGGGACTGGTGCACTTCACAATATAGAAGGTTTCATGCGGAAAGACGATTATGTGACTATACTGAAGCAACATCTCAAGACATCAGACAGGAAGTTAAAGATTGGGAGGAAATGGGTCTTCCAAATGGACAATGACCCAATGCATACTGCCAACCTAGTTACAAAATGGATTAAGGATAACAAAGTCAATGTTTTGGATTGGCCATCACAAAGCCCTGATCTCAATCATATTTAAATTTTATGGCCAAATGTGTAAACGCAGTTGTAAGCAAAGAGACCAAAAAGCATGGCTTAGGGCCCTTTCACATCAGCGTTTTTTTCAAATCGCGGCAGATGCGGTGAAAAAAACGCATCTGCCGCGATTACCGCATACCGGCTGCACTTGCGGCACGGTTGCGGTAAACGCCATACAAGGTATAGGCGGACTTGCGGCAGGTGCGGCAAGTGCGGTTTTGGAACTTGAGGCAGGTGCAGCCGCGAAAAAAAATGCTGTCAGCCGCGGTTTTTTTTCGTGCCAAAACCGCACTTGCCGCACCTGCCGCAAGCCCGCCTATACCTTGTATGGCGTTTACCGCAACCGCGCCGCAACCGTGCCGCAAGTGCAGCCGGTATGCGGTAATCTCAGCAGATGCGTTTTTTTCACCGCATCTGCCGCGATTTGAAAAAAACGCTGATGTGAAAGGGCCCTTAGTTACACCAGTACTGTCAGGGGGAATGGGCCCAAATTCTTAACAAGTATTCTGAGACGCTTGTGGAAGGACATCCAAAATTTGTGACCCAAGTCATACAGTTTAAGGACAATGGTACTATATACTAATGAAATGTATGTAAAGTGACTTTGCAGCAAGTAATAAACATGCCTTAAAACATTCTCTCTCTCATAATTCTCACATTTGGAAAATATTAATCATAGTAATTCCAATTGACCTAAAACGGGAAAGTTTATTCTCATTCCATGTCAGATAGTGAGAAAAACATGCATGTGTGTCTTTTTATGCAGTGTATGTAAACTTCTGGTTTCAACTGAATGTCGCTATAGAGATAAATATTACCTAGTTAGAAAAGTGCAGATTTTCTTAAAGGCAATGAAAAAACATAATGCGGCTGCAAAATAAGCACTCCCTTAAACTCATACTTGTTGATGTATATTTTGAATTTATGACAGCATGCAGTCTTTTTGGAGTCTATTAGCATGGTACATCTAGAATTGCCAATCTTTGCCCACTCTTTCTTTCAGTCACATCCCAAATCTGTCAGAATATATTCAGTCCTCCTCCGGTCAACAAAAAGATTTTTGAGTTAGATTCAGGTCCTGGCTGAGCCATTCCAAAATTTTGATCTTCTGATGGTATATTATTTTTAGTAAATAGTAGTGATGAGTGAATTTGCTACCATTTGCTACTCAAACGAATAGTACGATATTCGAGTTACTCGATACATTGCGAGTATTTATGTACTCGCCACACAATATTCATATCTCCCATCCAGCAAGTTTGACACCCGATTTGCAGCCACTAAACATGTTGGGCTTCTTAACTAATCACAGTAATGCACCAGCCATCTTGCTTGTGGCATTACTGTAATTGGCTGGCAGCCTGGAGGCACACGGAACATGGTATTGCAGCATTGTATGACAATCCTAAGATGGCGCCGACCTCCGCGGTGATGCATCTTTCCTTTGCCTAAGGTCCAGCAATTTCCGGCGCCATCACCCAATAGCTTATGGGATACTACTGTTTGCCTAATCTTGTTGCCTAGCTCATCATTAATCTCTCCATGAGGTGGGCTGCAAAAGGCACCTGCTTACAAATCCTACTCCTCATGCTACAGGTAACACTTGGGCTTCTAGGTGGGGGTATTGATTATTGAAGCCTGACATATTTGCAGGAGAAATAAGAAAAAGATTAATGATATAATTATATAACACACTTGTGAACATGAAAAATGCAAAAAATCTCTGTTAGGAGTGTATGGAAGGATAGGGAATGGATTGCATATTTTCAAGAAGCAGTATCAATATTATAGTTTTTTATGAGTGTAAACAGAACTATAAGACCTTGCATATTAAGCATATAATGTACATATGCTATTTTTATTTCAATTCCTAACAGAAAAGTGTAGAAGAGGTGGTCTTGAACACTGCTTACCCTCTGCAATAATAAAGGTTATCTCTTTAAAAAAAATAAGAGATGTTTAAAGGAGATTTTAAACCCTTCATAACTAAGGACATATATGTACTACCTTGGCCATGTCCTGCCCCTGATGCAAGCTCACTTGCTCAGCTCGCATCCTCGCCCACTAGTGATGGGCGAATCCTAAACTACTCGGAATCGCTAGACTCCGACGAGTCTGAGTCCAGGACTCGCTACTCGTTGCGAGTCTAGCGATTCCAATGTTAATGAATGGGGAGGCGAGTATTGCAGCGATTCCTCTGCTGCCGGACCCTATAAGGGGTCTGGCAGCAGAGGAAAAACCTGCAAATCCCCATGTTATTCTTTTAAAGCCAGCGGCTTTTAAAGAATAGTTAAAAAAAAAATAAAGGATTGAACCGGGGGAGGGGTAGGGGGGGTGAGGAGGGGTGGGGGGGAGGGTGGAGAGGGTAGGGGGTGCACCAGACCGGCCGGCTACTTACCGCTGCCTCCACCGGCACCGGCTGCAGACTGGCTCCCCGAGTCTCTGCTGCTTTTTCCGGAGATTCCCAAACACTGACAGAAGCAGTGAATAAATTAACTTCCGTCACTGCTCGGGAATCTCCAGAGCAGAGCGAGTCTGGCTGACAGCAGGGTTCAGCTCAGGTCATAATGACCTGAGCTGAACCCTGACTGTTTAGTCAGTTCTCAGCTCTGCTACATCCCTGTCTGTCTAAGCACAGACAGGGATGTAGTAGAGCTGAGATTGCGTTTTGGACTACTTCGGACGAAAGAGGATTTTTTTAATTAAAGATGAAGTCCCTAATGGCTTTTTTTTTATTTCTAATAAAAAAAAATTTTTCTCTGTGTTGTGTTTTTTTAAAACAATTTAATAGAAATTCATGGCGGTCATGTCTAATATTGGCGTGACCGCCATAAATTTCAGGCTTAGGGCCAGCTGATAATACAAAGCTGGCCCTAACCTCTTTATTACCCAGTGAGCCACCACACCAGGGCCACTGGAAGAGTGGGGTTCAGCACCAGAGGATGGCGCTTCAATGAACGCTCCATCTTCTGGGGCGGCTGCGGGCTGCAATTTGCAGTGGGGGTGCCCAGAATGCTTGGGCCTCCCTGCGCTGTGGATTCCAGCCCCCAGCTGCTTAGCTGTACCTGGCTAGACATAGAAATTGCGCGGAGCCCCACGCATTTTTTTTTTATTATTTCATGAAATTCATGAAATAATAAAAAAAAAAAGGGCTCCCCTATATTCTTGTGTCTGGCCAGGTACAAATAGGCACCTGGGGGTTGGGGGCAGCCCGTCGCTGCCTGCTAGATCCGGCTGGTTACAGAAATATGGCGAAGCCCACGTCAAATTTTTTTCTGACAAATCCATAAAACAATATAAATAAAAGGGACTGCATCTTTATTAACCCCTGGACCATGGGCGAGGGGTTAATAAAGATGCAGTCCCTTTTTTAGGATTGTTTTATTGATTTTTCAGAAAAAAAATGACGTGGGCTTTGCCGTATTTCTGGAACCAGCCGGATCCAGCAGGCAGCAACGGGCTGCCCCCAACCCCCAGGTGCCTATTTGTACCTGGCCAGACACAAGAATATAGGGGAGCCCTTTTTTTTTTATTATTTCATGAATTTCATGAAATAATAAAAAAAAAATGCGTGGGGCTCCGCGCAATTTCTAGGTCTAGCCAGGTACAACTAAGCAGCTGGGGGCTGGAATCCGCAGCGCAGGTAGGCACAAGCTTTCTGGGCACCCCCCGCTGCAAATTGCAGCCTGCAGCCACCCAGAAGATGGCGCGTTCATTGAAGCGCCATCCTCTGGCACTGAACCCCGCTCTTCCAGTTGCCCTGGTGCGGTGGCTCACTGGGTAATAAAGAAGTTAGGGCCAGCTTTGTATTATCAGCTGGCCCTAAGCCCGAAATTTATGGCGGTCACGCCAATATTAGACATGACCGCCATGAATTTCTATTAAATTGTTTTAAAAAAACACAACACAGAGAAAAAATTTTTTATTAGAAATAAAAAAAAAAAACAAATTAGGGACTCCATCTTTGTTTAAAAAAATCCTCTTCCGTCCGACGTAGTCCAAAACGCGATGTTTTCTCTGCTACATCCCTGTGCATAGATATAGATGTCCATGCACAGGGAGTGAGCAGACTGAGAACAATCTCAGCTCTGCTACATCATCTCTGTGCACAGACATTCATGTCTGTACACAGGGAGAGCAGGCGGGCTCTAGGACCCTGGAGCTGCCAGCAGCCCGCAGGACCCGAGCCCGGCACAGAGCAGACAGCCGGAAGACGGAATAGAGGTAAGGAGAATTTCTTCCCCCTCCCTTTGCTCCCTGCTCACTCCCCCAGCCCAGTCCTAACTTAGGACTGGGGGGGGGGGACCGGACTTGTTACTGTGCGAGTAATCCCTGCGATTACTCGCACCGTAACGAGTCCAATGCAAGTCAATGGCAATCCTAGTTTAGTCAGAGTCTCTGACAAAACTAGGATTGCCATTGACTTGCATTGGACTCGTTACTGTGTGAGTAATCGCTGGGAAACTTGCAGAGTACCGAGTCCTGCGAGTCCCTTACTCGCCGAGTAACGAGTCCTAGCGTGCCGACAATAATTACAGTATATACTCGTGTATAAGCCGACTCGTGTATAAGCCGACCCCCCTACTTTTGCCCCAAAAACCTGGGAAAACCTATTGACTCGCGTATAAGCCGAGGGTGGACCCCAGCACAGGTATACAGCCCCCAGAATTGTGGTATACAGCAGCCCCCTGCACAGGTGTATACAGCAGCCCCCAGCACAGGTGTATACAGCAGCCCCCAGTACAGGTGTATACAGCAGCCCCCAGCACAGGTGTATACAGCAGCCCCAGCACAGGTGTATACAGCAGCCCCCAGCACAGGTGTATACAGCAGCCCCCAGCACAGGTGTATACAGCAGCCCCCAGCACAGGTGTATACAGCAGCCCCCAGCACAGTGATATACAGCAGCCCCAGCACAGGTGTATACAGCAGCCCCAGCACAGTGATATACAGCAGCCCCCAGCACAGTGATATACAGCAGCCCCCAGCACAGTGATATACAGCAGCCCCCAGCACAGGTGTATACAGCAGCCCCCAGCACAGGTGTATACAGCAGCCCCCAGCACAGGTGTATACAGCAGCCCCCAGCACAGTGATATACAGCAGCCCCCAGCACAGTGATATACAGCAGCCCCCAGCACAGTGATATACATGGTCCCCGACGGCCCCGGCAGTGGTATACAGCCCCCCGCCTAGTACTGGGCCCCCATGCTGCGGCACAGCATACAGTAGCTCATACATTACCATCTCCTGCAGCGCGAGGCTCCTCCATCTCCCGCCCGGCTTGTTGCTGTAGTGTCATGTGACGAGCGGACGTGCCAGTCACATGACACTACAGGAAGATGACGGCTGGGACATGGAGGAGCCGCGCGCTGCAGGGAGAGATGGTAGTTTATGAACTACTTATTGCTGTGCCGCAGCATGGGGGCCCGGTACTAGGCGGGGGGCTGTATACCACTGCCAGGGGCCGCCAGGGGCTGTGTCCGGCAATATGCACTGCATCCCCTTGCCGGGGATGGACAGGGGGATGCGTGCATATCAATGAGGCGGGCCCACGTGACCGCGCGGTGTCACTGCAGCCCCCTCCTGCCTCCTCCTGCCCCCAGTCAGAGCCCCCGTCCCCGTCACACTCAGCACACACATGTATATACTCGTGTATAAGCCGAGGGGGGACTTTTCAGCCCAATTTTTGGGCTGAAAAAGTCGGCTTATACACGAGTATATATGGTACACCATAAGCATCGGAGTGCCTCCATTAATGGTGGCTGACCCTATTGCTCAGGGTAGTTTATATAATGGCTTTTCATTCAAAATATTATCCAAGATTGGTATTACTCTTATAGCAACCTCTAATTTAATACCGTACCATATACAATACACCTTTATGATAAACTGAGGTCCCCTATTGGGCAGTGTAAAATGTGTAACATAAAGAAAAAAAATTTACAAATATGTTTTTATGTTTTTTTTTTTAATTTCATAATAGTTCAAATCACCCCCCTTTTGCCCATGGAAAAAAAAAATAAAATAAAAAAAAAATATTCCCACATTTGGTATTGCCATGTTCATAAATGCCTGGTCTATCAAAATATAAAATCAATTATTCAGATTAGTAACATATGTAACAGAAAATAAAAGTCCAAATGCCAACATTTTTTTGGTCACCATTGCGATAAAATGCAATAACGGGTGATGAAAACAGCGCATCTACCCAAAAATGGTATCATTAGAAACATCAGCTCAAGTCACAAAAATAAACCATCACACAGCCCCAGATCCCGAAAAATGAGAACGCTACAGGTCGCAGAAAATGGTGACAAAAGTGCAATTCTTTTTCTTTAAAAATGTATGAATTTTTTTGCAACACTTTGATATCAGTAAAAGTATACATATTTGGTATTTACATACTCTTACCGACACTTCAGTTTTACTATATAGTGAACATGGTGAATAAAAAAAAAAAAAATCAAATGTGTAATTGCACTTTTTTTGCAATTTCAACACATTTGTAATATGTTTTCCCATTTTCCTGTACACTATTTGGTAAAATAAATAATGTCATTCAAAAGTACAACTCATCCTGCATAAAACAAGCTCTTATATGTCTATATAGATGGAAAAGTAAAACATTTACGTCTCTTGGAAGAAGGGGAGGGAAAAATGAAAAACAGAAAATCACTTGGGGATGCAGCGCTAAGGATTCCTAGATTTCACAGCTGCTAGCACATCAGGCACTCTTCCAAAGGTTTACAGCCTGCTGGTATCCCAACACCTGCATACTCAGGGAAGCTTATAAAAATCTTAACATTTCTTTATAAAGTCCCTTAAGTTCAACATTTTAAAAGAAACTGGTAGACTCGATAGTTATGAACTCAGCTAACCTTAGATGAGTGGTGTTCTCAGCCACCAGGTCTTCCGGAGAGTGTTTTGGCACCATACCTTCGAGGAAGTATTAAGGCCATTTTAATATTTCACCAAACAAAGCTGAATTTGCCAATTTTTTAGTAAATTGCTCAGATTTTCCGATCACTAACCGAATCGTCAATGTTCGTGCTGAATTTGAAGTTGGTGAACCTTGCTCGGAAAAGTTTGCACATCTCTTGTGAGTATGTTTAGAATCTTTAAAGCAGATAAGTTCAACCTGCCATTTTTTTTTTGGCCTTTAACATACAAAACTCAGATATGTTTGTGTATCTTGATGCTAAGAACATAAAGTACTGCTCCATTCTTATAGTGTATTACTTGGAAATATATAATGATACAGCAAATACCATCATGAAAGTTGGTATGCTACACTAGTAATACACTGCTACAGTGCTTACACTATTTGCACAGCTACTCTTGTTTACAAAATTAATCTGATAGCACTTATATACAAGTGAATCTCAATAAATATCATCAAGGGGGCGTGTCCTGGACACTGTTGGCTCAGGACGCTTAGAAGAAGTGCTCCTGTGAAGGACCCGCCATACCGGCACTTACCGGCTTCCCGCGGCCCCTGCCTGAACGGCTAAGCAGCCACAGCACCCGAGGATGCCGCAAACTTTGTCCCGGCGGCGGGGGGTGAAACAGAAGGTAACGGATTTCTTCCCCGTCGATAGACAGTCGGCTCCCTCACCCAAAATGGCGCCAGCAACCTGCGCAGCTGCATCTTCCCGGAGCTCCCGCGGTTCAGAGGAGAGGGGGGAAAGCAGGAATGAGGAAGCCCCTATCACATAGAAGCTCCTCCGTGATTTATTGGGGCCCCTTCACAAATCCCTTCAGGAGGAGTTCAGGGGGGTGATTTGGGAGCTAAAGGAAGACTTGGCGGCACTTGGAGAGCGTACTAGGCATATTGAGCACAAAATGGTGGAATATGCCTCCGCACATAACAACCTAGCCACTGACAACACTACTTTGGAAAAAGACTTTTCTGATATGCAGGCTAAGCTGTGTGACATGGAGGACAAACTGCGTAAGAATAACCTCAGGATTAGAGGAATTGCAGAAACAGTGGAGGATGGGGATTTGCAACAGACGGTTTCCACATTTTTACAACATCTTCTACCCCAAACTCCCCCCTCTGAGCTAGGTATTGTAAAGCTTTATAGGATCCCCAAACCAGCGCATATTAAGAGAGATCTCCCACGGGATATATTGGTATGTCTAAAGAGTGCGTCCACGAGAGACTTGGTGCTGCAAGTCATGAGGAAATATCCCCTCAAAGGAGTCCCCTTTGATTCTACATGGTCTTTCCAGATTTGTTCCCGGGAACTTTGGCTAAACGACGAGAGTTCGCCCCCCTTTGCTCAATCCTGCGTGACAAGGGGATTATGTACAGCTGGGGCTCACCTGTCAAAGTGAATTTCCGCTATAAAGGGGCTAAGCAATCCTTCCTGAACCCCAAACAGTTAGGTCGTGCCCTAAGATCTTGGAACTTGTTGCAGGACAGCTCTTCCTCCTTACCTCGATCTAACAATTCCCCAAGAGATGAGAATCGGGAAGCTATGCAGGACGGGGATGTTTGAGGCTGTGCGTTATAACTTGCTCGCCCTTCCAGGATGCTTCCCTGTCGTCCCGGTTGGTCTGACTGTGTTTACTCGTGAGACCTCTGGGAGTGGATGTCCTTTTTATCGGACTTCCATCCTTCCCAGTAGCCCCCACACACAAATTTGTGTAAGAGCAGGTGGCCCCCTCTGCGGCCAGGAGCCTGCTTCACCCGTATTACATATTTGTTTGGTCTTGTCTATTTAACCCTATTTCTTCCCTTCCTATACCCTTCTTCCTTTCCTTCTTTCCTAGTTCCTCCTCCCCTTCCTTTGATATATTAATTTGGATCTGACAACCTACCGCAGTTAAGTTATCATTTCTTTATAATGTCTTTGAAAATAGTATCTCTAAATGTAAAAGGCCTAAATTCCCCAGCAAAGCGGTCTTTTCTGTGGGGTGAGCCACGGAAGATACATGCCGATATCTTGTGTTTACAGGAGACCCATCTGCTTAAGGACGATAACCACAGACTTCATCATAAATCCTACAACCATTCCTTTTTTGGTAATGCTGCCGGAAAAAAGGCGGTGTGTGTATTTTTCATTAACAACTTGGTTCAGTTTCAGCTCTTAGAGGCACATGTGGACCCCGAGGGCAGGTTTATTATTCTGGTTTGCTGTATTTCGGGTATTAAGATGACTATCGTTAATGTTTATTCCCGAATGAAGCACAACTTCGGTACCTGAGATCATTTTTTGGGAAAGTAAGAGAGGTGACTCAGGGCATGTCCATTATATGTGGAGACTTCAATATGGTTCTTGACTGCCAATTGGACTGCTCTGTCTCCCTCACGGCTAAGGGGCAGGAGTTGGGCCGTTGTGCCGGGAATTTCATCTGCACGACGTGTGGAGGTATGTGCACACATCGGAGCAGGACTATTCCTTCTTTTCACACAGGCACAGGTCGTACTCTAGAATTGATTACTTTTTGGTAAATGATGACGCTCTCTCGGCCTGTATCTGTGCAGAAGTGGGGGTGATCACATGGTCGGATCATGCCCCTGTTTCCTTGGAGGTCTCGCTTGGTGCTCGCCTGTCCTCCTCACGTAGATGGAGACTGAATGTTGGCCTCCTCTCCAGATAGGATATTGTGAGAGAATTTGAGCAACACCTCTCCGATTTCTTCTCCACAAATGATAATGGGGAGGTGTCGGATGAGGTCTTGTGGGCATCTCACAAGGCGGTCCTTCGAGGCTTGTTCCTCCAGAGGGAGTCACAGATTAAAAAATCCAACAATTCTCTTAGAACGGAACTTTTATCTCAATTACACCTGTTGGAGGAGCAAAACAAGCGATGCCCCTCGTCCCAGCTCTGTTCCCAGATCTTTAGCCTACACACTTAATTGAGAGCATCTCTCCTAGAACAACACGAAAAATTCTTAAGACTTTGAAAACTGCCTTTTATGTGTTGGGGGATAGAGCTGGTGCCATGCTAGCTAGGCGAATTAAGAAGAGAGCGTCATGCAATGTAATAGATTTTATGAAAGACAAAAGGGGCAAGTTGGTTAGGAACCAGGCCCGGACTGACAGCATGGAGCACCGGGAGTTGTCTCGGTGGGCCGGTCGGTGTGGAGTGGGCGGGGCCTAGCTGCAGACTGCGCTATGGTGGAGCAGGAGTGATTTGTCCTTTTAAAATCACCAGCGGCCGCATCATGGGCGTACCCAGCGTGGGGCAGGGGAGGGCAGGTGCCCCCACCCCCCAAGAGGCTGCTTTTCCCCCCGGGTGAGCGCGGCACTGTGCGCAGTTGCGCACCGGAACTGGCACCTACTGTGAGAGTGTGACTAAGTCTGTGGCATGTGACAGTGTCAGCGCCAGCGGCACAGCCGCACAGCGCCGCCCGTGTGTGACATGGGGCGGCGGGGCGGCAGGCCGGCAGCTGCAGCAGTCCCCAGCAGGCAGGGCGCCGGGTGGATCAGTGATCACATCGCCGGGTGCCCTCAGCATCAGCAGCCTCAGACAGTATCTACCGACTGCAGATCAGCTCGGCAGGCACTGTCTGGCAGGCCTGCAGGGGACTCAGAACAGTGATGTGTGTTGTGTGACATCACCACTGCACTGAGAGTGCCGAGTCCCATGCTGGAGTGGGGTCTGTCTGGGGAGTGGGGACACTGCTGGCCTGGCCTGGTGGTGAGGAGGGAGGCTGGAGCAAAGAGCTCTCAAGGCAAGCTACAAGTGAAGATAGAGAGTGAGTGAAGAGTCGACAAGAAGACAATGGCCCCAAGGAAAGGTGCAGTGTGCTGTGCAGAGTGACAGTGTGTGCAATGTGTGTGTGCAATGTGTGTGTGCAATGTGTGTATGTGCAATGTGTGTGTGCAATGTGTGTATGTGCAATGTGTGTGTGCAATGTGTGTATGTGCAATGTGTGTGTGTGTGCAATGTGTGTATGTGCAATGTGTGTGTGTGTGTGCAATGGTGCAATGTGTGTATGTGCAATGTGTGTGTGCAATGTGTGTGTGTGTGCAATGGTGCAATATGTGTATGTGCAATGTGTGTATGTGCAATGGTGCAATGTGTGTATGTGCAATGTGTGTGTGTGCAATGGTGCAATGTGTGCAATGGTGCAATGTGTGTGTGTGCAATGTGTGTGTGTGTGCGCAATGTGTGTGTGTGCAATGCTACACAGTGCAAGCTGCAGTGCCGGCCCCGGGAGCAGAAGAGCCTGTGCAGCTGCCCTCTGGACTGTGGGGGCTGGAGGCAGAGACAGAGCAGCCGGAGGATCACAGTGAGTGTAAAATAAATGTAATGTAAATAAAGATAAAGTTGGCTGCACTGTGCTTGTGATGGGGGGCCTCAAGCCTCTGTCCTCCTGCCCTCACCCCTCCAGCCTCCGTCCTCCTGCCCTCACCCCTCCAGCCTCCGTCCTCCTGCCCTCACCCCTCCAGCCTCCGTCCTCCTGCCCTCACCCCTCCAGCCTCCATCCTCCTGCCCTCACCCCTCCAGCCTTTGTCCTCCTGCCCTCACCCCTCCAGCCTCTGTCCTCCTGCGCTCAACACTCCAGCCTCTGTCCTCCTGCGCTCCCCCTCCAGCCTCTGTCCTCCTGCGCTCACCCCTCCAGCCTCTGTCCTCCTGCCCTCACCCCAACAGCCTTCGTCATCCTGCGCTTACCCCTCCAGCCTCCGTCCTCCTGCGCTCACCCCCCAGCCTTCATCCTGGTCTAACCGCCTGCCCACCATATACTGTGCTGCTAACCACTGAGCCATCATACTTTGCTAACCACAGAGACATCGCGCAGTGCTAACCACTGAGCCACCGTACAATGCTAACCACTGAGCCACCATACAGTGCTAACCACTGAGCCACCATACAGTGCTAACCACTGAGCCACTATGCAGTGCTAACCACTGAGCCACCATATACAGTGCTAACCACTGAGCCACCATATACAGTGCTAACCACTGAGCCACCATATACAGTGCTAACCACTGAATCACCCTACAGTGCTAACCACTGAGCCACCGTATACAGTGCTAACCACTAAGCCACTGTACTGTGCTAATCACTGAGCCACCATATACAGTGCTAACCACTGAGCCATCATACTTTGCTAACCACAGAGACATCGCGCAGTGCTAACCACTGAGCCACCGTACAATGCTAACCACTGAGCCACCATATACAGTGCTAACCACTGAGCCACCATACAGTGCTAACCACTGAGCCACTATGCAGTGCTAACCACTGAGCCACCATATACAGTGCTAACCACTGAGCCACCATATACAGTGCTAACCACTGAGCCACCATATACAGTGCTAACCACTGAATCATCCTACAGTGCTAACCACTGAGCCACCGTATACAGTGCTAACCACTGAGCCACCATATACAGTGCTAACCACTGAGCCACCATATACAGTGCTAACCACTGAGCCACCGTATACAGTGCTAACCACTAAGCCACCGTACTGTGCTAATCACTGAGCCACCATATACAGTGCTAACCACTGAGCCACCGTACTGTGCTAATCACTGAGCCACCATATACAGTGCTAACCACTGAGCCACCATATACAGTGCTAACCACTGAGCCACCATATACAGTGCTAACCACTGATCCACAATATACAGTGCTAATCACTGAGCCACCATATACAGTGCTAATCACTGAGCCACCATATACAGTGCTAACCACTGAGCCACCATATACACTGCTAACCACTGAGCCACCATATACAGTGCTAACCACTGAGCGGCCATATACAGTGCTAACCACTGAGCCACCGTATACAGTGCTAACCACTGAGCCACCATATACTGTGCTAACCACTGAGCCACCGTACTGCGAGTGTATGCCCCTGCGAGTGTATGCCCCTGTGTGTGTATGCCTACCCCCTGAAAATAAGACCGGGTGCAACGTTCGGAGCAAATATATTAATATATTAAATATATTAATCTCCCCCGGCCCCTGACGGCAGCCCGCCCATGTCATATACAGCCCCTGCCCCCATAGGGCTCCCCAGTGGCGCAATAAGTCTGATGGGCACAGGTGCGCATTGTAGGCCCCCCACCTTCCGCGTGCACGTTGGTCAGATGTATGGGCCCCATGTAACATTCTAAATCCTATACTCACAAATTGACCCCTCTCCCCCTTCATTATGTATTAATGTCCGTTATCCTGCTGTATATGGTCCTCCTCCTGGAATATGGCCTTTATCGTGGTATATATGTCCCCCATCAAGGTTTATATGGTCCTCCTCCTCAGCCACCATAGTCCTCCAATTATTATAATGCATCCCCACATTCCTCCATACGTTACAATGTATTCCCATAGTCCTCTATGTATTATAATGCACCCCATAGTCCCCCATTCATAAGGTACCCCCATAGTCATCCAATTATCATAATGCAACCCCTCTATCCTCTATATAGTATAATGTAGCCTCATATGCCTCCATACATTATAATGCACCTCCATACAGTATAATGCACGCCTATAAATCTCCATATAGTATAATTCACCCCCATAATTCTCCATATAGTATAATTCACCCATAGTCCTCTATACAGTATAATGCACCCCCATAGTTCTCCATATAGCCCTCCATACAGTCTAATGTACCCTCACAGTCCTGTGTTTAGCATAGTACAGCCTTCCATATAGCACAGTACAGCCTCATAATTCTCCATACAGTATAATGCAGCCATGGTGAGCCACCCCCTTTCCCCCCCCCCCTACTCCTCTGGCCAGCGTGTACTCCTTAATAAAAATCTGTACTTACATCTCCTGGTTCCACCGCAGCTTCCCAAAATTGAAGATACAGGAGGAGGTTGTGATGCCGAGCGTTGCACTGTGGAACGCATAAAAGCAGGAAGTGACACCTAGTCCACACTAGGAGAAGGTAGTGCTTCCTGCTTTTTATGCGTTCCACTGTGCAATGCATGGCATCACCCCTGTAGTAAGAGGAAGCGCAGGGGGCGGCGCAGGAGGCTCAGTGAAACACACGGGACCCTTAGCGGCCCGTGTGCTGCTGCGCAGTGATGGTACAAGAAGCGGGCACAACCTGAACGACCATGGCTTGCCCCCCCCTAGTTTTGATCCTGGGTACACCCATGTCACACAGTGAAGCGCTGTCACGCTGTGGCACACCAATCAGCGGCTGAGGGGCGGACGCGGACCACGCAATATAGGCAGTGCTGTGCTGTGTGACGACATCAAGACAACGACAGCACATTCTTTGTGGGTGGTGGTGGAGAAATGTGCCGGCCACAACAACGCTGGCCAGGCCATTAGAAGCTGGATCACCGAACTGACCTGAACATGGCAGTGGCGGCCGGGCCGGCAGCGGACAGTCTCCTCCTCGCTCCTCCGACCTCTAGGCTCCTGTGACCTGTCAGCTGCCTGTGCGGGACAGCAAGCCGAGGGAGGCACAAGGTAAGGCATTTCACTGGCACTTTCACTAATGTCATCTAAGCCTCAGATGATAGTGCAAGTGCTTCAGGTGATAGTGAATGTGCCTCAGATTCTGAGGCACTTTCTCTATCATCTGAGGCATTTTCTCTATCATTTGAGGCACTTTCTCTATCATCTGAGGCACATTCACTATCATCATCTAAGCCTCAGATGATAGTGCAAATGCTTCAGATGATAGAGAAAGTGCCTCAAATGATAGAGAAAGTGCCTCAGATGATAGTGCAAATGCTTCAGATGATAGTGAATGTGCCTCAGATGATAGAGAAAGTGCCTCATATGATAGTGAAAGTGCCTCATATGATAGTAAAAGTGCCTCATATGACAGTAAAAGTGCCTCATATGATAGTGAAAGTGCCTCATATGATAGTGAAAGTGCCTCATATGATAGTAAATGTGCCTTAGATGATAGAGAATGTGCCTCATATGATAGTGATAGGCACTTTCTCTATCATCTGAGGCACATTCATTATCATCTGAGGCACATTCACTATCATTTGAGGCACTTTCTCTATCATCTGAGGCACATTCACTATCATTTGAGGCACTTTCTCTATCATCTGAGGCACATTCACTATCATTTGAGGCACTTTCACTATCATCTAAGGCTCAGATGATAGTGCAAGTGCTTCAGGTGATAGTGAATGTGCCTCAGATTCTGAGGCCCTTTCTCTATCACCTGAGGCACTTTATCATTTGAGACAATTTCTCTGTCATCTGAGGCACATACACTATCATCTGAGGCACATTCACTATCATCTGAGGCACATTCACTATCATATGAGGCACATTCACTATCATCTGAGGCACATTCACTATCATCTGAGGCACATTCACTATCATATGAGGCACATTCACTATCATATGACGCACATTCACTATCATCTGAGGCACATTCACTATCATCTGAGGCACATTCACTATCATCTGAGGCACATTCACTATCATATGAGGCACATTCACTATCATATGAGGCACATTCACTATCATCTGAGGCACATTCACTATCATCTGAGGCACATTCACTATCATCTGAGGCACATTCACTATCATATGAGGCACATTCACTATCATATGAGGCACATTCACTATCATATGAGGCACATTCACTATCATATGAGGCACATTCACTATCATATGACGCACATTCACTATCATCTGAGGCACATTCACTATCATATGAGGCACATTCACTATCATCTGAGGCACTTTCTCTATCATATGAGGCACATTCACTATCATATGAGGCACATTCACTATCATCTGAGGCACATTCACTATCATCTGAGGCACATTCACTATCATATGAGGCACATTCACTATCATATGAGGCACATTCACTATCATATGACGCACATTCACTATCATCTGAGGCACATTCACTATCATCTGAGGCACATTCACTATCATCTGAAGCACATTCACTATCATATGAGGCACATTCACTATCATATGACGCACATTCACTATCATCTGAGGCACTTTCTCTATCATCTAAGCCTCATATGATAGTGCAAATGCCTTAGATGATAGTGAGTGAATGTGCCTCAAATTCTGAGGCACTTTCACTGTCAGTCATAGGCATTTTCTCTATCATCTGAGGCACTTTCACTGTCATCTGAGGCACATTCACTATCATATGAGGCAGTTTCACTGCTGCTGGGCTGCTGTGTATGTATTACAGCACTAATTTTACTACAATGCCAATATAATTACAAATGGTTATTTTTTTGTAAAGCGATTTTGCATGTGGGCTGCTTTGGTTTGAGTTCCAGCGCTGAATTTCAGTCCCAGTCCGGCCCTGTTAGGAACCCTCAGGATATAGTAGGTGTTTTTGCAGAATATTATGCTCAGCTTTATAATCTTAGAGAGAACCCCTCTACCCCACAACCCACCTCGGATTTAATTGCGAGTTTCTTGGATAGCCTTACCCTTCCATCGGTGTCGGAGGCCCAGATGGCGACACTGAACTCTCCCGTCTCTTTGACAGAGGTTGAGAACACTATAAAATCTACAAAAAATTTCTCAGCACCTGGTCTAGATGGGCTTCCGAACGACTACTATAGATCATTCCCAACTTTCCTGGCCCCTTACATGCTCCGGTTATTTAATCACTGGCAATCACACGGCATAATCCCTCCCTCCTTTTTAGAAGCCACCATAGTGACTATTCCAAAGCCAGGTAAACCTCCTGAGGACCCGGGAAGCTACAGGCACATATCATTGAAATTAGCACCTTCATCAAGATACTATTTAGTACCCTCCCAGATAAGGAGGGGTATACACCATGGGGCAGATAAATCGCTAGAATTATGGTAAACCAAAAGACAAGCGACTAAACATCTGTTTACAAATATAACAATTTATTTATCAAAAATTGACAAGGAGGGGACATACATGACAAAAGAACAGACAACCCAAAGGGGTGTCTCCCGTTATAAGTATTGGTGCATTATAGTACATAATTTTACACATGGATCATAATCCAACAGAAACTGGCACAGCAGTGGAAACCCTTTACCAAAAAAATCACTATTAAATATCCCAATAGGGTTCATGATTAGCATGTAGGCTTCCAAAATTTTAATACAGAAGCCCATATACCACAACAAATAAAGTGCAAGTGCTTACATAAATTTACATGATTTTTTGGTAAGACAAGGATACACACATAAAACATTCAGATCACCCCCAGTGGGTTCACAATGTAGACAGAAGTACAAATAAAAACTGTTGTTACAGAGACATAACTTTCAATGTCCAAGGTGGTCTATTAGTACCCTTATTAAACAGGTATTAGACATGAATCTGTCAACCTGAATGTAACAGGACAGAAGCTGCTGAAAAAGTGATCACAAATGCTGCATCAATAAGAATTCTCACCAGTAAGGTGCTCAGTTATGGGAGACACGGACCCCGATGGCCATTTCAAGACCTTCGTCAGGGGGTCAGGCCCATATCATTGTTGAACTGTGACCTCAAAATTTTTTCAAAATTATTAGCCGGCAGACTCATGGAGATCGTCCCATCCTTGGTGGACTCGGACCAGGCCGGATTCATGGCACGAAGGCAGGCAAAAGAGGGAGCCCGCAGGATGATCAACTTTATTAAGGTGGCGGAGATGGGGGGTGCCCCAATGCATTCCTGTCCCTTGATGCGGAAAAAGCATTTGACAGGGTGCACTGGGGTTACCTGGAGTCGATTCTCAGGAAGTTTGGCATTTATGACCCTTTCCTGACAGCAATTTTATCTCTTTACTCCAATCCCAATGCCCCTTTAAAATGCTCATTCTCCCGAAACTACTCTACTATTTTAGATGCGTTCTATTATTGATCCCCCGGAGTCTTTTGACTAAATTACAATCCCTTACCAATAAATATGTTTGGGGTAATAAGCGTCCTAGAGTTGCGCGCAAAACAATGTATCTTCCCTTCTCATGGGGAGGTATGGGAGATCCCAATCTTCGAGCGTACCACAGGGCTAGCATTCTAGAGGGGGCCAAGGCCTGGTGGCATTCACCCTCTCTTTTGGGTGGATCCAGATTGAGACACACTATGGAGGTAGCACCCTGGGTCTCGCACTTGCTGCGGAATCGTTGGGCACCTCGTCTTGGCAGCCTCCTCTGGATACAATGCGAACCCTAGTGACTTTTTGGAGAGGCGCCCCGGCGGGCTGGACCCGGCTCCCCCTGTCACACATTCCTCTGAAGGCTCTCCAGCTGCACATTCCTTTTTTAAGGTGGAAGGTCTGGGAGGAGGTGGTATACATAGTCTGGGGGATCTGATATCAAAGGGCACATTTATCACATTTGATTCTTTGGTTAGTCAATTTCCCTCACTCAAACAAGGATTTTACCAGTACCTACAGCTAAAACAATTTCTTACTTCAAGAAGCAGGGTTCACATCGGTGCTGGTTCCCACGCCCCCTCGCCACTTCGAAAGTTAATTTTATCTGATTCAACTCAATCTAAGGGTCTTTCTCCCATTTACAAATGATTGGTTACCGTTAATTTACCAACTAAGCTAGATTACATGTTGAGGTGGGAAGGGGACTTGGAGTTTTCCTCCTCCCCTGAGGCGTGGGAGGATGGAATTAAATCAGCTCAAAAAGCAACCAGATGTATTAATCACCTTGAAAACCTTTATAAAATTCATCTGCTGTGGTACATCCCTCCCACCAGGCTGTTTAAGTTCACAGGAGGACTATCCCCACTGTGTTGGAGACAGTGCGGTTTGAAAGGTTCGATGGCACACGTAGTGGGAATGCCCGCGGATCTCTCCTTTCTGGAGGTTGGTGGAGAGCCTGTTGGGAACCGTTACTGGGATACGGATCCCTCTGTTGCCCCAACTGGCGGTTCTCAATATAGGCCTTATTTAGCTATCCTCTTTTCCTCAGGAAAACTGTCTCATAAATATTGACTGCGGCCAGACTAGTACTTGCCACGAACTGGAAGTCTCATGCACCTCCAACTCTGTCTAATGTTATACAACAGGTTAAAGCATTAGATGAAAGGTGGTAATTCGTGCGCTGCCGTCTGTCTGTTGGTTCCAAGAAATCCAAGGAATCTCAAGATGTTAAAAGTAATACCTTTAATGTCTAATTCTTACGCGTTTCGTGGTACTTCAGACCACTTCATCAGAGATCCACAACCAGAGTTGGAGGTGCATGAGACTTCCAGTTCGTGGCAAGTACTAGTCTGGCCGCAGTCAATATTTATGAGACAGTTTTCCTGAGGAAAAGAGGATAGCTAAATAAGGCCTATATTGAGGGCAACCTTGTGGATCTCTGATGAAGTGGTCTGAAGTACCACGAAACGCGTAAGAATTAGACATTAAAGGTATTACTTTTAACATCTTGTGATTCCTTGGATTTCTTGGAACCAACGGACAGACGGCAGCGCACGAATTACCACTTTTCATCTAATGTTTTAACCTGTTTCCCTTGGGCGGAGTGCTGCAAGCCGGCTTATGCTTCAATAGTTGTTGTGACTCTCACAACAACATAAGGTTAGTGCAACAGCACACAATACAACACCCCGGTTACACCCGGATAAGACCCTATGTGCGCTTTTCTACTTTTCTTCTAGTTTTTAATGTTATACAACGTATTAATTCGATCTTCCATTTCGAGTTTTCCTTGGCCCTTGATGTTAAAGCGAGGAGCCAAACGGGAGACTCGTGGCACATATGGGCATCTCGTCCTCTGGCCGCCCCGATCCCTCCTGGACAGGGTGGTCAGTACTACTGATCTTTCCATTATTGTGTCGTTGGGAAGACATGACTCACTTGGTGTTGTAGGTCCCTGCGGTTCAGATCTGAATTCCGCCCCCCCCTCTCCTCTCCCCCTTTCTCCCCTCTTCTCTCTGTCCTTCATTCCTCTCTTCCCCTTCCCCCGTTTTTCTTTTTAATGCTTTGATACAAAATTGTTTGCATGGTGTACATACATTTGTTTATTTTTCTACACAATAAAAATTAATTGAAGTAAAAAATAAATATCATCAAAAAGTTAACTTATTTCAGTAATTGAATACATAAAGTGAAATGTATATAATATATAGAGAGTCATCACAGTGATCTATTTCATGTATTTATTTCTGTTAATGTTGATGATTATGGCTTACAGCCCATGAAAACTCAAAAATTCATTATCTCAGAAAATTAGAATAATTAACACAAAACACCTGCAAATGCTTACTAAACATTTAAAATGGTCCTTGGTCTGGTTCAGTAGCCTACAAAAACAAAGGAAAGACTGCTGACTTGACAGACGTCCAGAAGGCAGTCATTGACACACTCCACAGGGAGGTTAGGCCATAAAAGGTCATTGCTAAAGAGGCTGGTTGTTCACAAAGTGCTGTATGTAAGCATATTAATAGAAAGTTGAGTGTAGGAAAATGTGTGGTAGAAAAGGTGCACAAGAAACTGGAATAACCGCAGCCTTGAAGGAGGATTCACAAGAAGTGGACTGCTGCTGGAGTCAGTGCTTCAAGACCACCACACAAAGACATATCATGACATGGGCTACAGCTATCACATTCCTTGTGTCCAGCCACTCCTAACCAGCAGACAGTGCAATAAGAGTCTTACCTGGGCAAAGGACAAAAAGAAGTGGACTGCTGCTCAGTGGTCCAAAGTGGTGTTTTAGATGAAAGTGAATTTTGCATTACATTTGGAAATCAAGGTCTCAGAGCCTGTTGGAAGAGGGGAGAGGCCACAATCAAGCTGCTTGAGTACTAGCATGGGTTTCCACAATGTGATGGTTTGGGAGCCATGTCACCTGCTGGTGTAGGTCCACTGTGTTTTATTAAGATCAAAGTCAGCGCTGCTGTCTAACAGGAAATTTTTAGAACACTTCGTGCTGCCCTCTGCCGACAAACTTTCTGGAGGTGGGATTTCATTTTCCAGCAGGACTTGGCTCCTGTCCACACTACCAAAAGTACCAATACCTGGTTTACTAAGCACATTATCACTGTGCTTGAGTGGCTAGCAAACTAGCCTGACCTAAATCCTATAAAGAATCTATGGGGTATTGTCAAGAGGAACATGAGACACCAGATCCAAAAATGTAGACAAGATGATGGCTGCTATTAAAGCAACCTGGGCTTCCATAACACCTCAGCAGTGTCACAGACTTATCACCTCCATGCCACACCACATTGATGCAATAATTCATCCAAAAGGGGCCCTGACCAAGAGTTAAGTGACTTTACTGTACATCCTTTTCATTAGGCTAACATTTATCAGTTACAAATATTTTTTTTCAGTTGGTCAAATTTTGTGAGATTATGAATTTTAAGTTTTCATTGCCTTAAGCCATAATCATCAACATTAACATAAATAAATACTTGAAAAGATCACTCTCTTTTTAATGACTCTATATAATATATTCATTTAACTTTATGTCTTTTTTTTTTAAAAAAATTAAGTTTTATTGAAAAACTGGTACATTATATCATAAGATGTAAAATGCAGCAAAAACATGTTTCAATGGGCTTATAAAGTGTCTCAGCGTAGCAATAGCTTAAAGAGTCTTCAAGCAATATACATGTTCTACATTGTTTAACCCAATCAGCTTTAATATGTTTAATGAAGTACCCCCTTAATTGTGGGTTCGTATGCATAAAAGGCAGTAACAAAATATTAGTTTAGCCCAAAAAAGGCATAAAGTAAATAGAGGAAAAAGTGTGTATAGTGAAGGAAAGGAAGGGGGGTGGGGGGAAGAGAGGGGATCTATAAAAGGTGGGGAAGGTGGATAATGAGCAGAGAGGCGATTAATTTCTAAGTAGAGAGGCAGGGAAGGGGGAGCAGGGAGTCCTGATAGATTCAGCAGCAGCGCACCCTCAATTCCTTTCTGAAATGGAAAGGTAATCCTCAGAGCATTAAAGTCCAGCCAGTAGTACCACGTCGATCCGAATTGAGTCTGGGAATTATTGACAATTCACATGAGATCCTCCAACAACATAACTTCATCTATCTTTGTGAACCACAGAGCCATCGTTGGAGGCTCAGTCTTTTTCCAAAGAAGAGGGATGCAGGCCTGGCTGTCATAATGAGGTGACGAAGTAGCGACCGCTTGTACCTCTTTAGGGGCATGTCGACATGTTGCAATAGAATGAGGGCCATAGTAAGTCAAGGGTCCAGTTTGTGAGTTTATTAATCACCCTTTGCACATTCTTCCAGAAGGTGGTCAAGCCTTTACAATCCCAAAAGATGTGGAGCAAAGTGCCCTCTCTCACCCCACACCGCCAACACAGTGAGCTTAAGTCTGGTAAAAATAGCATGTATTCTATTCGGGACTCTGTACCACCTAGTTAGTAATTTGAATCCTGCTTCTTGAAAGCAGGATGAGATTGAAGATTTGTGTATGAGGGTGCATATCTTCGCCCATTGTTTGACCTGCAAGTCCTCTTCCCTGTGCACCTGGAACTTAGGTTTAACACGTTCCGAGAGTTCAATGAGCTGAGAGTAGACACGGGATAGTGTGTGTATGATCGTTCCTGTGCCCATGCATTCTTCTTTAAAGAGTTTTAGTTCCCTAGAAAAGTGAGTTGTGCAAGGCATGGCTCGCATAAAGTTGGAAAATTGTGTAGCTCTCCAGGCATCTAAGGAATGGGGGGGTGATAAACCCCTGAGCTTTCACTCTGACTTTATGTATTGAACTTACTGAAATAAATTAACTTTTGATGATATTGTAATTTATTGAGAAGCACTTCTATCTAATGGGGTTGCAATCCATAATCATAGTGATTCTTGGCAGTTATTTTAAACATTCTGCCACAACTATCACATTTATGTTGGCTTGTCAGAGAGGTGTAGTATACCTATATATATAATATAAATATTGTGTGCCTGATACAGGTATGAGAGGCTTAGTGGCTCCCATGGTTTAAGAGATAAGTGACTGGTACTGTCATGTAGGTAATCAGGTGGCCGGCACTGTTAATAATCACTCTATGCTTGGCAATTGTATGAGAGCACTGTGGATCTGGAAATATAAGGGTAATGTAGGGTTACTTGAGTTATTTTAAGAATCTTAATTAGAAAAACAGTCAAAACTATTACTGTGTTATGCCCAATGCAGACTAGGATGGTTATTTAGTTTGGTATTCTTTCAATCCTTGTGTCCCATGTCACAGGAAAGTAGAAATCAGGGATTCACACCAACTTCATTAACTTAATAATGGACCGAAAATGTAAAGTGCAATTAAACAGTTAGTTGTCTGAATGAATTTGAAGACCAGCCAATTATGGTTACTCCTGAACCCACTTCTCTCACACAAATACTTTTGAAAGCTACTTACCAGCATTGGTCATTTCAAATGGAAAGCACTATACTGCAAACAATTAGTATTGATCAATAGCTCAGATGATTTTATTCCCAACATAACATTGATAATCTCTGTTTCTGAGTAATGCATACCACCGGTTATTCTGTCATTTAAATATTTACAGCAGCCCAGGGAATATAGATGGAATTATTAAATATTAATGCTGTACTTTTATCTTGCAAAGCATTCCATATTTAGCATGGAGGATTCTGTTAGAAGAACCCTTAGAATCAGCTCATGTCACATCATCTAAACAATATGAATAATGTGTCCACATTATTGCACTGCCATTTCAAACTATTCTCAATCTACGGTAATAGTTACGTTCTGACATCTTTCTTCAAAACAATATAGGTATCAATCATTTTTAAAGGCTACAATTTAAAGTGCAAATTCATAAAGTACCGGTATTCACAATTAATGCCAATGCATTTCTTAATAAAACCTAACTTTTCAAAATAATTATTTACTGCAAACAAATTCTGCAAATTGTAGTTACTCCAGGTGCACTGAAAAGGTGTGGGCAATATTCTGAAGTTACCGTATATACTCGTGTATAAGCCGAGTTTTTCAGCCCAAAATTTGGGCTGAAAAGTCTCCCCCTCGGCTTATACACGAGTCACTACGGTACCTCTGGGCTGTGGAGGCTGGAGGAGGCGGGGGGGAGGCTGCTGTATGAGCGGCCCCGTCACGTGGGGCCGCTCATTATATATGCACTGCTTCCCCCTGTCAATCAGCGGCAGGGGGAAACAGTGCATATATGCCCCCCAAAAGCTAGCACTGTTCCCCCTTGTAAGGGTCCCCCCCCCGCTGCTTATATATTACCATCCCGGTCTTCTGATCAGCGCTGCTCCTCGGTGCTCCTTCTTCATCCTCCCGTCTTCGCTGCATCCGGGATCTCCGGCCGTCGCAGGCATATGACGTCATCGCGTGACGGCCGGAGATCCCGGATTCAGCGAGGACGGAGCATGAAGAAGAAGCACCGAGGAGCGGCGCTGATCAGAACACCGGGATGGTAAGAGAAGCAGCGGGGGGGGGGGGGCCTTACAAGGGCGGCGAGTGCCAGCATTTGGGGCTGCTGGGTACCCCCTGGGGGCTGCTGGGTACCCCCAGGGGGCTGTTGGTACCCCCTGGGGGCTGCTGGGTACCCCCAGGGGGCTGTTGGTACCCCCAGGGGGCTGTTGGTACCCTCAGGGGGCTGCTGGGTACCCCCAGGGGGCTGTTGGTACCCCCAGGGGGCTGTTGGTACCCCCAGGGGGCTGCTGGGTACCCCCAGGGGGCTGTTGGTACCCCCAGGGGGCCGCTGGGTACCCCCTGGGGGCCACTGTATAACCCCTGGGGGGTGCTGTATAACCCCTGGGGGGTGCTGTATAACCCCTGGGGGCTGCTGTATAACCCCTGGGGGCTGCTGTATATACTGCTGAGGCCTGTATACCACTGGGGCTGCTGTATATACCACTGGGGCTGCTGTATATACCACTGGGGCTGCTGTATATACCACTGGGGCTGCTGTATATACCACTGGGGCTGCTGTATATACTGGTGGGGTCTGTATATACCACTGGGGAGGCTGCTGTATACCACTGGGGTTGCTGTATATACTACTGGGGCCTGTATATGCCACTGGGGAGGCTGCTGTATACTACCATTGGGGGGGCCTGTATACCACACTGCTGGGGGCTGTACACCTGTGCTGGGGTCCACCCTCGGCTTATACACGAGTCAATAGGTTTTCCCAGGTTTTGGGGGCAAAAGTAGGGGGGTCGGCTTATACACGGGTCGGCTTATACACGAGTATATACAGTACCTAGAACCGTATTGAAACCATTTTGACGTTTCATGAAAACAAAGCTTTTTTAACATCCAAGTTACCTCAACACCCTCGGGTAAGTGTAAAGTGACTGCCAGAAGCCACTTGGTAGAAAAATACAGAGCAGGTAGTGTAGGGCCATCAATGGCAAACCTGGCAACTGCAATCAAGTATAGAAATGTAAGATGGGCAACTAGGAGATATGTAGCTGGCACAGCTGTGCAGTAGAAGTCTTAGGCTGGCTTCACACTACATTTTTGTCCTGTTCATTTGGATCCTGTTTTTTGCAGGATCCAAATGAACAGGAACGGACAGCACCGGATCGGCACTTTCAGATGCTTTTTCTGTGTCCGGTCCGGTATCCGGACACATAAAGAGCAGCGGGGAGCCGAGCCCGCTGTCAGAGCTGTGTGACAAGTGCTGTCAGCGCTGTCTAATATCATTTTAGCAGTGTATATCTATATACACTGCTAAAATGATATTAAATAAAGGGATAATTAAAAATAAAAAATCATAAATACTCACCTTACGGCGAATTCTGAGTGTCCCACGCTGAATCTCCTGGCATTTAAGGACCTTGCATGATGTCACTAGGAGGGGCGGGGCAAGCCAGTCACATGACCACATCAGCACCAATTAAAACCCGCCCTGATATGGTCATGTGATGGGTTGCCCCGCCCTCCCAGTGACATCATGCCAGGTCCTTGAATGGTTGGGAGATTCAGCTTGGGACACTCATTGTCGCCGGAAGGTGAGTATTTTTGATTTTTTATTTTTAACCATCCTTATATTTAATATCACTTTATGTATACAGATACACTGTTAATGTGATATTAGACAGATTTACCATGGGTACAGAGCAGCACTCCTGTTCTGCGCATGCTCTGTATCCTGGCACCGGATCTGTGAAACGATTCTGTTGTTTCCCGGATTCAGTGCCATAGGCCCACATGTTAAGTGTGCCGGACAGGACAGGATTCGTTTCTGTCCTGTTTTGTCACCGGAGCCCAAAAATGCTGCAGGCCTCGTTTTCGGTAATGGTGAAAAACAGGATAGAAACAAATCCTGCACTGGATTCACAAAACCGGATGGCCAAATAGGGCCAATCCAATAGCATAGGAATACATCAAAAATGAACAGAACAGGATAGTAAAAAAATGTAGTGTGAAGCCAGCCTTAGAAGCAGTTCTGTGGTGAAAATAAAGGAGGAAAACATGGAGATGTTTGGCAGTGTAGGTATCAGAATCGACAGCTGCAGTACCTTATAGTTGATATGAAGGATAGGAAGTAGATGCCCAAATGGGTATAGGCTATTGTCACTGGTGGCAACAAAATGGTGTAGAAAAAAATAGACATGCAGATGAGTCTGCTAATTTAATCACAAGAATTAGCAGTTCTTCAATAAAAGTGAACACATATCCATGCATGATTCATTATATCAAATGTACTATGGCTGGGTTCACATCTAATGGGGGGTGCGTTTTGCATTCATTGTGTTTGCACTGCATTAGCGCATGCAAAAGTAATGCAAATGCAATTGAAATGCATTTGCCAATGCACCCATTATATCTTAAGGGTCAACGCATGCAAACACAACGCGAAACGCAAGTGCAAAGTGGGGTTGCGTTCGAATGCATGAGTTAGTCCAAGCGACCAGGAAACGTCACCAGACATGCATCCAATTAGATTTTCCAAGCTTGTGAAGGAGAATTGGGTTTGCTTGGCTACCAGCCATGCTGAATACTGTCTCTGATAGTACAATAAAGGCTTGACATTAGGGATAAGCGAGTATACTCGTTACTATTTGCTAATCGCAGAATAGTATGGGTATTCGGGATACTTGGTGCTCGCAAGTTTTACTTATATTACTCGCGAGTCCAATGTAAGTCAATGGGATATGCAAGTAATTGTCTGCTGGATCCAAAAAAGCGGTCTAGGGGCTGAGGGAGAGGCTGAAATGGGTGCATGATTGTTTAAAAGCCGGCGGTAAAAAGCCACCGGCTTTTTAACAATCACAAGCTGATGCACGCTCCCCAACCGCCTCCCCACCAGATCCTCTTCCTCCAACTCCTGCCTCCTCCTATTCCTGGAAGCGAGCCAATGGCTATTTCAAATGAACAGCTGATACATCATCTGTTCATTTGAAATACCTGTCGGGAAAGCCGGCAATGAAGCTTGTCACCGCTGGCTTTCTCGACGGCTATTTCAAACGATCAGCATCAGCTGATTATTTGAAATAGTCGCTTCAGCTGATTCAGGTCGTTGAGCCTGATATTGATCATCTGATCAGTTTGCTGTCTGGCAAACTACTCGTTACGAGTATAGCGAGTCCGAATATTTCACTACTCACTCATCCCTACTTGACATGAAAAACTTGGACTGTTCTTTCCACTACTTAAATCTGCTATATACTGTAGTTATTATGGCTGCCTTTGCTACATGTAGCTTCAGTGCTTGCAAAGGGAGAAAGCATTGCCTCTTTGGGAGTGGCGAGGGGATCTTCATATCAGCCTTTTAGGCTGGCTTCACATTAGCGTTTGTGTCTGCATGCTGATGGCATGCAGACACAAACGCTGTCAGAAGCAGGGTCCAAATGATGTGTCCGCAGCGGATAATGTCCGCCTGCGGACACATCACTATGGAGCCCGGCAGCCAATCGGCGCTGTCTGGGGGCGGGCCGGGGGCGGAGATCAGCGCCGGAGATCTCCGCCCCCCGGCTGCCGGTAAGCTCCGGGACTGTCGGCGGGGAGAACAGCTGATCTGAGAGCTGTTTGAATCTTCCCGCGCCGACACTGTGAGGAGATGTCGGCGCGGGAAGATTCAAACAGCTGTCACATCAGCTGTTCTCCCCGCCGACATCGCTAGGAGATTACAGGCAGCGGGGAGAAGGAGGACAGCAGAGGGTCAGCTGATCTCCCGGTGGCCGTCGGTGAGCTCCTGTGACATCACCGGCGGCCACCGGGAGATTTTTCAATGGGTCCGCAGCGTTCTCCCGCGCTGTCAAGCGCTGAACACTGCTGACCCATTGACGGCAATGCATTTTTTGTACGCTTGGGGACGCTTGCTGATCTTCCAAGATCCCCAAACGCACAAAAAAATGCTGCAAGCTGCGTCCCGGGTGCGGATGCTGGACACCAGAAGGAGCAGATATCGTCCGCATCCGCACCCGAACGCAGCAAACGCAGGCACCATGCGTTCCTATGTTAAACATAGGAACGCAGTGCGCATGCGTTTGAATGCGTATGGGAACACAGCATACGCTGCGGCGCCAAACGCTAATGTGAAGGCACCCTTAGTTGGCTTGTGTTCATAATGTAAAAGCTGTGCTAAGCATACTATGTCAGTTATCCTGCTAAAAAAATATTTGGATGTCTTTTTGTAGCAGGAAAAAATTGTCTCAGTCTGCTTTTGTAGCAAGGGTCTAAAAGCGTGGCTCTGTAGTAGTCATACCTTTTCCTTGATAACAATAAACATGTCATTACACAAGCATTTCAGCATAAAACCTACCATGCTCACTAGAATTACTAAGATTCATGTGGTTAACTATTATCATCAAAACTAGGATGATCGGTGATCATGGTCAAAAACCTCATTGTAATTTATTTCTGTCAGGTACCTTACCTGTGTGAAATCAATGTACCTCTTCATATCTGTAAGAAGGTATGCAGAGTTATACATTACAGTTGTAACCATGAATATGGGTCACACTTGTAACAATAACATCTGACCACTAGATGTCACTAACACTTGGTATTGTTTTGAATGTATTAAGTATTGAAAAAAAAAAACAAAGCTTGAATTATTTTATATATGGTGTGATTAGTGATGAGCGAGTGTATTTGTCGCTATTCGCACAGGAAGTACGGTATTCACATTATTTGTTATTCTGAGAGTTTTTGTGTACTCTCCTCGCTATATTCGGATGTCCCGCCTTGCAGTTTTGGCGCCTCCTTTGGAGCCACTGATCATGCTGGGCTTATCAACCAATCAAAGTAATGCTGCAGACATCTTGTTTGTGGTAAAACTGTGATTAGCTGGCCGCCCAGCATCATAGATGACTCATATGGGCTATTTAAGCCCTGCTACCGCCATTTTACCCGTTTGCATGCAGTCTGCATTGGAGAAGAATAGGGAGAGATTGCTCAGCTGAAAGGGAGAGTATTAGGCCTCTTCAAAACAAAAAAGCCCTTTTGAGGGTTACCTTAAGTGTACCTCAGTGACAGTGTAGATTAGGAAGGGAGCAATATTGGAGCAGGGAGAGTTGAAAGGATCCGTTCATACCTGCATCATACAACCGAACCAATAGCTCTTTTGAGAGCTGAACAGACAGTACAGAGTTAGGCTGTGGTCACAGTTGCCATGCGTTTTTTTTTAGTGCTTTAACAAAACTCATGCGTTTTTTCATGTAATTATGAGTTTTTTAAGGTGTGTGATGGCTCCCTGCGTTTTTGGCTGCGTTTTTGAATCTGCACCTAAAAATAGTGCTTGTAGTATTTTTTTGTGCGTTTTGAAAAACGCATGCGTTTTTGTAGAAAACGCATGCGTTTTTTATAACATGGGCCTCTATGGAAAACGCATGCAAAAACGCATGGTACATTAGTAACTTTTAGTGCCATTCAAAAACGCATGCGTTTCCCATAGGAGCCCATGTTAAAAAAACGCATGCGTTTTTGAATGGCACTAATTGTACATGCGTTTTTGCATGCGTTTTCCATAAGGCCCCTTATTAAAAAACGCATGCGTTTTTGGATATGCTCCAAAAATGCATGGGACAGTCACACATGCTTTTTGGCTATTAGGGCATGCGTTTTTTAACATGGGGCCTATGGGTGCATTTTTTACATGCATTTTTGAAAACGCAGGTCTCCAAAAACGCATGTGAAAAATGCTACTGTGACCCCAGCCTTAGACTACATGGAGGGCAAGTGACTGGGCATGGTCAGTGTCCGTAGGGTCAACTTAAACCAGCAGTACTCCAAAAGTTGCTACTGCCTGCTACTAGCTTTGCAGCAGTGCATTTAAGGCTAGAGCCACTCTGAACAGTGCACCCACATTAACTGGATGCTGTTACAGGAGAGCCCAGCCTGCTGTAACGCACAGCGGTAACGTCGGGTGCTTCCTGTGAATGCTGCTCCATAGTAACCCGATGTTTAGTATGGATACAGCTTCACATGAAGCCCCAGGCAGTACACTTTTGCAGGATACACAGGAAAACGGACACACAGGAAAAGCTGTATCCATACTAAACATCGGGTTACTATGGAGCAGCATTCACAGGAAGCACCCGACGTTACCTCTGTGCGTTACAGCAGGCTGGGCTCTGCTGTAACGTCATCTGGTTAGCATGGGTGCACTGTTCAGTGTGGCCCTAGCCTAATTCGCTGGTGCTTGTGTCCACATTCTAAAAGGCGGTTTGCCAAAGCAAAACAGCAGTACTCCAAAATTGCTACTGCCTGCTACTAACTCACAATAGTGCATTTAATCCGCTGGTGCTTGTGTCCACATTCTAAAAAGCTGGTTTGCCCAACACAAAACAGCAGTACTCCAAAAATTGCTCACGTCTGCTACTGACCTCGCAATAGTGCATTTAATCCGCTGGTGCTTGTGTCCACCTTCAAAGAAGGAGGTTTGCCCAAAGCAAAACAGGAATACTCCAAAAGTTGCTACTGCCTGCTACTAGCCTCGCTGCAGTGCATTAAATCCGTTGGTGCTTCTGTCCACATTCTAAAAAGGCGGTTTGCACAATGCAAAACAGCAGTACTTCAAAAGTTGCTACTGCCTGCAACTAACCTTGCAGCAGTGCATTACATCCACTTGTGCTGGTGTACACATACTAAAAAGACAGTTTGCCCACAGCAAAACAGCAATATTCTAAAAGTTGCTACTGCCTGCTACTAACCTAGCAGTAGTGTTTTTAATGTGCTGGTGCTCCTGTCCACATTATAAAAAGGCGGTTTGCCCAACGCAAAACAGCAGTACTCCAAAAGTTGCTACTGCCTGCTACTATCCTTGCAGCAGTGCATTTAATCCCTGGTGCTGGTGTACACATACTAAAAAGACAGTTTGCCCACAGCAAAACAGCAATATTCTAAAAGTTGCTACTGCCTACTACTGACCTCCCACAAGGCCATTTTACCTACTGTTTTGGCTGTGACATTTAGATTGTCTTGTGCCATCCTCACCAAAATCTGTCAACAAAATCAAAAATGCCCAAAAAGGCTGTTGGTAAGAGACAGGGATGTGGACATGGTGGTGTCAGTAGTGTGCCAGAAGTCACTGAGTCTCTGTCAGCTCAGATGAAGAAGCATGCATCCACTTTGTTCCTGGAAAAATTTTCCTGTCTGGAACGTAAACGTGTGTTGAAGCCAGAAGACCAAGAGCAGATTGTAGGTAAACCTACAATGACAACTGTGAAGGAGGATGAGATGAAAGACGAGGTGATTGATGTGCAGTCCACTGATCCAACCTGGACCGTTGGCATGCATCTCCATGACAGCAACACAGAGAAAGACGGATATGTAGCACCCACACAGCCACTTAGGGGTCATTGACGTGGTTTGCCCAGAGTGACAACTGGGTCAACTCTTCCCAACACCACCACCGCTGTGGGCCAAGTCAGGGCAAGGGGGCATTCAGCTAATGTGTGGAATTGTTTTTCTGAAAGTCCTTCAGAGAAAAATATTGTAGTCTGTAGCATCTGCCATACCAAGTTGAGAAGAGGCCAGGGCAAAGGCAACATCAGCACTACTAGTATGCAAAACCACATGGCAGCCAAGCATATCAGTAGGTGGGTGGAAAACCAGGGTACCAAATCTGCATCTGGGGGTTAAATCACTGACATGTCACCTGGGCTACGTTCATCCGAATCTGCAGTTCAGGAAGCTGACGCTCATACCCCCTGCCCACAAGCTGTGGTTGGTCACTGACAACAAACATCAACCACGTCCACTTCCTTGTCTCAGCAAAGCGTCCAATTGTCGGTGCCTGAGACCTTGGAAAGAAAGCATAAATACCCATCCACGCACTCACAGGCACAAATACTAAACTCCCACATTGCCAAATTGATAGCTGTGGAGGTGTTGCCATTTAGGCTTGTGGGAACACAGTCTTTTCTTGATCTTTTGGCTGCGGCTGCCCCTGCAATGTTCCGAGCCACCACTCTTTTGTTCGGTGTGCCATCCCTGTGTTACACAAGCACGTGTTAAACAATTTGAACCGTGCTCTCACCAACACCCTAACCGGGAAGGTCCACCTGACAACAGATACCTGGACAAATTGTTGTGAGCATGGATGATACATTTCTGTCATGGCAAACTGGGTGAACCTGGTGGAGGGTGGGACAAAGGCACAAATTGGAACATCACACATCCTCCCCACGGCAAGAACAGCGGGCCCAACGTCTGTCAGGGTTTCTGCCTTTTCATATTCCAGTTCCTCTCCTCCCTCCTCCTGCTCCTCATTCTTCGCAGAATTACTCTCACCATCAATACTAGGCTGTGACCAATGCAGCAGCGGATCAGCAGAGCAGCAGTATGCTCTGCTGATGCTGATCTATTTAGGTCAAACACCACACACTGCAGCAGAGCTGTGGCAAGATTTAAAACAACAGACGGATCGGTGACTCTCCCCACTGCACCTCCAACCTGGTCTGGTCATCTGTGATAATGGGCGTAACATGTTGGCTTTAAAGGTCGGCAAGCTGGTACACGTGCCATGCATGGCTCACGTGCTGAACCTAGTTGTTCAGAAATTTCTAAAAACTTACCTTCACTTGACATACCACTTTGACAAGGTGTGCCGTATTAGCGCCCATTTCTGCCATTCCTCTACTGCTTTTGCTGCTCTTACAACGCTGTAAAAGTGCTTCAAATTGCGAAATCATCGACTCATTTGCGACCTGCCCACACAATGGAACTCTACCTGTCATAAGTTGGCGAGGTTTAATTTGCAGCAAAGGGCAGTGGCTGATTACCAACTTCAGCATGCCGGTCAGATTGAAAGTCAGCCACCACACATAACTAATGTTGAGTGGGTGTGGATCGCTTACATTTGTGAGGTTCTCGAGAACTTTGAGTACTGCACCAACCTCATGAGAGGTGATCAGGCTATAATCAGTGTAATCATCCCACTGCTTTGTCTCCTGAAACAATCACTGGTTAATCTCAAAGATTAGGCTTTAAGTGGCCAGCACTTTGGCATGGAGACAAATGGGTGATACTACCCAGTCCTGCCAATATTCTGAGGCAACATTCAGTGTTGCGGAGGATGATGAAGAGGATGAGGAGGAAGAGGACTTGTTTTACTGTGGTACCGAGGGACCTTCTAATGCTACAGAGGAGACACCCAACCCAAGCTTCATGTATGTCCAGGCTGGATAAGCTGGAGAGGAGGAGGTGGAGGAGGAGAGTCAGCGTGAGGAGAGGATGGGTACTGGTCCTACTGTTGGGGACACCAAAGATTTGCCTTTTGCAAGCTTGGCCCACAAGGCACAGTTCATGTTTAACTGTCTGTGGCAAGACCCACGCGTGATACACATTTTATCCTGCAACCTATATAGTGGTTGGCCACCTTTCTTGATCCACGTTACAAGGAGAAAAATCCAGCTCTCAATTTGGAGTCACCTAACAGTTTTACAATGGAATCCGTCAAGAGGATTGTTGATCAGTTGCTGAAAACATCACCCTCAGACAATGCTGGTGGCAGAGGTACTAACTCTTTTCAATGCCAAGGTATAATGGGGAGATATACAGTGTTGGGCAAAAGTATTGACACCCTGCAATTCTGTCAGATAATACTCAGTTTCTTCCTGAAAATGATTGCAATCACAAATTCTTTGGTATTATTATCTTCATTTAATTTGTCTTCAATGAAAAAACACAAAAGAGAATGAAGCAAAAAGCAAAACATTGATCATTTCACACAAAACTCCAAAAATGGGCCAGACAAAAGTATTGGCACCTTCAGCCTAATACTTGGTTGCACAACCTTTAACCAAAATAACTGCGATCAACCGCTTCCAGTAACCATCAATGAGTTTCTTACAATGCTCTGGAATTTTAGACCATTCTTCTTTGGCAAACTGCTCCAGGTCCCCGATATTTGAAGGGTGTCTTCTCCAAACTGCCATTTTTAGATCTCTCCACAGGTGTTCTATGGGATTCAGTTCTGGACTCATTGCTGGCCACCTTAGAAGTCTCCTGTGCTTTCTGTCAAACCATTTTCTAGTGCTTTTTGAAGTGTGTTTTGGGTCATTGTCCTGCTGGAAGACACATGACCTCTGAGGGAGACCCAGCTTTCTCACACTGGGCCCTACATTATGCTGCAAAATTTGTTGGTAGTCTTTAGACTTGATAATGCCATGCACACGATCAAGCAGTCCAGTGCCAGTGGCAGCAAAGCAACCCCAAAACATCAGAGAACCTCTGCAATGTTTGACTGAAGGGACCGTGTTCTTTTCTTTGAATGCCTCTTTTTTTCTCCTGTAAACTCTATGTTGATGCCTTTGCCCAAAAAGAGAAGAAAATTCTTTCAAAACATTTTAGGCTTTCTCAGAGAAGTTTTGGCAAACTCCAGCCTGGCTTTTTTATGTCTTGGGGTAAGAAGTGGGGTCTTCCTGGGTCTCCTACCATACAGTCCCTTTTCATTCAGATGCAGACGGATAGTACGGGTTGACACTGTTGCACCCTCGGACTGCAGGGCAGCTTGAACTTGTTTGGATGTTAGTCAAGGTTCTTTATCCACCATCCGCACAATCTCTTGTCAATTTTTCTCTTCAGTCCACATCTAGGGAGATTAGCCACAGTGCCATGGGCTTTAAACTTCTTGATGACACTGCGCACGGTAGACACAGGAACATTCAGGTCTTTGGAGATGGACTTGTAGCCTTGAGATTGCTCATGCTCCTCACAATTTGGTTTCTCAAGTCCTCAGACAGTTCTTTGCTCTTCTTTCTTTTCTCCATGCTCAATGTGGTACACACAAGGACACAGGACAGAGGTTGAGTCAACTTTAATCCATGTCAACTGGCTGCAAGTGTGATTTAGGTATTGCCAACACCTGTTAGGTGCCACAGGTAAGTTACAGGTGCTGTTAATTACACAAATTAGAGAAGCATCACATGATTTTTCTAACAGTGCCAATACTTTTGTCCACCCCCTTTTTTATGTTTGGTGTGGAACTATATCCAATTTGGCTTTAGGACAATTCTTTTTGTGTTTTTTTCATTGAAGACAAATTAAATGAAGATGATAATACCAAAGAATTTGTGATTGCAATCATTTTCAGGAAGAAACTGAGTATTATCTGACATAATTGCAGGGGGGCAATACTTTTGGCCAACACTGTACGAACATCAGGTCTAACAGAGGTGGGGGCAAAATGTGCAGTATTTGGGCAAATTTCAATAAACCACCAGGGCTGTCTGTGCCTATAACAATACCAAGGAGGGAGAAGTTGCAGAACATGGTCAAGGGGTACTTACATGGCCACACGTGCGTCCTTTCTGACACTTCAGTTCCCTTTAATATTGGGGGTCCAAGCTGAACACTTGGCCCGACCTCTCCTTATATGCCTTGGAGGTGCTGGCCTGCCCAGCTGCTAGTATTATGTCAGAGCATGTTTTCAGTTTCACTGGGTCAATTATGACTGATAGGCGCACATGCCTCTCAACGGTAAGTGCAGAGAGACTTTCTCTGATAAAATTCAACAAGGACTGGATATCTCCACAGTTTGTAATCCCTACAGATCACAGCAAGCCACCCTTAATTCTCCCAAAATGCAGATTCTTCATGCTAGTGCTGTGAACATCAACCCGTTCACATAAAAACCCGTTTCATACTTTTGTCAACCATCACTCAGCCCATAGGGCTAATTTTTGCAAACCGTATGCAGATTGTGCAATGACAACAGGACACTATTCCTACTGTAGCTGCTATGTTTAAACTTTTTTTTGTCATCCTTCACTCAGCCCATAGGGCTAATTTTTGCAAACTGTATGCAGATTGTGCAGTGGACAAAGCAGGACACTATACCTACTCCAGTCTAGCTACTATTTGCGATTGGAGACCCTTGGGATGGTGTCTTCTTGCCTCAACCTTCACTCAGCCAGGGGGCTAATTTTTCTTTAAAATAATCATTTTTATTGTTGATTTTGCATCCATCTTATAAACAAATGAAACATGAACATATTACATATAATATGAAGTACCGTATAGGCAATAACAATCTCCAATGAAAATGCATATCCATTGAATCACCAACCGCAAACCATCTTGTGGCAGCATGAACTTCATAAGTATTATACACATCCTAACTCACAGCTTCTAATATTTCCCATCTAAGTGGTCTAAGGTGACCTTCTCCATTCCCTTGTCGGGTTCATCTCCCTGAAACCTAGACTTCTGGCAATATTCGTAATTTTAGACGACCTAGGCTACCTCCGGTGTCTTCTAGCAGGTACCACTTCGAGTTCAAGAAAGGTTTAATTGCTTGTTTTATTTCCCCATATGTTAACTTGGTCTCATTAATCCTCCATTTTTGCATACATTTTGTCATCATTTTGTCTTTTTGTCTCTCCGTTTCACGTTTATCAATATCTAAAGTCAATTTTAAACCAGATAGCATTTCATTAGCAGATGGCATCATGGGTGAAAGCCAATGTTTCTCCTAATGGTGGGGAGTCCCACCACCCTGTGATCTTTGAGTAGCATTAAAGTATGTATATTTATCCTTGCTCTCCTGCCCCTCCATATAAAATTAGTTAAAGCCTTATTTATTCTGTTGGTGTCAGTATGCTTGATTAGTAAAAGGATAATTTGCATTGGGGATAACAAACCTTCAAAGCTCACGATTTGGAGTAAGTGCCACCTGCCCAAAAGGGAGTGAGGAAGTCCCGCCCATCCTGTCAGCTCTCTTTCTATCTTATCTATGAGGGGTTTATAGTTTAGTGTGTAAACCAATCCCGGTGACATACCAAAGTGTAATCCCAAATATTTTATAGAGGTCTTGGATCCCCTGTAGTACTCACTCCTCTTGACGACCCTCTCCTCTCAGCATGAGATTTTCACATTTTGACATGTTTAGTTTAAACCCAGAGAAGGACCCAAATGTCCCTATACTGTCCAGTAATTCCGGAGATCCCTCTCCGGATTGTTCATGAACATGACAATATTATCCACAAAAAGCACAGATTTGATAGTGGTCTTCCCCACTTTTATGCCTTCGTATGGACTATGTAGGTTCAGGAACCTAGCCAGTGGCTCTATTGCTAGGTTAAATCGCAGTGGTGACAAGGGGCATCCCGGTCTCGTCCCCTTGCTCAGGGGGAAGGCATCTGAGAGAAAACCCGGTGTATACACTTTGGCTCTTGGATTAGCGTAGAGTGGTTTTAAGAAGTGTCTAAATTCCCCCTGCATACCTATTCTGTCTAGTACCAGGTCCAGCCATTGCCATTGGCCATTGTCAAATGCTTTCTCTGTATCTAGCGTGACCATGGCTGGTTCCTCGCCTACCTCGAGCTTCCTGCTCCTCACTGCGTCCAGGACTTGTATGACCTTTCTTACATTTGTTACCACTGATCTCCCCTTGACAAATGCAATTTGGTGACCTAGAATGAGTCACGGCAGAACCAGAGCTAGACAATCAGCCATGACCTTAGATAAAATCTTTAGTTTCTGATTGAATAATAATATGGGTCTATAACCTGATGGGTCCTCACTTTTCTTATCTCCCTTTGGCAAAAGTGTAATATATGCCATATTCATGTCAGCGGACAGCTTTTCACCCTTTAACACATTGTTAACAAAGCGCATCAATATCAGTGTGACCAACTCCTGTAATGTTTTATAAAATCCTCTCGAGTAACCGTCCACTCCTGGTGCCTTACCGGTCGCCAAGCTGTTAATAGTGGACTGGACCTCCTCCACTGTTATCTCTGCATTTAAGTCCCCCATCTCTTCCTCTGTTAAATGTGTGAACTGCACTCTGTCCAGCCATTCTAATCCTCAATCCTCCGGAGAATGTCTAGCACCATATAAACTCGCATAAAATTTGCCTAAGATCTCATTCACCTCCTTCTGGTTTGAAGTCACTGTACCCGTCTTAGTTTTGGTTGCCACAATAATAGTCTGTGGTCGATTCCCCTTCACCAAAATTGCCAATAGTTACACGCCTTGTCCCCAAATCTGTTCAGGTCTACTTCCAGTCTACTTCTTGTCTACTTTTAACTAGTCTACTTCCAGTCTACTTTTAACTAGTTCCTAGTTAATTAGTTTTTAACTCCTTCCAGTCTACTTTTCCGCTCAGCTATCAAAGTCCTCTTTTGCTTCCATCCATTGATGTCGGTCAATTTCTGACTGTTGTTTGAGAAGTCCTGTATGTATCTCTGACTTTAGCACTAGCTATTACATATTGTTCCGTCACCTTTTATTTCCAAGTAAGTGTGTATGCTAGGATATTCCCCCTCACCACTGCTTTACCTGCCTCTCAGTATAATCTGGGTTGTTGAGTGTGGTCACTGTTGTTAAGTGTGTAATCCACCCATCATTCCTGTAATTTTTTCATAAAATCCTCATCTCTGAGAAAATTTGAGGGGAAGCGCCATAAAAAATCCTTCCCCTTTGGGTGCTTGTCTTCTAATTCAATGGTCAATGGACTGTGATCTGAGATCACCATGTCTACTATTTCTGAGTAATGTATCAAAAATAGTGTCACCCTATCTGAGGCTAATATCAGATCTATTCTGGACCATGATCTATGCACATGTGAGAAGTGAGAGTGTTCTCTGTCTAAAGGATGTAACATCCGCCAGACATGCCTCAGACCTAGTGTATTGACCATGTGTCTCAAATGTCCCTCCTCTTTTGAGGTTGAGTTTCTACCCCCTCTTTCTTGCATCTCACTGTGTTTTCTATCTTTCTCAGATCTGATGACTTCGTTAAAATCAACCCCTATTAGGCTGGGGTCACACATAAGCCCTCAGTCCGTTTTTGGCTTCATTTTTGTTAATTTTTTTTTCTAAGTCCAAAACTGACAGAAAAACGCATTGGATGTAATAAACACCCTGTGCGTTTTTCTCTGGAGCTCAAAACATGCTTGTCTGTTTTTGAGCCAAAAACGCTGCTAGCAGCGTTTTTGGCATCAGTTAAAAAACGCATGCGTTTTTAACATGGGGCCCTATGGGAACGCATGCGTTAACGCATGGCATATGTAGGCATTTGCGTTAACGCATGCGTTAACGCACATGCGTTTTTAATGAAAAAATGACTAAGTCCAAAAACGTTCAGAAGTGCAGGAGACTCAAAAAGCACCCTATAAAAAACGGATTGGTGATGAAAATCACTTCCAAAAACGGACTTCTATGTGTAACCCCAGCCTTAGAATGTTATGGTCAGGGTCAAGTAGTATTCTAGTCTGTAGGTCTGTGAAAAATGCTCTCCTTGATGCATTAGGTGCGTAGGTATTATAAGCCTGAGGTTATTGACCTGACTATGTATAACTATGTGCACTAATCGCCCATCTTCGTCCTTCTACTCCTTTATAAGTCTAAAAGCAAGGTTTTTATGCAACAGAATTATCAGCCCTGCTGTCCTATGGAGTGCTCCAGATCCAAATGCTTCACCCACCCACATTGTTTTCATTCGGAAGAACTCATCTTGTTTCAGGTGCGTTTCCTGTAACAGCGCTATGTCTGCTTTAAGCCTCTTAAAATGTCTGAGAACCATAGAACGTTTGTGAGGTGACCTCAGTCCCTTAACATTCCATGGAGTTATTCTGACCATTATGATTCACAGATATGTGTGTGGATGCCTATGGTGTTTTGATTATCATAATGTACACGGTTTGATGAATTTGATGATTTGGTAGGTACTTCAACCAACAATAACACAAAATGTAACCCATAATAAAAACATGGATAGTAACAATTGTCACAAAACTCGCAGGGCAACTCCGTCATCCTCCTGCCCACCCTGTGCCTCTCCCCGCCGTTCTCTAAACTACAATGCAAGTGTAAACAAAGAAAGATAAAGAACAAAAGGAGAGAAGGAATGGGAGGGAAAACAAGCTCCATAAGTTGACTTCCTTTTTTCCGACATGCATAGCACCCCAATAACCTTCCCCCAAACGCCCATGTAACTAGTTTAATATACTGGCAATGACCAGCCGTGTCAGCCTCCAAGGTCCCATGGTGCAACATTTTTCACCCTATATTAACATATTCATATCAGGTACCTCTAGATAGTTGATAAGCATTAGCAACATAATTACCAGGTGATGTCTAACCAGTACGAAGGAAAGAAAGAGAAAAAAAAATATTATATATATATATATATATATATATAAAAATATAAAAAATATTGAAAGATTAAAATAATATAAAATAATATATTATAGAGCTACACAAATAACCTAGAAATGAAAGTCAGCACATTTGAAGTTTATGTGGTAGTACCAGTGCTTTTTTTGCGCCAGTACGTGATGGTACAGCATACTGGAAAATCTGAAGGGCACACCTATCATGATTAGAGATGAGCCACCACCCTAATGTTCAAATTTGATTCGATTCGTCGAATTTGAGATTTGTTCGTTGAATATTCGACAAACAACGCTAACCCCATTGAAATCAATGGCAGGCTACAGAAAACACATAGAAAACACCTTCAAACGGCTCCAAAAGCTGCCAAACTACTCAGAATGGACAACAAACACCACAAAAAGTGACAGCAATTCAAACACAGCACAAATAGTCACAGGCTAAGTGGCATAAATTTTCTACATTAAGTAAAGAGAGGTGGAAGAGTAAAAGGAGAATGAGACACAGGTATGGGCATGTCACACCCTACTTAAATCATGTAAAACATAGCAAGGGGACTCCAACAAGAATCCTTACTCCTTTCAAAGGGTCACACCTACAGCAAAATGGCATCAATTCTTCCAGACCCAAAATTGCTCAATGGCCCAGCTTGCATGCATGGCACAGGGTCAGGAACAGGACCTGGCCTAGCATTTCATGGTTAAAGCTTGCTCAGCAACTAAACGTTTTGTGCAGTATTACAGAAAAAACTGCAGAGGTAGGTCAGTGACCTGAATAGGCCTAGTGGGCCGGATCCCCTAGAAGCTCATGCAAGCGCTCCCGTCAATGTTATGCCCCGCCACACACAGGTGGGACCACCATTAGCTTTGTGGAGTACTATAGAAAAAACAGAGAAATACGTCAGAGACCTGTTTAGGCCTAGAAGGCCACATGAAGTCAAAGCTTGTGCAAGCGCTCCCATACAAGTCATGCCCCACCACACACAGGTGGGACCACAACTAGTTTTCTGGAGTAATACATGAATTCACAGAGAGGTAGGTCAGAGACCTGTTTAGGCCTAGAAGGCCACATGAAGTCAAAGCTTGTGCAAGCATTCCTATAAAAGTCATGCCCCGCCACACACAGGTGGGACCACCATTACTTTTGTGGAGTACTATAGAAAAAACAGAGAGGTAGATCAGAGACCTGTTTAGGCTTAGTAGGCCAGATAAAGTCACAGGGAACCTGTCACTGAATATTAGAGATGATCCAACACCCTAGTGTTTGAATTCAATTCGGTTTGTCGAATTGGGGGTTTGTTTGTCGAATGTTTGTCGAATCTTCGTCAAACACCGTCGAATATCATTGAAAACAATGGCAGGAAAAAACAAACACATACAAACACATAGAAAACACATAGAAAACAACTTCTAAGGTGTCCAAAGGGTGACAAACTGCAAAGAAGATACAACAAACACATGGAAGAGGGACAAGTACATATAAAAACGCAAAAAGAAAAGAGATGGACTAGTAAAACAAGGAGGAGACACAGATATAGGCATGTCCTGCCCTTCAAAAATCCGATTTTACTCCAGTATTTGTAAGGAATCATGCAGACGATGAATATTGCTTGATTTTTTTTTTTTTCCATTCTTTATTTAAATTTTAAAGTGTAACATAACATGGTACATACAGAATGAACACAATATTTGTGTATCAAAACATGGTACATAAAACATATTATTGTATGTGCTTCTGGAATCAAGCAGTACCTTTATATTAACAAGGTGAACTTAATGTACAACCTAAACAATTGGTTTCTCAGTATTCTTTGTTATTCAAACGGCTCCATATCTACTAAGCTTTTTAAATTATTCGATTATAAAGTCCAATAATGTCATGGCAGTGCAACTATGTGCCTATAAAGATATTATTATAATAATATTATCCTCCCATGGCTGTTGACCTGCGGGCACTTTCATCTCCTCCAGGGGATCCTCCTCAGTCTCCCCTAGGACATTAGCATGATATTGCATATAGTTTGGGGGTTATATAACGATCGTTGCGTTCCTCTGGTTAAATATTGACTTCGCCATTCTCCATCCTCTCTCTCCACGGTTTCCACCTTTTAAGAAATGAGTCGTGAGAATTCATCTCCCAGCTGGATAGTTCTTCTAGTCTGTACAGATCGGATACCTTGGCTAACCATTCCCTCTCTGTGGGTGCCTGTTGTTGTTTCCATTTTTGGGCTATTAGGTGCTTTGCTGCGCCTATCATAATTGGGGCGAGCTCGTGTTTTTTGGGGTTGTAGTTTTTTGATGGGAGTGATAAAAGTGTTTCTGCTGCGGTTAACTGGGATCTTATGAGGTTCATAGATTCTAAAGTCTTGTTTACTTCTAACCAAAATTTTGTTAATTTCTGACATGTCCAGAATATGTGGGTTAAGTTCCCTCTTGAATTCTCACATCTCCAACAATTTGGGGACTCTGCTAGCCCCAGGTGGTACAATCTCTCAGGGGTGTAATACCACCTCGATAGGAGCTTAAAAGACGTTTCCTGCAGTAGGACACACCTGGAGAAGCCGTGTGAGTTCTGGCATAGTTTTACTTTGTCCTCATTAGAAAACTTGATCCCTAGTTCAATCTCCCAAGAGTGTAGAAAGATTGGGAAAGTGGGTTGTGTGTTTTCAAGTAAATTATTATATATCGTAGAGATTATCTTAGGGATTGGTGGTTTTAGTTTTGCTAGTATTTCTAGCCATTTCCATTTCGTGGAGACCGTCATTGGGCTCTTGATCTTTTTCATGTAGTGGGTCACATGTAGTTCTTGTAAGAACGTCTGTGGTTGCTGTAAAGCTTCTATTGGCCACATATTCCTGCATGGGATGTTTCCTCGCAGTAACGTTGAGATGGGTTTATTTGGGAGGGTCTTCCATAGATTATATGGATCTGTAAATTCTGCGTCTATCAGATATGGTATCAGTTGCATCGGTATTTTATCTAAGAAGCCACAGTCTGGGAAGTGAATCGGGACTAGTTTTCGTCGTATAGCTAGTGTAGTGGCAAGGATTTCATCAAAATTATCCTTATCTGGCATGCTGTCTGTCCACAGCAATTTGTGTACCTTGGTATCCAATAACTGCATTTCTATGTGTTGTCTGTTATTTTGGGAGGCCATATGAGTAAGTTTCAGCCATCTCGCTAGGTGAATAGCTTTATAATAGGATATGAGGTCCGGTAAGCCCATGCCCCCCCGTCTCTTAGGGAGCACAAGAATTCTGAATGATATCCTGGCTCTCTTGTGTTTCCATACATATTGGGATATTATTCGGTTTAGCGCTTGAAAGAAAGGGTTGGGCAAAGCAACCGGAACCATATTCATAACATAAAATATTTTAGGCAGAATATAAGATTTTATAATGTTGATTCTTCCCATCCATGAAAGCAATGGCAAATCATATGTCTTCAGTGTATTTTTGATATGGCTAATAAGCGGAATGAAGTTGTGTGTATATAATGAGTTGGGGTCTCTCGTAATTTGTATTCCTAAGTATTTAATTTTATCCTGGGGCCATTTAAAATGTGTCGTCATTTGTAGTGCCTGCATTTCTGTCCTGGAGGCTGTTATATTAAGCGCTTCCGTTTTATCTAGATTAATTTTAAAATTAGACAGTTCCCCGAAGGTCTCCAGGAGGCCAAGGAGCTCCGGCACCGCCACCGACGGGTTAGATATCATTAACAACAAATCGTCAGCAAACGCTGCTGCCTTTAGCTGGACATCTCCAATTTTGATTCCTTGTATTTTGTCATTCTGACGGATCGCCTGCATTAGCATTTCCATTACCACTACAAATAAGGTCGGGGAGAGAGGACAGCCCTGCCTGGTCCCGTTGCTAATTTTAAATTTATTAGACAGTAGGCCATTCACCCTGACTCTTGCCGTGGGAGAAGTGTATAAGCCAAATATTGCTTCTATGAGGGGAGGAGGAAAGGCAAATTTGCGTAATGCGCTGTCCATGAATTGCCAGCTTACACGATCGAAGGCCTTCTCGGCGTCCGTTGATAGGACGACGAGAGGCCTCCCGGTGCGCCTAGCATGCGAAACAGCTTGAAGGGCTTTAGTTGAGTTGTCCTTTCCTTCTCTGCCCCTCACAAATCCGGCCTGGTCAGGATGAATAAGATCTCCCAGGACCAAGTTAATTCTGTTTGCTAACAGTTTTGCCCATAGTTTCATATCTGTATTTAATAATGAAATTGGTCTGTAATTATTGCATAGGGTGCCATCTCTCCCCTCCTTAGGTATTATAGTGATGTAGGCTTCCAATGCCTGCGGCGGTGGAGTAGAGCCCGACAGTAAGTTGTTGAATAAATTTTCTATATGTGGTATTAATATGTCCGCAAATTTCTTATAATAAATTATAGGGAACCCGTCAGGGCCAGGTGCTTTTCCATTCGGAATAGATGCTAGAGTCTCCTCCACCTCCTTTCTTGAAACTCTTGCTTGGAGTAATAATTGGCCTTCAGGAGTTATTGTCGGGAGTTTAAGCGAATTGAGAAAAGTTTGGATTTTTTCATTAGTCTCGATGGGGTCTGACATTGATGTCGAGGGGCTTAAATTATATAAGGAGTCGTAATATTGTCTAAACGCCTCTGCAATGTCTTCAGAGTCAACTAAGTCACCTGCACCAACCTTCCGGACTCGCCGAACAAAACAACTCTCTTTTTGTTTTTTAAGTAGTTTTGTTGTTAATTTGCTACCCTTGTTGCCGTGCATGTATATCTTATGCCTACAGCGGGCAAATGTTTTAGCCGAGTTGAAGTTCAGCAAGTCCTTCAGTCTGCCGCGAAGTGATGTTAAGTCTGAGAGTGTCGCATTGCTCTGCTTTTTCTTATGTAGTTTTTCTGTTATGTTAATCTGATGCAATACGGAAGAGATTTCTTTCTCTCTCTGCCGTTTGATATGGGAGCCAAGAGCTATCAACTCTCCCCTCTGTACCGCTTTGTGCGCTTCCCAGATTATCGGGCTAACCGTATTGTTTACTATGTTTTCTCTAAAAAACCTGGTTAATGAGAATTTAATTTGAGCCAAGTGTTCAGGGTTCCCTAGTAGAGATTCATTCAACCTCCAGGACAGATTTCTCCGGGGGAGGGTGGATATTTCCATCTCTAGCAACACAGGTGCATGGTCTGAAATCGTGATATTACCTATCGAGGTGCTACGGGTTAGTTTAAGACATTTTTCTTGTATTAAGAGATGATCTAGTCTGTGATATGTTTTGTGTGGGATTGAGAAATACGTGTAATCTTTTGTTGTGGGGTGTTCTATTCTCCATGGGTCTACCAAGTGTAACTCATTTAATCTGTTTAGCAAGCCCTTTCTTTGTTTAAAGGAAATGGATGATTTCCCGTTTGATGCGTCTATCAGTGGGTGTAATGTCAAGTTAAAATCGCCTCCTACTATCAAAATTCCTTCTGTAAACAGGTTAAGTGTGTCCAGGGTCTTAAGCAGCCAGTGTATTTGTCCCTGATTGGGTGCATAGAGATTAGCCAGGGTAATTTTTGTATTAGCCAATATCCCTTTTACAAAAATATATCTACCCTCTGCGTCGGATAACTGGTCTTTTACTTCAAATGGGCATCCCTTTTTAAATGCTATGCTCACTCCTTTTGACGCGGTGGTAGAGCAGCTATGAATCCATGTGGGGTAGCGAGAGAAGGCGGTATTAGGCGTTCGTCCCTTTTTAAAATGTGTCTCCTGAAAAAAAATAATTTGTGCATTTTTTTTTTGTAGTGCGTGTAGAATCTGGCTACGTTTGGCCGGTGAGTTCAAACCTTTCACGTTGTAGGAAGCCACAACGACCGTTCCCCCTGTCCCTCTATCAGCCACAGCCATGGGAGTTGTTGAGTTGTGCCGTTTGTATCTTGTATCTGCAAGAGAAAACCATTAGAACATATACTGAACTATTTACATGTGAATGATTTAGACTCATCTTTCGCAGGGGGGGGGGTGATGTTCCCAACATAGGAAGATGAGTACGTATTATAAAACCTCGGGTGGTGGAAGCTATTAATATAACGTCAATATAACGAGTTATTCTCATTTATATGTGAGATAAGATTCTCTTATTATAACGAGAAAGAGAGAAAAAAATGGTCAAGAAGAGCTAGGGATTTGGGGGAGGGGATGGGGGGGAGGGGGGGGGGCAGGGGAAGGGGGAGAATATTGCTTGATTTTTACTTCATTTTCTGTAAGGCCACAGTCAGACGATGAGTTTTGCTTGATTTTTACTTCGGTTTCTGTGAGGCCTCATGTAGACGATGAGTATTGCTTGATTTTTACATCTATATCTGTAAGGCCATGTTCAGATGATGAGTATTGCTTGATTTTTACATCTGTATCTGTAATGGCCATTTTACACACGGCTACATTTCTAGCTTATCCACAGGTAACTTACTGGCTGCAGTGAAATCATGGAGACATGGTTCTATCTTGTTGCTGTGTACAAATGGAATAATGTCTCCATGATTTCACTGCAGCCAGTAAGTTACCTGTGGATAAGCTAGAAATGTAGCCGCGTGTAAAGTGGCCATTAGGCCATGTTCAGATGATGAGTATTTTGTGATGTTTTTCCTCACTATCTGTAAGGCCTCGTGCAAACGATGAGTATTGTGTCACATTTAGGGGACTACAAGAATAGTCTCCCTTTTTCAAAAAAATGTGGGCACAGATACCACTTAAGTGGCATCAATTGCACCACAGTTGCAAACTTTAAATGGTTAATTTTAGGTAAAAATCCCCAAGGTTTTAAACTCCCCAGGATGACACAGGGGTAGAAAAGTCCATGCGGATCCATGCCTTGTTCATCTTTATGAATGTTAGTCTGTCCACATTCTGGGTGGACAGACACGTGAGCCTTTCTGTCAGCACACCACCAGCAGTGCTGAAGACACGTTCTGAGAGAACGCTGGCTGTGGGGCACGACAAGATCTCCAAGGCATGAGTGGTAAGCTCAGGCCATTTTTCCAGTTTGGAAGCCCAAAATGAGCAAGGCTCCAGTTCCCCAGTCATTGCATCGATGTTAAATTGGAGATACTCATGTACCATCCGCTCCAGGCGTTGACTATGTGTCAGACTTCTCGTGTCTTCAGGCCTTGAAAATGATGGTCTGATAAAATCTTAAAACGAGGCCACAAAATTGCTGGTACCACCACCAGATACGGTGTTACTGGTACATTGTGAGTGATGATGACGCGACAGTCCCACAGTTGACAAGTTGGAACTGTGAGATTCACTCTGTCTACTACTACCACTGGTGGTTTGTGGAAAAGCCAATCTGAGATTATGTATCAGCTTCTGCTGATAGTCCTGCATGCATGAGTCCCTTTGTATGGCAGGAATTATTTCAGCAAATTTGCTCTTGTACCGGGGATCTAATAGTGTGGCAACCCAGTAGTCTGCATTACTCCTAATTCGCACAATCCGAGGGTCATGTTGCAGGTAGTGCAGCAAGAAGGCGCTCATGTGTCTTGTTCACCCAGGAAAAACAATTCCTAGTTGTGTGGGAGGTGGGGAGGTGAGAATGATGCTTCCTTCCTCTGCCCTCTCCCCCCAACCTCACACAACAGAAATGTCGTCAAGTTCTCCCTCATGTGCTGACTCTTCAATGCTCAGCACCAGTTCATCCTCCATTTCTTCCTGGGCTCCTGCACCTTTCTGAAGAGGTTGGTTGCTAACATGCGCCCTCATAAATGCCCCGGACCGGAAGTGCGTCATTTGAAACGCTGGGCGGTGCTATCGGCGCTTGCGTTCCACCTGCATCAGATAGGGTCAGTGGATAGGGTGAGTGTGGGATTATAGGCTCCTTCTTCCCCGACTGCTCAGTTCTGCTAGATATGGGTGTAGGGCATCACACACTACTGACTGTTTTAAATAATAATTAAATAATAAAGCTATCTTAATTGTGCACTCTTTTGGAGATTGAACATCGTCAGCACTAAACATCTTCGTCGCCATCTCAAATATGTGCAGAAGGGTGCTTAGGTCCTTGATCTGAGACCACTCCTGCAGTGTGATCTGCCCCACCTTTGGATCTCATTGGCCCAGGCTATACATCATAATGTATTGCACCAGGGCTCGGCGGTGCTGCCACAGTCGCTGCAACATGTGCAGAATGGAATTCCAGCGTGTCGGCACATCGCATTTCAGCCGGTGAACGGGCAAGCTGAAAGACTCCTTGAGCGATCGAGTCGTTTAGCTGCGGGATGCAAACGCCGGGAGTGAGCACACAGTGACCGTGCCCTCTGCAGAAGCCCATCTAGGCCGGGAGTGTGCGTCAAATATTGCTGGACAACCAGATTCAACACGTGAGCCATACAAGGCACGTGTGTGATAGTGCCCAGGCGAAGGGCCGCACCCAGGTTTGTAGCATTGTCGCACATAGCCTTCCCTGGTTGCAGGTTGAGTGGAGACAACCATTGCTGAAACTCGGTTGCCAGAGCTGACCATAACTCTTCAGCTGTGTGACTCACATTTCCTAGGCATTTCAAGGTAAAGAACGCCTGATGGCGTTGAGCCCTGCTGCCAGCATAGTAGGGAGGTGTGCAGGATTCCTTCTGTGCAGTTACAACGCGGGTGGCATTATCAGACAGGCTTTGGGTGGAGATGGGGGACCGAGACGAGGTTGAGGAGGCAGAAACAGTGGAGGAACTTCTACCCACAACTCGTGGGGATGGCAACACTTGGACAGCAGACCCTTCTCCATCTCTCACCATAGTTAACCAATGCCCAGTCAGCGACATGTAATGCCCCTGTCCATGCTTACTGGTCCAAATGTCTGTGGTAAAATGCACCCTGTCACACACAGAGTTTCTCAAGGAAGCGGTGATGTTGTCTGCGACATGCTGGTGTAGCACAGGCACACCTTTCTTGGAGAAATAGTGGCGACTGGGCATCTGGTACTGGGGCATTGTAATGGACATAAGATATAAAAAATCCTCTGTGACCACCAGGCGGAAAGGCAGCAATTCTGAAGCCAACAGCTTGCAGATGGTGAAATTCAAGCGCTTAGTTTTCTCATGGCTAGGAGGAAATGGCCTTTTTCTTGTCCACATCTGAGGGACGGAGGGCTGGCTGCTGTGCTGAGACACAGTTGAGTATGGTGTCCCCGGCAAACTGCTGGTCTGGGAGGGAGGTGCAGGATAAGATGTAATGTTGCCTTCATCCAAAGGTGGTGTTCTCGATGTCTGAGAGAGCTCAACACCAGCAGCATTGTCCACTTGAAAACCAAGTGATGACCTGCCAATCACACTGCTTGTTGTGGGTAAAGAGATGGAAAGTGTACGTCCAAAAGCATGTGTGACAGCTGTCCCCACAGTCACAGATGATGAAGAGCACACGGATGCACTTGATGGTGCAGATGGTGGTAGGCCCGCCCCGCTAGCCCGCATTCTAGCATGGTGAGCTTCCCACTGCGACTTGTGCTTCATGTCCATGTGGCGATTCATACATGAAGTACTCAAGCTAGTGAGTTTTTGGCCTCAACTTAGAGATTGGTGACAAATCTTGCAGATGACATAAGTTGGGAGATCCTTGGCAAGGTCAAAAAAGGCCCAGGCTAGGCAAGGCTTAGAGCCCTTGCGACCTGCAGAGCCAGCATGACTTCCGCTCAGAGGCAGAGTTGTGGCTGCGGATTCAGTTGTTGGCATGCTTCCAGTACTCCTTCTATTTCCGGGAAGGTGCAACCTAACCTCGTCATCAGTAGCATCCTCCTCCACCTCCTGTGCTGACCTCATCGACTGGCTGACTATGGGTTGACAGTAAGTGGGATCTCCAACCGATAACTTAATTTGTCAATCAAATCCGGTATCTGAGTCTCATCAGCATCATCCAGCTGGTGTCCACCAACAGTATGTACTGTTAGGGAATGAGGGTCTGCATAAAGGTCAAAACCTTCTTCATCTGGGCCTGGGTCTTACTCACAAAGCTTCTGGGCATCAGGGCAGATCATTAACTCGTCTGGACTCACTGCAGCTTTGGAGCAGACCTCTGATTCCCAGGCTATTGTGTGACTGAACAGCTCTGCAGACTCAAACATGTCTGTTACCCCAGACTGAGTAGGGCAGCTGGACACTTGGGAGCTTGGAGCAATGAAGTGTGATTGGTCTGACACCTCAGATGACTGGAGGGTTTGTGATGTAGAAGTTAAGGTGGAGGAGAGGCCACTTGATGGAGCATTTGAGATCCATTCAAGCACCTGCTGTTTTTGTGCCTCGCTTACAAGTGGTATCGATGGTCGTGTCTGTAAGAAAGGGATCACATCCGATTGGCCACGTAAAGAATTAGACTTCTTACTTTGGCTGGAAGATTGTCTATCTTCAGCAGATGTTAATGTAGCTTTAGCATCTACCCCACGGACACAAACTTTTTTACCCTTTCCACCACGCCTACTCCCATTTCCACCAGCAGCAGGCCTTTTGCCACTCATTTTGTATGTGACAAAATTGGGAGCAGTACAGTTGTCTTACAAAAAATGGTGAATGTCAATCAAGCAAAGGTGACTGAACCAGCACTGCTACTAAGCCCAAAGTGAGACCTGGGCAAGGTGCAGTTAAAAATTTGTAGGAAGTACACTGGCGGTGTAGTAGATTGTATTACAAATGGCGTACAGTAATAGTTTTTGTCGCGCTGCGACTTGACCAGATGTCAGATGTGGCCAAGGTGCAGTTAAAAATTAGTAGGAAGTACACTGGCGGTGTAGTAGATTGTATTTCAAGTGGCGTACACTAATAGTTTTTGTCACACTACAACTTGACCAGAAGTCAGATGTGGCCAAGGTGCAGTTAAAAATTAGTAAGGAAGTACACTGGCTGTGTAACTTTTCACAAATGTGCTAAACTACTGTGTAAATCACACTGCTACTAGTCCGAACAAATTGCTGAGACTAGCAGCAGCAACAAAATCGCTACTTAAGACAGGTGGTGTAGCTTTCTTAACAGAAGTGCTACACTACCTGCCCTAAAGGACTCCCAGAGCTAGATGTGGCCAGATGCTGTGAAAAAGACTTGTACAGCACTCTGGCACACACCTGCCAGGCAAAAACTAATAGGGACTGCTCTAACCTAGCCCAAAGGGCTGTAATTAAAACTAGTCCCTGCTTCTATGGAGTAGATGTGAAAAAGGGCTGTTACAGACCTAGTCCCTGGTCCCTACTCCCTACTCCTATGATGCAGCTCTTACAAGAGCTGATTCTTCTAACATTCACACCCTCCCCCCAGCCCCTAGTCCCTAAACCTATCTATCTAACTATGTATTAGCTCTGTAGCTGAATGGGATAGTAGAATTGTGAGTTTTGACTGTATGGTGCCCATAGCAGCAGCGGTGTCATCTGACACACAGCTAAAGCAATGAGTAAATGGTGGCGATGAAGAAAATGGCCGGGTCTTATAGGGCAAGGACATGTGACGTACACAGCCAATGATGCCGGACCTTGCTTGTGCAAACATGCCCTTTACTGTGTTTCACTATGATTGGCTCAAAGCCTGCACTGCCTCACTCTACATGTGGTCTGGAGAAAAAAAAAGAGCTCCATCACTTCAGCAGCACTGATCTGAACCCCTCCTTCCCCGCACACTATACACTGAAAATGGATATTAAGATTGAAGATCAGTATTAGTGTGAAAAGCCAGGTAAGCTTTTGGTGGCCAAAGCGTTATCGAACATAACCTCGAACTGCAGAATTTGAAGCTAATTGTCCTAATTCAACGAATGACTCGAACACCGCCCAAAGCAGGTCGAATTTGAGATTGGCGAACATTTCGAATCGAACATCGCTCATCTCTAATCATGATGTCTGACTGAGGGCCACCGCCACCTACACTTGTGTGTAGGTAACGGTTTCCTCAGCGCCAGTGGTAATCATGGGGCAGATCAGCTTGGCGGGGACTCAAGTGATGACATCATCACTGAGCGCCTCGTCGCTGTGCTGAGTCCTGCAGTGCAGAGCGGCCGGCAAACAAGCTGGGGACACTGGTGCTGGAGGCTGAGCTGCTTAGAAGAGAGAAGACATTACATTACAACAGTAAAAGAAATGTAAGTATAAACAAGAGTGACCTGGGAGATAATATGGGGGTTTGGGAGCCCTATGGGAAGGCTGTATAAATGGGAGCCTTATGTGGGGGCTGTATATGACATGTGCTCTCATCTCATATACAGCGCTTCCCCCTATAGGCTCACATATCATATACAGCAACCCCATAGGGCTCCTATATCATATATAGACCCCTAAAGGGCTCCCATTATTGGAGCCCTATGGGGGGCTGTATATTATATGAGATGGAATCCCTATGGGGCTGTATGTGATATGGGAGCGCTATGGGGCATTAGTGGGGCTGTATATGAGATGGGACTCCCATATCAATACAGCCCCCATAGGGCTCCCATATCATATACAGCCCACCCCATAGGGCTCCCGTATTACATAGTTTTTGATTGAAATTAGCGCAGACTACAGTACTGAATAATGATAAATTAATCAGAAATGCGTAGCGGCAAATATTTTTTTTACAAAAAAAGCACTGGGTACTACTGTAGACTTAATGACCAATTAACTTGTCCATCTTCACACACTCTTCAATGGCAGGTGGCCTTTATTGTTGATCGGTCTGAAGTCTGTCCGCCCCTCTGTCCAAGCAAGTTTGGAGGCAAGGAGGACACAAACAAGTCAAATATGGTAAGGGAGAGATTACCTCAGGCCTTCATGTGTCCCTTTTTTTGCTGATCGTGGTAGGGGTGCACATTGCTCCTCGGTTTATGTCTAGTGTTGCCCTCCATTCCGCAATCCTAGTGTCAATGAGGAGGGACCGCTGAAATGTCTAAGTAAGAGTGGTCCCTCCAAAAAATACATTAGAAGGCCATCTCTGAACTCTCAGCAATCTCAGGTTTCCTACCCACTGCAGGCCCTCTGAACATTTGAATTTAGGGCCGCAAGTGTCATTGAGGTGGAGGAATAGGAGAAGGAGAAAGAGGGTTTTGCCCAACACTAAAATGGGCACATTGTAAACTGCTATGGAATATGCATTCCAATATCTAAGTGTCAATGAGAGAGGGACTGCCCAAAATGTCTTAGTAAGAGCGGTCCCTCCAAAACATACGTTAGAGGGCCATTTCTGGGCCCTTAGCAATCTCAGGTTTCCTGCCCACTGTTTGCCCTCTGAACATTTGAATTTAGGGCTGCAAGTGTCATGGAGGTGGAGGAGAAGGTGGGTTTTGGCCAATGCTAAAATAAACACATTGTAAACTGCTATGGAATATGCACCTGGAGCAGTGGTAAGGACCGCAATCCTAGTGTCAATGAGGAGGGACCGCTGAAATGTCTAAGTAAGAGTGGTCCCTCCAAAAAATACATTAGAGGGTCATCTCTGAACTCTCAGCAATTTCAGGTTTCCTACCCACTGCAGGCCCTCTGAACATTTGAATTTGAATTTAGGGCCGCAAGTGTCATTGAGGTGGAGGAATAGGAGAAGGAGGAGGAGGGTTTTGTCCAACGCTAAAATGGGCAAATTGTAAACTGCTATGGAATATTTATTTCAATATCTAAGTGTCAATGAGGTAGAGACCGCCAAAATGTCTACGTAACAGCAGTCCTTCCAAAATGTACATTAGAGGGCCATCTCTGGGCCCTCAGCAATCTCAGGTTTCTTGCCAGCTGCAGGCCCTCTGAACATTTGAATTTAGGGCTGCAAATGTCATGGAGGTGGAGGAGAAGGTGGGTTTTGGCCAATGCTAAAATAAACACATTGTAAACTGCTATGGAATATGCACTTGGAGCAGTGGTAAGGACCGGGGTACTCGACCAACCGGGATCAGTCAGAGAGGTGTCACAGTGGCAGTCCCGGTGGTCGTGGCCCTGACTGAGCATAAAAAGGGAATATTTACAGGGGAATAAAATTTATTGTGACGTCATTCATGGATTCTGGTCAGTAGGACCAACGCTGCTTGTAGTGAACCCTGGGATATAGATGTAGTGGCAGCTTAGGTATATCAATGCCCAAAGATGGAGCTGCTCCACAGGATTTAGTATTACGTCTGTGTGGATAATGGTGGTTGATGTGATGCAGGGAGGTGCAGAAGGAATGGGCAGACAGAAGGATTGCAGTTCTTACCAGGTTCTTTTTCTTGCAGTCCCTAACTCAGTGCAGACCCAGCCAGGGTACAGTGCTCTTCCAGTGTGCAGCTGGGGCAGTCCTCAGACAGTCCAGAAACACTCCACTGAGACACCTTTCATAACCCTTTCTTCGCTGCCCTGCTCTCTGCGCTGATCTTTCCTCCTTCATTCCCCTACACCTCTGTGCTACTAGTCCCAAGGCAGGTGATTGCGGGTCCTGTCAAGCAACAGCCTGGTACATCCTCTTGACCCTCTGTAATTACTGTGCCTGGGAGTGTACACGGGGTTGGCCACAGCCCTTACAATCCAGTAGCCTCCGGTTTCATGGCTTGAATGTACAGTCTCACACCAAATTGGGCCAGTCCACTCATGCAGCTAGTTCTTCTACCAACATCCTGAATGGTGATTGTAGATTCAGGGTCCCTCGGGCCAGGGTTCCGTGGTGACCTACCCACTGGTCCCACTCTGCACTAGCTCTAGCCTCCCCTAGGACTCGATCTTGGTGCTCCTTCTTCCTCACTCTACAACGTCCTACTCACTAACTGTGTTCCCACCCCCTTACACTACTCCTTCCTCCAGGTAGCAGATGAGGACTGCAATTTGGATTGGTTTCTTCCACCCTGCATCTCCTGGCCTGGAGTTGGGAATGGTGTTGGGTGTAGAATGTGTGTCTTAGGTTTGTGTCCCTGTCTTACCTGAGAGCAATGACACCATACCTGTGGATTAGGTGCAGTATCACTGTGGCGACCAAGATGCTGGGGCGCAACATATTCTAGCATATAACTGTCAATGAGGGAGGAACAATGTATAAACAGTCCCTACAAAATGTACGTTAGAGGGCCATCTATGGGCCCGAAGCAATCTCAGGTTTCTTGCCCACTGCAGACCATCTGAACATTTGAATTTAGGGCCACAAATGTCATGGAGGTGGAGGAGAAGGAGGAGGAGAAGGGTTTTCCCCCAATGTTAAAATTGGCACATTGTATACTGCTATGGAATATGTATTCCACTATCCTAGAGTCATTGAGGGAGGGACCGCCCAAAAGTAAGAGCGGTCCCTCCAAAACATACCATAGAGGGTCATCTCTGGGTACTCAGCAATCTCAGATTTCCTGCATACTGCAGGTACTCTGAAATGTTGAATTTAGGGCTGCGAATATCATGGGGGTGGAGGAGAAGGAGGATGGTTTTGCCCAACACTACAATGGCACATTGTAAAGTGCTATGGAATATATATGGCACTGCCCAAATCTTAAGGTGAAAGCGGTCCCTCCAAAACGTATGTTACAGGACCACCTGAGGCCTCTGTGGTCAAAGATCAACATACTTACTGGTACGTTGTAGCTGGCCTTGTAAAGTGCTGGAGAATAGCTAACTAAAAATGATGTAGGACAGAGGGACCTACAAAATGTACAAGTCAGGGCCTTACCAATTGTAAAAGGCGATAAAAAGCCACAACGGTATGTATAAACAAAAAAGTGATATTTTTTTGTTTCTCTGGTTCAATTAGCCTTGTATGCTAGTGATTAGCAGGAAAAACTGTTTGTGAACCTTTTTGGCCTGTTAAATGCGATTTAGGTCAGGTTTGATAGCTGTTTTTGTGTATCAGTAACAATGACGTAATCCTGAGACAAAGTTATTCCCACAAACCATATGCGAGTCAGAAATGCATGCAGGCATATTCTCCAGACTTTTCCCATTCTGTTTCCTCACTTTCCCACCCATTTCAGCCTTTTCCTCAGGCCCCAGACCACTTTGTAGGATCCAGCAGAAAATTACTCACGTTTCCCATTGACTTACATTGTACTCGTTATTCGGAACAAATATGCGATTATTAGGAAATACTCCTAATATTATACTCGTATAATATATATACGATTATTATGGTACTCACTCATCATTATTCTGTACCAAATATTAAGTTTTTCTGTTTTGTTAAATTAATTTTTATGCAGTACAATACAAATGAATTATGTAAAAGTCATACAATGTGATTTTCTAGATTTTTTTAGATTCTATCTAGTGATGGGCGAATCCTAAATTACTCGGAATCGCTTGACTCTAGCGAGTCCGAGCACAGGACTCGCTACTCGTTGCGAGTCTAGCGAGTCCAATGTTAATGAATGGGGAAGCGAGTAATAGCGAGTAGTGTGAGATTTACAAATCGCAGATGTGTGTCGGAAGCTTCAGCCTGAAGCAATCCTAGTTTTGTCATTTATTTGCATTGCTCGTTTACTTTGTAAGTAATCGCTGACTCGCACAGATAAGATCCTGTCTCCTCTGTACAGGCTGCCAGCTCCAGGGTCCTAGAGCCTGCCTGCTGCCTGATGTAGTAGTGCTGAGATTGTTCTCAGTCTGCTCATTCCCTGTGTACAGACATGAATGTCTGTGCACAGAGATGATGTAGCAGAGCTGAGATTGTTCTCAGTCTGCTCATTCCCTGTGTACAGACATCTATATTTATGCACAGGGGATGTAGCAGAGAGGACATCGCGTTTTGGACTGCGTCGGACGGAAGAGGATTTTTTTAATTAAAGATGGAGTCCCTAATGGCTTTTTTTTTTATTTCTAATAAAAAATTTTCTTTGTGTTGTGTTTTTTTTTAAAACAATTTAATGAAATTCATGGCGGTCATGTCTAATATTGGCGTGACCGCCATAAATTTCGGGCTTAGGGCCAGCTGATAATACAAAGCTGGCCCTAACCTCTTTATTACCCAGCGTGCCATCGCTACCAGGGCCGCTGGAAGAGCGGGGTTCAGCGCCAGAGGATGGCGCTTCAATGAACGCGCCATCTTCTGGGGCGGCTGCGGGCTGCAATTTGCAGCGGGGGGTGCCCAGAAAGCTTGGGCATCCCTGCGCTGCGGATTCCAGCCCCCAGCTGCTTAGCTGTACCTGGCTAGACATAGAAATTGCGCGGAGCCCCACGCATTTTTTTTTAATTATTTCATGAAATTCTGAGATTCTGACTCTGAAATTCATGAAATAATAAAAAAAAAATGCGTTGGGCTCCGCGCAATTTCTATGTCTAGCCAGGTACAGCTAAGCAGCTGGGGGCTGGAATCCGCAGCGCAGGGATGCCCAAGCTTTCTGGGCACCCCCCGCTGCAAATTGCAGCCCGCAGCCGCCCCAGAAGATGGCGCGTTCATTGAAGCGCCATCCTCTGGCGCTGAACCCCGCTCTTCCAGCGGCCCTGGTGGCGGTGGCACGCTGGGTAATAGAGGTTAGGGCCAGCTTTGTATTATCAGCTGGCCCTAAGCCCGAAATTTATGGCGGTCACGCCAATATTAGACATGACCGCCATGAATTTCTATTAAATTGTTTTAAAAAAAAACACAACACAAGGAAAATTTTTTATTAGAAATAAAAAAAAAAGCCATTAGGGACTCCATCTTTAATTAAAAAAATCCTCTTCCGTCCGACGCAGTCCAAAACGCGATGTCCTCTCTGCTACATCCCCTGTGCATAAATATAGATGTCTATGCACAGGGAATAAGCAGACTGAGAACAATCTCAGCTCTGCTACATCATCTCTGTGCACAGACATTCATGTCTGTACACAGGGATTGAGCAGACTGAGAACAATCTCAGCACTGCTACATCATCTCTGTGCACAGACATTCATGTCTGTACACAGGGAATGAGCAGACTGAGAACAATCTCAGCTCTGCTACATCATCTCTGTGCACAGACATTCATGTCTGTACACAGGGAATGAGCAGACTGAGAACAATCTCAGCACTGCTACATCATCTCTGTGCACAGACATTCATGTCTGTACACAGGGAATGAGCAGACTGAGAACAATCTCAGCACTGCTACATCATGTCTGTGAGCAGGCGGGCTCTAGGACCCTGGAGCTGCACAGAGAAGACAGCTGGACTCGGCTCGCAAAGAAACAGCAGTTATCTGCGAGTTTCCCTGCTATCACTGGCACAGTAGCCAGTGATTACTCGCACGAGTCTAATGCAAACAATGGCAATCCTAGTTTTGTCAGGATTGATATTGATTTGCATTGGACTCGTGCGAGTAATCACTGGGAGACTCGCAGAGTACCGAGTCCTGCGAGTCCCTTACTACTCGCCGAGTAACGAGTCCTAGCGAGTAGATTCGCCCATCCCTAATTCTATCTCTCACAGTTGAATTGTACCAATGATAAAAAGTTATACCTCTCCATTATTTTTGGGTGGGAAAACTTGCAAAATTGGAAATTTATTAATTACTTATTTTCCCTACTAGCTGTGAGCCCGATTCTAAAGAATCGGGAGTCTAGAATCGGGAGAGGGAGAGAGAGAGGGAGAGAGAGAGGGAGAGAGAGGGGGAGAGGGAGAGAGGGAGAGAGGGAGAGAGGGAGAGAGGGATAGATAGCTAGATATAGATAGATATAGATATAGATATAGATATATAGATATATATATATAGATATAGATAGATAGATATAGATAGATATAGATAGATATAGATATAGATAGATAGATATAGATAGATATAGATATAGATAGATAGATATATAGAGATAGATATAGATAGATATATAGATATAGATAGATATAGATAGATAGATAGGTGAGTCGTTGCAGCCGCGGTAACTCCGGCACGTAGGTCCATTGCGAGTTTCATGGCCCGGCGACGACCGACGACAGCCGAGCGCCGTGGCCGAAAATCGAACCAAGGGCCCGGCCATGCATCGCGCGAAACACCGCTATGCATCTCTATGGGAAGTGAGGCGCTATTCTCATTGGTCGCTGTGTGCTGGAGGCGACCAATGAGAATAGCGCCTCACTTTCAGCGGTTAATTTGAAACTCAAAGTCCTCCATTATATCTCTATGGGAAGTGAGGCGCTATTCTCATTGGTCGCTATGTGCTGCCTGCGACCAATGAGAATAGCGCTTTACTTCCCATAGAGATATAATGGACGACTTTGAGTTTCTAATTTACCGCTGAAAGTGAGGCGGTATTCTCATTGGTCGCCGCCAGCACACAGCGACCAATGAGAATAGCGCCTCACTTCCCATAGAGATATAATGGACGACTTTGAGTTTCAAATTTACCGCTTAAGTGAGGCGCTATGCTGATTGGTCGCTGTGTGCTGCGCCGACCAATCAGCATAGCGCCTAACTTCCCATTGAGATACATAGCGGTGTTTAGAGGAATTTATGGCCGGGCCCTTGGTTCTATTTACGGCCACGGCGCTCGGCGCTTGTCGGTCGTCGCCGGGGCGGGAGACTCGCAATGTCCGCTTTGCGGCCATTGCTCGCGCCCCTGCAACGGCTCGCAATGGCCACCTTCACGTCCACGACGACGGAATTAGAGCCGAAACTTACGGAAGTGCGTTAGGGGAATTATATATTAGATAGCAAAGGCATGAAATGTGATTTTGATGCGATCTGTGTGCCAATGATATGGCAGTGTGACTTCAGCCTTAGTTTGTGGAGATCCACAGAGTGTCAGTGTGGCACCCCTGCTGGGGATTGCCACAGGACCCACCGGTGCAAGGAGAGACATACACCTTGGTACACACAGCACACAAAACCTTCCACCCCAGACCTGGAGGGGAGCTCTACTTGCTGCCTTAAGTTTCCCTATAAGGATCCAGGCATGAGGGAGGAGTCAGTTAGTCTGCTCTGAGCAGAGAATAGAGCAGTTAGTTCCAGTCAGACAGCTAAAGAGGAAGGTACTGGAAGGAGCTGGTTGCTGGGACCAAGCCTGTCCCAGGACCAGGGAACACTGACCCAGCTGTGCTGCACCCTAGGGAGAGGGTTGGAGGCCAGTGGAGGAAGTAGGAGAAAGGAAGAAGGGAACATACCAGGTTTCCCTTTAGCCCACCCGGACACCGGAGTCCGATTCTGCTAATAAGCAGAGAAAGCCAGGGCAGACCAGGAGGATTAAATCCCCCTGAGGTAAAGTACAGATAAAGTACAGAAGACACTCAAACCTGACCAATTATAGGACCAGGGACCTAAGCAGAGAATAGGGATTGCGCAGAAAGGTCCTCATTGTCGGTTGTGGAGTAGTACCCTGAGAGGGAGAAGGAGCGGCAAGTTCAGTTTCAGGCAGGACTTACCCCAAACACTGCACACAATAACAGAGGAGGCCTCACAACTTTCCAAGGTGAATGTTGCAAATTGCACCGAGAACCTGGTTACTCTCCTAGACTGTACCTGTTACTGGACATCAGTAAAAAAGTACCAAGACAAAGACAATTGTGTGTGTGTGCCTGCTTCCCTGCCGCCGCCTGCAGCGTTCACAGTAGAACCGCTACTACTACTCCCCTCATCCACCCCACTGCCCTGAGGTAAAGCTCCACCTGTGGGGAGCTGTACTACTCTGAGCTGCACCTCCATCACCTCAGCGGCCAGCCACAGCGCTGGTATCCATGTTACCAGGTGCCACAGGTGGCGTCACGTTACCATTCCCCCCATCCGTCATCATCATCCCCCTTGCCATCCTCACCATTGAGGGTCCAGGGCACGGGAACGGGAACTGATCAGCCATGATCCCCATCGAAGTAACCATCAGTCCCGGTATCCGAGTACCCCCCCTTCCTGTCGACCGACTCATCAGCCTAATACATCAACACTGGTCTTGACAAGGAGATGGGCATATACCTTTTCATGAATCAAGAATCAAGAGCATCAGACAACTGGTGTACAACTCTGTATGCGCTTGGCCCCAAGTCCTACTCCAGTCTCTTTAATAGAATTTGCTGAGCGGGGTGTTGCCATGCTTCCAACCTACCCCAGCTGTGCCCACATTGTTGGATCTGGATGAAAATGACATAAGAACACCAAAAGTAAAATAATTTTAGCACAACTGTCAGTTACATAAAAAAGAATGTACCTTTTCAAAACATTTTATTCCAGAAATCTGGCATAAAAGCATTAATTAATTTCTCTCTATGTATTTTCATGCAAAAGAAGCATACACAATGCCGCTGAATGGCACTACTTAATCAGTAGCAAAAACAATGAGCTACCATTGGAGACGGTATGAATTGATTTACAGGACCCTATCCTGGTAATATGTGGCTGTCGGAGAGGAGTGCTGTGAAATGTTTCTCACCTGACAGCATTCCTCCTTTGATTTAGCGGCCTGGTGCATTACAATTGTCGCAAATGTAATTTTGCAATGGGCTAACTAATAAGAAAAAAAGCCATGGATTCTGATATGTAGAAAGTGGTTCTAAAAGCTCTCATTCGACGATCACAGATTACTGATCTAGTTGCTGAATTATGTCCTATCAATTGATTTTTCCCCATCTTTAGTTACAAAATGGGTGGAGTCACAGTGCTGTATGACTTGTGCGAGAATCACATCGCACTGACGGCCTGGCCGACAGCTCTCTTGACTTGAGCATGACAGCTTTATGTGGTCCTTGCAGATTTCACTCTCAGATCAGGAGAGCCGATGACCAATCCAAGGATTTTGATACGATCTGTGCACCAATGATATGGGAGTGTGACTTCAGCCTTAGTTTGTGGAGAGGTGTGGGAAAATTAGCTCTAATTGATGAAGCCAAACAAGCATACTTCAAGAATATATCCTATCATGCTGACCCCTCAAATCAATGTATAGCTGTACTCGGGCTCCCAAAAAGAGTGAAAGCTACTTTATTTCATGCAATCTAATATATAAAGCTGAATGTGTGTATGTGTGTATATCCGGGATTGGCATCTACACCGTCGCAACTACAGCAACAAAATTTTGCACAGTCACACGTCTGGACACTGAGAGCGTCATAGGCTATGTTGTGAGCCGAAATTTTAACCCTGCGCATTCCAGTTCACCAAACAATTTTGGCCCTATCTACATAATGGGGAAAAAGGGAAAAAAAAACGTGTGGGAGGAAAATCGACAGCTGACAGCTATAGCTACAAAAATTTGCACAGTCACACGTCTGGACCCCGGGAGCGTCATAGGCTATGTTGTGAGGCGAAATTTTAACCCCGCGCATTCCAATTCAGCAAACAATTTTGCCCCTATCTACATAATGGGGAAAAAGTGACAGTTACACAGGACACACACACATACACACCGTATAGGGGCACATGCACTCACCCCACAGGGACACACATACACCACAAAGAGACACACACAACAGAGACACACACCACACAGACCCCCCCCCCCCACAGGGACACACACATACACACCCCAGGGAACACACACACCACACAGACAGACACAGATGTGCACAAATCACCTCACACAACTCGCCTCATACGTGTGCTATCTTTATTTTCCAAACATAAACATCTGATTAAAAACAGCCAATGTGCAACACATGTGCCATATAGGGAATTAAGGCAGATCACATGAGCTGTCTATTATGTGTATGTGTGAGGTAACATATACTGCCCGGCCAGGAGGAGGGTTTACTGTTGGCTGATTTCTTAGGCTGCCTATAGCAACCAATCACAGCTCAGCTTCTATTTTCTTACAGGTCATTAATATGACATATTCAAATTCTATTTTGTTATAGCTAACAGCAGTTATTTATTAACCCGGGCATAGCCGGGTACTACAGCTAGTTTAAAAATAAAGACATTAAAAATATATTTTTCAGAAAATGAAGTAGCTGAAAAAATAGCGAATAAAATAAATTAATAACATGATTATTAATAGCTATTTTTCCAATAAAATGATACATGTAATTATACTGTACAATTCTGTTGCTAAGATCTTATCCGCTTTCTTTAAAGTGTCTAACACTATTTTATTTAATTAACATATAGTTAAAATAGGATATTTATAGATTAATTTGACCTTCTCCTGGCATCTTATGAGTAGAATAAAAAAGATCAATACATGCAAGGACATCTATCGAAATGCTGCAATTTTCATATCTCAAATGGTATGTAATTACAACTTGAAACCTTTTATTAAGCAAAGAAATTGTACAAGAGTTAAAAGGGTCGTAATAGATGATAAAATTATCTGAAGTAAGCATTTAAATTATTTTTTCTAATTATTTGACACTCTTATTTTTCATGTAGTGCTCATCACATTATTTACCAAAAGCAAGCATCAGAAATGATTGAACAGAGGTCAAATTATGGCTCTACTGAAATGAGCAAAGTCTAACTGATTACCCATACATGACAAAACGAGAATCACTTTAGATAAGGATGTAAGGATATTTTTCATGCATATGCAAAACTTTCAGATTGCATATATGGGATAATACACTTCTGTAAAATTTGATATTACCAGTAATTAAGGGGTAAGTAGTCAATTGAGCAAACAAGGTCTCAGACTACGTAGTCAGAAACCTCTTTGTTCACTCATAATACTCTAATTTACAGAAGAGAGTACATTAGTCACTATTAGTCGTGAGCAAACTCATGAATATTCGGGTCTGACGAATCCACATGGACTAAAAAAAAAGCTGGATTTGGAAATGGAACTTGGACTGAACTTGACCCCAGATAGCAAACCCCAATCAAGTCAATCAGGACAAGAAGTTCTGTGCTGTATTGCTGGGTGGTGCTAGTAAGGGCCGCTTTCCACACACCAACTTCTGTGACCAACATCTGAACAGATCTCTGGTTGCAGTGAAATTATGGACAAATTGTTTCATTTTGTGGCTGTGTACAAATGGAGCAATTTCTCCATGATTTCACTGCAACCAGAGATCTGTTCAGAAGTTGGTCACAGAAGTTGGTGTGTAAAGCGGCCCTAAGGGCTATGGCAAGCAATAACAGAACAGTTTATACATACTGTGTTTCCCAGAAGTTATCATTACAGTCAACCTCTTTACCAATCCTGCTTATTAACCTTCTTGAATATTGATGGTTTCCCCTGCCCACCCTTTAAGCCAACATCTGTCATTGCAAAGCATTCACTGATCTCAGGGAGACCAGTCCAAGAAAACACTGCGGGCAGCCGGCTAAAGCACTCAACACAGTGAATTCCTAGGCACATTGCCCCCTGGGAATTATGAATATGCAAATAGAGTCTGTGGAGCCTTGGAGGAAGGTGCTGGGACAGCACTGAAAAGCGTAGGTTTTGATGAATAAAGGACCTTATGATGGTAATAACCTCTTGTGAAATCCTTTGGTAAAGAGCAGCAGCACGGACCGTGGATACCAAGGGAATACCAAGGCCAGGTATCCATCCACATAAAAAGAAAAAAATAGTGTTGCGCCACCTGTGGATCTCTCCTGCCTTAAAAGCGGTTGTATTAAGAATAAACTAACCTTTAAAGGTTGTGCCATATCCGCACAACCAGATTGTGAGCGTAGTTTGTGGCTCAGGCTGCCAGCCTTGGATCTGTAGTGCTCCTGTATCCTCAATCACTTCTGCTCCTGGCCTCGTGCTGTGCACACTCTCACTCCAGGGTTGGGTTAGGAAATTCCAGGTTGATCCATTAACCCTATCCCGCCTGCAACTCTGTCACCGCTTTCCCAAGGGAATTTGTATGATAGAATTCAGATAGAACATGCGGTTCTATAGTAGAGCGCATGTTCTATCTGAATTCTAGGTATCCATCCACAGACAGCTGTTTCGGGGTGTTGCCCCTCATCAGTGTGGAGTAGGATTCTGGCTAGGTGGGAGCAAGGCCTAGTAGACCAACATCACGAAGCATTCACTGATCTCAGGGAGACCAGTCCAAGAAAACACTGCGGGCAGCTGGCTAAAGCGCTCCACACAGTGAATTCCTAGGCGCATTGCCCCCTGGGAATTATGTATATGCAAATAGAGTCTGTGGAGCCTCGGTTAGGAGTCTCAAACACAGGACTAGCCATATATCCCTCCAGGGAAGGACCCAGCCAAGGGGTGGCTCCTTGCGGAGAACACCATAACCACCATATTAAGTGGCCCTTTTAGTCAATATCCAACTCTTTTACAAGTTTAGAGTTATGACAAGGGAATACCAAGGCCAGGTATCCATCCACAGACAGCTGTTTCGGGGTGCTGCACCTCATCAGTGTGGAGTAGGATTTTGGCTTAACATCTGTCATTGGCTGCAGACTGTTTTACACGCACCGTACCCTTCTGGTCAGCATCTTTTGTTGAGGTAGAAAAGACACTTTTCCACTGACTTATATTTTCTTGATATACTTTTATATTTTATATTTTTACTAATACTCTAGGTGAAAAACAATAAATTTTTCCCTTTACCAGTACCAAATAGATATATCTGTCTGCTGAAAAGAAGATACTGTCGTGTTGAGATGGATGAGAACTGAGGAGATAAGCTGTCCTCTGGATGTCTGTGCCAAGAGTACCAGGAGAAACCTGAGATGTCCTACATACCAGGAGCCCAGAGATGGCATCATGTCAAGAAGAAGGATGGACTCAGTAGAGAAGACAAAGGACTAATTATTATTAACAGAGATAGATATATTAGCCTAACCCCACCTAACCCCCATCTAATCCCACCTTGTCCTGGCCATTTCACGCCTATTCCCTAGAGTATAAAATGCCGTGTAGCCGGAAATAAAAGTTAGTTGCTGTGACCGTTGCTGAGCATGCACTGAGATTGAACCAGATACCTTGTCTGACTCATTCTTACTTGGGTACCCCATGCTCTTAGTTTAATTTGTAGTGACTGGTGAAGGAGTGTATTGTCGCAACGCCCCGACACTTTCATTGGTTGCAGATGAGTTTGCTATATGGTAGCATAAAAATAAATAAACATTTAAAAAAATGACATGATCTCCTGCCCTATTTTTGATAATAAGCACCGGTAAAACATACAACTATGAGCTGCAACCACCAGAGGTCTGCTTTACCCTCTCTGGTAATCAAATCAGAGAAAATTCATATTGAAAATAAGAGTGTTAGGTCCCCCAGTTTTTGATAAGTAACCATGGTGAAGCTGCCAGGTGGGATTTGGTATATCAGGGTGGGAAGGTCCATAGTTATTGCACCCTCCAAGCCTCAATTATAGGGCTTGTAGCCTTTGCAGAAGTAATGCATTTATTAAAATGTGCCAATGCTGGTGCTTACCCAGCTCATCCCCATTGCTGTGATGTAGTGGTAATTGGGGTAATATATGGGGTTGATGACAGCTATGATTTGTTAAAAATCATAGCTGTCATCAAGCCCTAGTTAGTAATGTGGAGGGTCTGAGAAACACCCGCATTACTAACTTGTAAGTCAAAGGAAATACACAGAAAAATCTTTTATTTATTTATGTATATTTGAAATTAAAATACATTAACTGTCTTTCATCCATTTATTGACCCCAAAAACACCCCTTCAAGTCTGAGGTAGCATACACAATGTCGCACTAGGTCCCGGCTCTACTACATCCAGAAGCTACATTGATATACATCGCAACCACTCTCTGCAGCTTCTGGGACACACTGACAGACATGTGGGACCCTTGGCTCTGAGAAGCAGTGATGTCACTGAGTTCACCAGAATACATAGGTGAGGGCTTCCCCATCTCTGCTGCCCTTAGTAAACTCAATTAAACCCACTGCCAAATTACTGGTTTGCAGGACATGGGGACATAGAAGTCTGACAATCCTGCAGTCCGGTCATCGAAGTTCACACGGGGGCTCCCTGCTGCCCTATAGTAAAATCAGTTGATCCCGCTGTTGGATTGTCAGATTGCGGGACATGGCAGCACAGATATCGGCAGTCTAGCAACTGGTTAAGCTAAGTTCACATCTGTAGGTCCCCATGATGTCAATACTTGGCTGTGAGGGGACCAGAAGTGCTCACACTGGAAAAGCTTGCTTGGTGGCTCTGCAGCCTTTCAACAAGCTTTATTCGAATTACAAAACTGAACAGGAATCGTACGTACAGTAAATAAAAAATCAGTGTTCTGGGGTTAGTACTGGACACAATATTTTCGGCTCATCCCAAGTTATTATAATACTCAGCTGCTGCAAAATCCTGTATCCAAAGATTTATTAATGCTGCATGATTGACTGACTGATATAGAACACCTTCATAGCTTTCAAAAAGATCATCTGCAGCATCTGAGGAGTGTATTCTTTGTAGTGTTAATAATATATGAATATATTTACATTTGTGTGTCTAAAGGAGAGTTGCAAGCTACTGTATTAAATTATTGTTATTACAGTGCCCTCACAGAAATTAAATGCTTATAAAGAAAATATATCAGCAGGTACAGTTGTGGCCAAAAGTATTGACACCCCTGCAATTCTGTCAGATAATACTCAGTTTCTTCCTGAAAATGATTGCAATCATGAATTCTTTGGTATTATCTTCATTTAATTTGTCTTCAATAATTTACAAATCCAACTGAAGAAGACAGCGGACCGCTGTAGAAACGCGTATTGGTGTACTAAACAAATAAGGAGGTTTGTTTTAACATTTAGTTGTAGTCCCTTATGTCCCTTAAGCCTGAGCGCTCCTACTATTGACCACAATCCTTATTCCTTGTTGCGAAAAATCCCTTCATGGGCTTTGTGGCTGGAGCTGCCGTCGATAGGGACATCACCCTGAGAAGGACTTGCCGTGACGTCAGGACAACACGCAATCACGTGACCGAACTATCACGTGATCTGAACCAGGAAGAAACCATCGGGCGGTATCGGAAAGCGCTACTCCCAGGCATCACACTGAGGTTGTGCAGGGATTGCACAACCACCTCAGGTGAGCGCAATCCCCACACACCTCGGATAAGATCCCCACTAGACCACCGAGTACCTCTCATGTGCGCTCTCTGTTTCTCCTTTCTTGTTCTATCAGCCTCGCACTGGCCTTTGCAAATCAAATGAAGAAAAATCGAGTCCAGCTTAAACAGGAACAGAATTTCTCTTTCTTTATCTAGTGATAAAAAAGTGCATAAAGATCAAAAATTTACATTATTGGTGTGACCTCAGTCGACGCGTTTCAGTTGCATTAAGCAACCTTACTCATGACTATGGGTAAAAGGAGTACAGGAGGAGGACCAGTGAGTTTTAACAGCACTGCACTCCCTGACATCACCGCTTCTTTTATTCTTTACGTGTTTTTTTTTGCAAGTTATATATTTATAAACATTAATTTAAAAAAAACATATTTTTGATCGTCACCTATGGTAAAACAAACAACTGTAACCTGTAGACCACAGTTGGTGGCTTTACCTTGGCTGGAAATACAAAAAAGAGGTCACCTCATACTATTTTTTCTAATTATTTATTTATAAATAAATAAATAAATTGAATAAAAAGGCAAAAAGGCGTAGGGTCCCTCATTTTGGAAAAACAACTGAGTGGGAAGAGCCATGGTTATTGACAATCAACAGCCTTAAAATAGTAGGCCACAGCCACCCCACACTTGGTGCCTCCATCAGATGCACCAATCCTGGCACTTCACCCTGGCTCTTCCTGGTTCCCTGCTTCATTGGCAAACAGGGTAATACAAGAGGTTAATGACAGCTGAGAACTGACAGCTGTCATCAATGTGATGTTCAGTAGAGATGAGCAAACTTTGCTCAAACATGTTTGCCAATTTTGAAATCGGCAAGAACATGGCTGATTGGATTCGGTGACCGGAAACCCAAATACTTTTCTCAAAAGTTGGCAAACCCAGTTAAGTTTGGGAAAACGTTTGAAATTTAAAATGGCCCTTAAACTTTACCTGTTTATTTAGTGCCAAAACGCTTGCCAGAAGACCCACTGGCTGGGGACACTTCAGTTAGGAATGTCACCAGCCATTGAGTCTAAAGGCTTGTATTAAGCTGTAGAATTTTAGGGAATTTTTTGGAATTTTTTTAAGCTTCCTAGAGTTTACATGTGTTTTCACACCTGCAGGGTCTGAATTTTGGGAACAATGCCACATGTCGCAGCAGCTGGGAAGTCGAGGAAGCTTACAATGTCCTTAAAAATCAGTTTAAAAGGGCTTAACATCTTTAAGATTTTTTTGTGAATTTTTTTAATATTATTTTAATTTTTTTATTGGACGGCAAACATTTATTATTGCAGGCCATCAGTTCTACAGTTATGTGAAAGCAATGTATAAAAAAAATAGCATATGGTCCCATTATATGCTTCTCATCCATGATCTTATGGTACCTTTACACATCGCCACCGAAAGGTAGAAACCGCCAGGTATCGGACACAATTGTTCCTTAAGCCTTGAAAAGAACGTGAAGTGGCGACGTGTAATTCAGGAAGTTCCTTCCTGTGCCTTTGGATACCTGTGTTTCAGCCGTGCTCAAAAACAAGAAGGTATAATCCCTATGGTGGCGGCGTGTAATCGGGGCACAGGCACAGTATTTGAGTTCCCTGGGGCGTGCCATAGCGTCATGTATACCACGCCACATCAGCTATCATTGGTGGGGGCTACTGTGTACCCATTGACTGTCCCTGCACAGGGCGGCATATTTAACGAGCTGACCAGTCACAATACACATTTGCAATAGCGTCATGTATTAGCCAGCCTTCCTGCGCAGGCTGGCCAATCATGATGCTATTGCATTGTCCAATCATCGTACGAGCGTCGTGTAATACACAACTCTGGCACCCTATGTGTTGTCCCTGCTGCCCCAGGTCCGCCCATATTCCCTTGTGGTAGCGGCGTGTAAATCAGGGAAGGTGCTCCACAGAAGGTAACCTGCGACACCCGTTGGCACTTCCGGGGAACGAAAATACCTTCTGTGGAGCACCTTGTGGCGGTGTGTATATGCGGCATCAGGCACTGTTAGGAACCGTTGAAAACGCAGCGTGCACGTGCGGTATCTGCTGTTGCTGCCCTCTGTGGCGGTATGTAAAGGTAACCTTATAGATCTTTTCACACTGATGAAATCTAATAGTATGGCTATTGCTTCTTAACCCTTTCACCACCCAGCCTATTGGACCTTACTGACCTGGCCATTTTTTGCAATTCTGACCAGTGCCGCTTTCTGAGGTAATATCTCTGGAAATCTTCACAGATTCTAGCAATTCTGAGATAGTGTTTTCATAACATATTGGGTTTCATGTTAGTGGTAAATTTAAGTCGATAATTTTTGCGTTTATTTGTGAAAAATTAAGAAATTTGGCAAAAATTTTGAAAGTTTAGCAATTTTCAAAATTTGAATTTTTATTCTGTTAAACCAGAGGTTATGTGACAAAAAATAGTTGATAAAATAACATTTCCCACATGTCTATTTTAGATCAGCACAATCTTGGACAAAAAACATTCTTAGGAAGTTAGAAGGGTTCAAAGTTCATCAGCAATTTTTCATTTTTCAAGCTAAATTTAAAAACCATTTTTTTTAGTGACCACATCACATTTGAAGTCCGTTTGAGGGGCATACATGATAGAAAACACCCAAAAGTGACACCATTACAAAAACTGCACCCCTCAAGCTACTCTAAACTACATTCAAGAAGATTATTAACCCTTCAGGTGCTTCACAGGAACTAAAGCAACGTGGAAGAAAAAAATGGACATTTTAATTTTTCCAATAAAAATGTTCTTTTAGCCTCAATTTTTTAATTTTCACATAGGCAACAGGATAAAATGTATCCTAAAATTTGTTAGGCAATTTCTTCTGGGTACACCGATACCCATATGTGCTCATAAACCACTGTTTCGGTGCACAGTAGGGCTCGAAAGGGAAGGAGCGCTATTTGACTTTTTGAATGGAAAATTAGCTCCAATCGTTAGCAGACACCATGTCCGTATGGAGAGCTCCTGTGTGCCTAAACATTGGAGCTCCCCCACAATTGACCCCATTTTGGAAACTAGACCCCCCCAAGGAACTTATCTAGATACATAGTGAGCACTTTAAACTCCAAGGTGCTTCACACATTGATCCGTAAAAATGAAAAAGTACTTTTCTTTTCACAAAAATGTTCTCTTAGCCTCAGTTTTTTCATTTTCACATGGGCAACAGGATAAAATGGATCATAAAGTTTGTTGGGCAATTTCTCCTGAGTACACTGATACTTCATATGCGGTCATAAACCACTGTTTGGGCACACGGTAGGACTTGGAAGGGAAGGAGCACCATTTGACTTTTTGAATGGAAAATAACTGCAATTGCTTTGCAGACACCATGTCGCTTATGGAGAGCCCCTATGTGCCTAAACATTGGAGTTCCCCCACAAGTGACCTCATTTTGGAAACTAGACCCTCCAAGGAACTTATCTAGATGCACACTGAGCACTTTGAACCCCCAGGTGCTTCACACTTTGATTAGTAAAAATGAAAAACTACTTTTTTTTTCACAAAAATGTTCTCTTAGCCTCAGTTTTTTCATTTTCACATGGGCAACAGGATTAAATGTATCTTAAAATTTGTTGGGCAATTTCTTCTGAGTACACTAATACCTCATTTGTGGTCATAAACCACTGTTTCGGCGCACAGTAGGGCTCGGAAGGGAAGGAGCGCCATTTGTCTTTTTGAATGGAAAATTAGCTCCAATCGTTAGCGACATCATGTCGCGTATGGAGAGCACCTGTGTGCCAAAACATTGGAGCTACCTCACAAGTGACCCCATTTTGGAAACTACACCCCCCAAGGAACTTATCTAGATACATAGTGAGCACTTTAAACCCCAAGATGCTTAACACATTGATCCGTAAAAATGAGAAAGTACTTTTTTTCACAAAAATGTTCTCTTAGCCTCAGTTTTTTAATTATCACATTGGCAACAGGATAAAATGGATTTTTTGAATAGGAAATCAGCTGCAATTGTTAGGGGACAACATGCAGCCCCTCTCATCCCCACATGCAGCCCCAATCATCCAGCCCCATCACGCACACTCACTCTCACATACACACTCCCTTACATACACACACTCACATACATACACACTCACATACACACTCACACAGTCACACACACACACTCACTCACACACTTACATACACATACATACACACTCACTCACATACACTCACACACACACACTCACACACACACTTACACTCACATACACACTCACTCACATACACACTCACTCACATACACATTCATATACACACACACAGCTGCTGCGAGCGGGGAGTGATCAGCGAGCATTTATGCCAGCGCTGTACTGAGGTGTCTCAGCTGCAGTACATATACGACAAGCAGAAGCGGATCAAACGCCGGCGGCCGCTCATGTCTGATTGGCCGCTGCTTGGCGTACATGTACTGCAGCTGGACACTTGGGTACGGTGCCAGCATAAATGCCTGCCGATCGCTCCCGACTCCCTGCGATTCCATTGCTGCCAGCCTCTGCAGCATCCCCCTGCCATCCGATCATTCCCTGTCACCTGATGCCTGCTGCCTGTGCAGTGAGGGACAGGGAATGATTGGATGGCACGGAAGATGCTGCAGAAGTCATCAGCAGCGCAATCGCAGGGTACGGGGGAGTGGTCGCAGACATTTATGCCAGCACCGTACAGAGGTGTCTAAGCCACAGTACATGAATGCCAAGCAGCAGCCAATCAGACTACAGCAGCCTCCATTGTCTGATCCGCTGCTGTCTTGTCATATATGTACTGTGGCTAAGACACCTCAGTATGGCGCCGTCATAACTGCCCGCGATCGCTCCCCCATACCTTGCGATTGCACTGCCATCAACTACTGCAGCATCCATCCAAATATTTCCTGTCCCCGATGCCTACCACCAGACCATTGGGGGGCAGGGGGTGATCAGATAGCACGGGGGATGCCACAGTAGCCGACAGCAGCACCGTGATCGCAGGGAGCGGGAAGCGATTGGTGGGCAGAGGGCGGGCAGGGGGCGATCATAGGTGGGCAGTGGCAGGGGGAGATCACAGGGGGGCGGTGGCAGGAGGCGGCAGGGGGCGAACATAGGGAGGTAGGCAGGGGCGATCACAGGGGGGTGGCGGCAGGTCTGCTGCCCCTTGGGCACCTCCCTCTTCAGCCTTCAGTCCAGATAGGATGAGGCTGAGGAGTGAGGGCTCAGGGCAGCAGCACATCACATTGCCCCTCCATATCTGATTAGAGGGATAGCATCACATGATCGCTAGCTCCAATCAGATCTGGGGGGGTAACACTGTGGTCACCATGCTCCAGCCAATGGCTACTGCAGCCCCGGTCAAGTTTCCTTGGTGAAATATTACAATTGCAGTGATTGGCGGTTTCGCTTTCAACTGCCAGTCACCACGATCAGAGGCACGGGGGGGGGGGCAAAGCCATCCCCCTGGAGTCAACTAGAGGTCCCCTCTTACATGCAGCTCTGGTGACTTTTCACTGACCCCGGCACCGGGGCTGCATGACCGCAAACCCGCCATGATGTTGCACAACGTCATAGGTCGGGAAGGCACCGAAACCCATGACGTTTGTGATGGGGTTAAAAATCCAAAATCGCTATTTAATGTCATAACAATCATAATACTACTAATATTTATTCATCTATACAGCGCTATTAATTCCTTAGCACTTTACATACCTTTGCAACACTGTCCCCATTGGGACTCACATTTCATGTATAATGCATATTACAGTTTTCCTCCTGGCATTCCTACAGTGCCCAGTGCCCACTAACCTTATTCAGCATTCCAGATGAATTGGTGATAAATGTTGACTTGAATGAACTTATTTATGTTCATCATTATCTTTCATACTAACATGTCATCGCTTCTATAATGACTGCAACTAAGGCTAGTTTCATATTGCGTTATAGTTAAATCCGATGCTGTCCGATGAAAATCGGACAACATTGGATCCAAACTGATCCCTGCAATTGGATGCCAAATAGGCATCCGGTTCCGACATTTCGCAGAATCAGTTTGGTCTGTCACCTTGCTCCCCCTCCTCTCTGCCTTTTGTCATCTTGCTGTCCCCCTGTTTTCCCATGCTGTCCCCCTGTTGTCTTCTGCTGTCCCCCTGCTGTCCCCTGCAGTCCTCCTGCTGTCCCCCTGCTCTCCCCCTGCTGTCCCCCTGCTCTCCCCTCTCCTGTCCTCTGCTCCCCGCTCCGCCTGTCATTCCAACATAAAAAATCTTTATTCTCACCTGCCAGCACTCCCCCGGCATCTCCATAGTGCTCCCGATTGGTTTTACAGGACCTGCGATGATGTCAGAAGCATCATCGGGTCACATGAGCGGTGACATCACAGGTCCTGTTACCGAGTGGGAAGCTGATGGAGACGCCGGGGGAGTGCTGGCAGGTGAGAATAAATATTTTTTTTGATTTTAAACACTTGATTTTAGTTATTTTTAACTTCCGCAGTGTATGTATATACATTGCGGAAGTTAAATTAGGCGGCACACCATAGTTTTAGTGTACTGAGCTGTACTGAGCATGCTCAGTACACTAAAATCGGGTCCGAGGAGACATCATATGTTTCTTCGGACCCTGCTCCTTAGGGCCCCATGTTAAAGTCATCGAATCGGATCGGATCGGATTTGGCATAATTGCCATCCGATTTGCTTCCAATCCTATTCTCTCCGTTTTTTTCCAGGAGCCAAAACTGCAGCAGTCTACGATTTTTGCTCCTGCAAAAAATCGGACAGAATCGCCAATTATGCTAAATCCGATCCGATCCGATCCCCATTGGATAACATGGGGGCTATATTGGATCCGATGCTGTCCGATTTTCATCGGACAGCATCGGACTTAACTATAACGCAATGTGAAACCAGCTTTAGTATCCACAACCCAGTTTAAATACATTGTGACCTGAGATACAGGTGTTAATTAGCAGCTAGACATTAGGCAACAATACTGTGTAAGTATTCAAAGTCAGTATTGATTGCTTGGGTCTGAATCATAGCACTCAATGCAAGAGGCGGGCTCCTTAAAGGAAGCAAACACACCCAAGCTGCAGAACTTTAACAGCGTCTCCTGACATCTTACCCCTGCCTGCATTCCCAGTAACACACAGGTACGCTGTCTGGATTCCTGACTGCAGTTGTTTCTTCATTGATCACCTTCAAGGTATGGCTGACTTTGACTCAGAGGATGATATAATCTACCGAACCACCCCGAGGGCAGAAGGTGGGTCAGCATAACCAGACCCAGAGTGGCATCATGTAGAGGAGATAGAGAGTGAGACTTATGTCAGCTGGAGCTCCATCAAATTTCCCAATATGAGCATCATCTGTAATGAGGTGCAGATCCAATCCTGGGTACCAATGCAAGCCACGGACCTCAGGAGCCAGTCACATCAGTTAGATCACTCTAACTTTATGGTATCTGAGACCAGGAGCAGCAAATGTCAGACTGCAGAGGGTTTGGCAGTATGTCTGGCTAGATTCCAGCTGCAGCCAGTGTTGCAGTCTCAACTACTGGACCACATTCCCCAAGACCACCAGGACCAGCACCTTTATGGGGAGTCTGAGGGAGGGGAGGACATACAAGGCATTGTTTTCCAGCTGTGTGGATCACCTCACCACCTCCAGGGGCATTCAACTGGGGCAATGCTATGACATTAAACATTGGTGCTATGTCAACCAGAACACCCTGTAGCGTGATGATCTTCTCCAAAAAATACATAACATCTATCTTGGGCATGAGGTCACAGTCATGAAGGTACAGGGCATGAAGGGGTGGTTTGCGGTTGGCCTATATCGGGTTGGCACCACTGCCCAATTTGAGAAGTGGATGGAGGAGGTCAACCTGGAGAGAAGATGGCATCCGGAGTGGGCAAAGTGTCTCTTGTTTGGCCAGCTAAATGCACTCAAACTCTCAGGGCATGTCGATGTTCCCAAAGATGGTCCTGGCTCTGTATGTCCTAGAGCAGTGATGGCGAACCTATGGCACGCGTGCCAGGGAGGGCACTCAGAGCCCTCTCTGCTGGCACTCGGCCTTGCCTATTACTGCCACCTTGAACTGCTGGTGCCATCGTACCATTCCATGCTGAAATCTGTCTCCTATCTAATATTCTGCAATTATTTTTCCATACAGATTAATCTACCTGCTGTGTCTGGAAAGGGCAGTGGGAGCGGCTCAGCTTCAATGTGCAGTAAGTTCACATGAGCTGGATGACCACTGCTGAGTAGAAGAGAAGACAGCAAAGGGAAGTTTAAAATCAATTTATTGTTAAAATAATAGAATTGATCATCAGGGTTTCAGGACTGTGAGCGCTGTATAGGGAAGAGGGTTGGCATCTGCTTGATCTCACCCTTGTGCAGCGTTTAAATTGCCATATTAGCACTTTCCTATAAAGAATTAGATTTTGGGTTGCATTTGGGCACTCGGTCTCGGAAAGGTTCGCCATCACTGTCCTAGAGGGTTTGGTTTGATCATCATCCTCACAAGCAGTGGTAAAGATGGAGTGTGCTGGGGCAGGTAATAGCAGAGAATGCGCCTAGAAGAGTAGCCCCTGCGACCACCTTAGACCATCCAGCAGCACAGTATGCATAAAGACTGCAACAACCATCCAGGAAATGGCTGAAAATAGCAAGAGACAATCTCACTGGACCTTACTAAAGGTATGTTGGTGGGTCTGTGAGACAGTAACCTTTCCTTTGCTTGGCATTTTGTTCAAAGAATGACATTGAGGACCAGTTTTATTTTTATTTTTTTGTTGTCCTTGACCAAGGCATGTGTTTTTGTTAAAGATGTTATAACATTTTGCGCTATTTCCCCTTCTTCCTAATGAACATTCATTCAGCGTTTGGGGTCCAACTGAAAGACCTTAATGAACTCTACCCTTTATTGCTTCTCCACCACTTTACCAGTCTGTGTTCTGCTGCTGCTGAACCCTATAGGACGTTTGGTATATATACAGTATGTATATTATATACTATGCATATTGTTAAGTTCATTTAAAAAAATAAAATAATGCGCTTCCCTGTATTTTATTGTCAGCCAAGGTAAAACCAAGCAGCTGTGGGTGGCAGCCCATATCTGTCCACTTTATCTGCGCTGAGAATCAAAAATACTGCAGAGCATTCTGTCATTTTTTTTAAAGCTATTTATTTATTTTTACACTATTATATGTGTACTGGACCCAACAGCCAATCCCAGATGCTGTGACAGAGAATGGGTGCCTGTGATTGGCCTTTGAAGAACCTTGAATCTGTCCATGCATTCTAGATGCTAGAATGTATGGGCTAGTTTCAGATGAGAAATAAAACACATTTGGGACATCTTTATTAAAATAAAAGAAAACCTCCCTCTAGCATAATTCAGGTCTTCTTATTTCACCTCTGCTACATCTTTGCCAGCAGACAAGCACCGTCTACTAGCAAAGAGAGCAGGCACAGAATGACAGCACATCTGAGTGCTGTTTGTGGAGTGACCTAAAAACAACCCATACATTCTGCTATACTAGAATGTATGGGCTGATTGCAAATTACGCGAAAAGCAAATCACAGATGCCCATTCTGTGTGACAGCATCTGTGATTGGCTGTTGAAGGCAGTGGAGTGAATACCCGTATGGGAAATGAGCGGCTCAGAAGTAGATGCAGCAGGACAGCGGGACGGCAACTTGCGTAAGTATAATGATAATTAATCATATGCTTTGTTTTACAACTCCCGGACCCGAACTGTAAAACAAATTTCCTAGAGAAACCCATTTTCGGGATTTGTGCACGAACATTAGTTGTTTGGTACAGACCCCGAATTTTATAGTTCGGGTTCGCCTATCACTGCCCTTAAGGTCTCTGTGGAAGTAGCCAGGGGGCAAGAGGAATTCTTGAGCCCTTTCAGCACAACTGCATCTCTCCCTGGACTCTATTAGGCCCTGTGCCCTTTGTGTGTTGTTTGAAGTTTTTTTATGCAGATTGAGAATCTGCATCAAAATCTGCATGTCTATTCTGAGGCCAGCAAAGCATAGGCAGGTAATAAGTGCTGTTAACACGTTGCTTTTTATTTCCTTGCACATTTGGTTCAAATTTCTATTTTCTGCCGTAAAATCTGCAACAAATATGCAATAAAAAAACAAGTTGACACATTACTTCTGAACTCTCATAGACTTTGCTGGATTCAGAAGGATAGACTTGCAGATTCTTAAAATTTGCTTACACAAAATCATCAAACAACATGGCGGGGCCACAGTGAGTTTCCCTGCTGTATAATGCTGGCATTGTAACTTGACATAAAATAAACACATAATGGGCTCCATCCTATTTTGAATTTCCAGTGAAGGTTAAAGTTGGCAGTTTAGGGCTGGTATTCTCAGTGGGGTGAGGGTCCATTGTTATTGGGCCTCCCACGTTATAGAATAGCATCCCGCAGTCACCCCAGAAATTGGCACATTCACAAGAAGCTTCAATTCATGATGCTTTACCAGCCTCTTCCAGTTGCCATGTAGCCATGGCAAACTGGGTAATAAGAGGTTAAACTGAACCTGTAATCATATTTTTACCCCTAAACCTATCACTAGCTGTCCCTGCACCTTGCTACTACATCCCTAACCATCTTGTCTGACCTAAAACTGTCCTATAATGTTGGTAAAAAATGAGTTTGATACTTAGCTCTCCATATGGTAATTAGTCTTCTAGACTATAGTTTGTAGTCTGACTGGGCATTTTCCAGGGCGCCTTTCCCCCACCTCGATGCTGTTATCATGCCTCGGTGGCCGAGATAATTCATCCTGAAAGGCGGGCTTTTTTTGCCACGAACACGTGTTATATGTATAATTTGGATTAAAGTTGTCCTTGCATTGCTGCCCATTAGCCTTATTCAGCATTACAGTTGAATTGGTGAATGGCAGGTGACCTGAATAAACTCAAATATTTTTATTATTTCTCCTCTAAACATGTCAGGCTTCAACAATGCACCATGGCGCAACTCAGTTCTTATCTTATGGCATTCGGAATTGTATTTGTAAATGACGTTACTTCTGCAGCACACCCCACCCTATGGAGGGGTTAATGGGGAGCTAGGCAACAAGATTGTGTGAATAGTAATATCCTGTAGTGATTGCTTGTGTCTGACTCCTGGCACTTGGAGAGATGGGCCCAGGTAAAGCAAAGAGATATCACCATGGAGCTCAGCGTTTCAGTGCCATCTTAACAGCGCAGTACAACACAGCTAGTCAGCTTACCTACACTTTGCTACAGTTGCTACTGCGTGCTTGCAGTACGCAGTTTGGAAATGGATCCCCTGCAAGACATACCTGATCTAGAGGAGGTCATCTTCCTCACCACTAGTGATGAGCAAATTTTTTGAAGTTTGGATTAGGCAACTCTTGCCACCTCGGACAACTGAAGACCTGTCACAGCTGCTGTGCAGAGCCAGCGTTATGGCTATATGCAGCGCTTGTCATGCTTGTAGCCCTCAGTCATTTCTGAGTGGGAAAACACAACATAACCTCCACATCTTCCATCTCCTCCTCTGCTGGGTTACTTAACTGCATGTCTCTGGGTTCAAAGTCTGGTCTAGAACCTCATCTTCATCATCCTCTCTGTTGTCCCACTCCTTGCCATGAGAGTCACCCTCCTCTACTTCCTGCCTGAATGTACAGTACAGTGCGGGTATCCCTCAGGTATCTGAGTCTCATTATCACCTCTACTGCCTGAAGTTTAGCATCTGATGGAAAAGGTCTGAATTCTGCTTGGACCATACTTTCTCCATCCCCAGATCCAACTCTAAAAGATTTTAGGTGTCAGTGCAGATGTTTTCCTCCTATGGAGTATGTGAATCTTTGGAACAGATGTCTGATGCAAATGTAATAGAATGTGTGAACATTTCTGCAGAATCATGTGTGGAGACCCGGGGGTCAGTGGGCGCTCTCGTCCGCAGGCCCAGCCGCCTTTACAAAGACAGCGTGGACCAGGGCTCATCCCCAACTGAACGCCCGAGCTCCTTAACCGTGGGCGGAACACTACTCAGACAACACAGGGTCAGGGAATCACAATATCAAGGCTTTATTGGATCCCCAAACAGTTAACAGCATATAACGCATAACCAAGCAGAACACAACATGTAACAGGCAACAGAGTCTCACCCTTCCGCTGGCTCACCAGGGTTTAGAATGCAGCACGGCAAAGTCTGTAGCCAGGTGACTGTATCGTCCCAACCATGGTTGCTTCCTTATCCTTATGTATCTTGTGCAGTCTTTATCACAGTCGTATCCACTAATCCGATGCTGAAGTCCTTGTGGTTCTTTAGTCCGTGTTCTGATCCCCTTGGTCGGCACCGAAATGCCTAGGCCTAGGGTTATGGCTCGCTAACCGGATCCGAAGACCCTCGATTAGCTGCCTGTATCCAATCCAGTGACCTCTAGCCGGGACCGAAAATCCCTAGACTGAGGCCACTAGACAGAATCTAACTCCAATCTTCAATCTCCAATCTCCAATCTCCAATCTTCTAGTCAAAGTGAACAGTCCTCCTTATATACCCTCAGCCCTCATTGTAGGATATTGGGGACGTCATGATTGGTGCAATAACATAGTCTTTTCATTGGCTGAACTCCAATCCTCATTTAACATATTTTAGTCCTATCTCAATCCAAATGCTAGAAGTGATACAATGGAATGTTAGTCTGAGACATTGAGTCTGCAATCAATGACACTTAGACAATCGTGGCTGGGCCCCCTGTACATGGAATCAACATTCACAGGGTAATAGACAATGGACGATTAGCATAATTAAGTTCTCTGGCCTTCAATGACAAACAGGTTAGATAATTACATTACCAAGCTAAACTTTAACCACAGAAATCTATGACAATACTGTAAGAAATTCTCTTTGACCATTACAAGTTTACAAACCAAAATGCAATATGATATGTCTGGATGAATAAGAAATCCTTCTACATTATATATTAAAGGGTCCATTTCGTCACATTCCTCCCCCTTCTTATTTAGCCAGACAGAGCAGTCAGATGTGATCAGTCTCTGGTTATCCTTCTCCTCTTGGCGGCATTGTCTTTTTTAATGGAGAAAACAGCAATCGAGGCTTCCATCTATACACCTCCCCCAGATTACCTCCCCCAGGATGGGCAGACATATTGTGGATAAACAGTAAAATGGGATTCAGGAGTTGAGCTCCCATGAATTTCTGGTTATCAATTCCCCCCCAGTCAATGACCACAGTCTGGCTAGGTGTACTCACTGTTGATGGCTCAGAGAAGAATGATGGGGTCTGGGAACATGGATTATCCTCAGAAGGTGGGGTAGCAAGATCCACATCAGGGTGCTGCTTGGCTTCCTGGATGATGGTGATGGCTGTGACACACTGGCTGGATAGTCCTTGTCCTGGGTCAGCTTGCAAAACAACAGATGTGGGGGGGCCATCCATGAGCCCCACTTCAACCTCCTCCTGGTTAGCCCCTGAAACAACAGGTGTGGGGAAGCTGCTCACAAATCCCACATCAAGCTCTTCCTGGTCAGTCTCCAAAGCAACAGGGATAGGGACATTGTCCATAAACTCCAAATTGTCCTCTCCCTGCTCAGGCTCCAAACTAACAGGGGTGGGGATGCTGTCTTTAAGATCCACATTGACTTCTTCCAGGTAAGTTTCCACAATAGCAGGTGTAGGGTCACAGTCTATAAGCTCCACATCGACCTCTTCCTGGTCAGTTCCCAAAGCAACAGGGATAGGGACGTTGTCCGTAAACTCCAACTTGTCCTCTCCCTGCTCAGGCTCCAAAATAACAGGTGTAGGGTCACTGTCTGTAAGCTCCAACTTGTCCTCTCCCTGGTCGTTCGCCTCGGCTAGCTGCACACCTTCCGAAGGGATGTCTGAGCACTGACCCTCAGCCAGGGAGATGGTTAATTGGGAACAGGGTACAGGGTCTGGAGAAACAATAGCTGGGCTTACCAGGATGTGGACAGAATCAGTTTCTTGTTGTCCCGGGGCTTGGACGTCACTGACCTGGACTGGCTGTGCTGGCCGATGAGCTCCAGGCATGGGGCCCCGGTGTTGGCGACAATCTTTGTCCATATGTCCAAGACGTCCACACGTATAACAGCGCTGTGGATTGGGCAAGTCACGTATCCTGTCTGCATACCTTTGTCCTGATGGGGCTTCTAATGGGTAGCGGAATAATCCTACTCGAGCGGCTGGGGGTAGCAGTTGGTGAGCTGGAATTCCTAAAATATTTCCCAGAACCCAAGCCCTCTCTTCTCTTGAGGCTTTTGGCCCCAATGCAGCCAAGCTCTCCTTGATTTGGACTGCTGTGGACCTGGTGATTTCACGATATTCACTGGATCCATGATGTGGTGCACAACTTACATCCTCTGGTACCACGTCGGCGGGGTCCTCATCATCCTCACCATCATTCTGGGTGTCCCAATGGACCAATTTCTGAATCAAAGCCGACCGAGTGTCAGCGTTCCTGTATTCAATATTTCTCCTCTGGCACAGATCCTGTAGCATCCATTTACTGCTGCTGCCGTATCTCCTCTCCGGCCCTTGTCCCATGGCTGAGCTGGTGGGGTTGGACATGGCAACGTCCGAAACCTGAATGCCTCACCTATGGCCTGCTGGGTATGCTTATATGCCTCCCTGGTTGTTGAGCCCTTGGACGGTGTCCACGAACACCAGTCCCCTGCAGCTCCCCTGGATAAACCAGGCTGAGTAGTATCCCACTGCTGCCACCAATTGTGGAGACCCGGGGGTCAGTGGGCGCTCTCGTCCGCAGGCCCAGCCGCCTTTACAAAGACAGCGTGGACCAGGGCTCATCCCCAACTGAACGCCCGAGCTCCTTAACCGTGGGCGGAACACTACTCAGACAACACAGGGTCAGGGAATCACAATATCAAGGCTTTATTGGATCCCCAAACAGTTAACAGCATATAACGCATAACCAAGCAGAACACAACATGTAACAGGCAACAGAGTCTCACCCTTCCGCTGGCTCACCAGGGTTTAGAATGCAGCACGGCAAAGTCTGTAGCCAGGTGACTGTATCGTCCCAACCTGGGTTGCTTCCTTATCCTTATGTATCTTGTGCAGTCTTTATCACAGTCGTATCCACTAATCCGATGCTGAAGTCCTTGTGGTTCTTTAGTCCGTGTTCTGATCCCCTTGGTCGGCACCGAAATGCCTAGGCCTAGGGTTATGGCTCGCTAACCGGATCCGAAGACCCTTGATTAGCTGCCTGTATCCAATCCAGTGACCTCTAGCCGGGACCGAAAATCCCTAGACTGAGGCCACTAGACAGAATCTAACTCCAATCTTCAATCTCCAATCTCCAATCTTCTAGTCAAAGTGAACAGTCCTCCTTATATACCCTCAGCCCTCATTGTAGGATATTGGGGACGTCATGATTGGTGCAATAACATAGTCTTTTCATTGGCTGAACTCCAATCCTCATTTAACATATTTTAGTCCTATCTCAATCCAAATGCTAGAAGTGATACAATGGAATGTTAGTCTGAGACATTGAGTCTGCAATCAATGACACTTAGACAATCGTGGCTGGGCCCCCTGTACATGGAATCAACATTCACAGGGTAATAGACAATGGACGATTAGCATAATTAAGTTCTCTGGCCTTCAATGACAAACAGGTTAGATAATTACATTACCAAGCTAAACTTTAACCACAGAAATCTATGACAATACTGTAAGAAATTCTCTTTGACCATTACAAGTTTACAAACCAAAATGCAATATGATATGTCTGGATGAATAAGAAATCCTTCTACATTATATATTAAAGGGTCCATTTCGTCACATCATGCATCTGTGTTTCCCCACAATCAGTTGTGAGGTTGAAGAGTTGTGACACATGGATAATTGGGGTGCCACCTCTGAGGACTGTACTTTTTGTGATGTTGAGGTGGAAGAACAGGAGGACAGACCACTTGATGCAGCGATTTCCATGAACTGTAGCAAATGCTTGGTCTCCTCCACAACTCATATTGTTCTGCTGCTGGCAAACAAAGAGACTGGAGAAGTCTGTCCAGTAACAGAAGTTGTCACCTTGTTTGGGATAACAGTCACTGTTTTGTTACTACAGCTTTCAGTAACATTAACAGTAGCACCTACCACATGTACACCTCCAACACCAAGCCTACTCACCTTTCCAACAACCTTTTTCCCCTTCCCCTTTCCACCACGATCTTGGGATTTCCCACTCATCTTTTATTTGGAAAACACATGTATGAGGTCAAACGCAACCTTTTTAGTGAAAAGTGAAGGATTTTGCAATCACTGCTTTGAGGCCAAAAAACTGCCTTTTTAGTAGAAACTGAAGGATTTGATAATCACAGGTAAAGGCCACTTCACACGCTACGATATCTGTGAACGATATAATTAGCTATGTCACATGATCGTGATCATTCCAACATTGTTAGTGGATTGTCACACGCAAGGATATTGTTAACGATCTTAAATTTGGCAATGCGCCAGCTATTTGGAGAAGATCGTTTGAACGATTTTACAAAGCGGCAGGAATAGGAGAAATATGAACGACATTGTTCCAAAAGGTGTCACACTGAACGATGCTGCTGCTTCACAGATCCTTAATAGGACGACAAACGATAGATTTGAGTTCCGGATCTCAAATTTGAGATGTCTGATCCAACGATTTCTTGTTCAGACATCCTGCATTTACACGCAACGATGCACAAACGAGATCATAAGAACGATCTCAAAAGCGTGATGTTGCAACGATATCGTTTCAGATATCGTAGCGTGTGAAGTGGCCTTTAGAGGCAAAAAATGCCTTTTTAGGGGAAACTGAAGGATTTAAGAATCACATGTTAGAGGCCAAACACAAACTTTTTAGGGGAAACTGAGAGATTTGAGAATCATAGGTAAGGGCAGACATTTGAGAATCACTGGTTAGAGGTAATAAAATGCCTTTTTAGGGGAAACTGAAGAATTTGAGAATCACTGGTTAGCAATTAAACACAAGCTTTTTAGGGGAAACTGAGAGATTTGAGAATCATAGGTAAGGGCAGACATTTGAGAATCACAGGTTAGAGGTAATAAAATGCCTTTTTAGGGAAACTGAAGAATTTGAGAATCACTGGTTAGCAATTAAACACAAGCTTTTTAGGGGAAACTGAAAGATTTGGCATCCCTTTCCATATGCAAAAAAAATACAGCTTTGCCAATGCACACAGATTAAGGAATCCCACTTGTTCTCAGCACAAAATGCCTATGCCCCGATTGGCACTCTTGCCCTCCAATGCTTACTAAAAAGCAATCGAGTATTTTTATCTATTTGTGTAACATGGATGGAGCAGCACGGAGCGGCACAGAATGGCAGCAGCTCTTTCCCTAGCAGTAACACTCTAAAAATGGCGATGACAGCAAATGGCTGCTTCTTGTATCCCTAGTGACATGTGACTTTGGCAGCCAATCAAACAAGCCAGCCAATGATACAAACCCTTGTATCTTCAACTTGTGGATGTTTTATGTGGCCTTAATTGGCTGCTGCCTGAAACATCCACAAAGAGTGCGGGAAAACAATGAAGTCTAGCGCTCCTCTGACCTCTCCACAAACCTCATCAAACACATCCCGGACATTATGCTACACTGTCAGAAGTTAGGAGAAAAGCATCACTTAAACACAGTAAAAAAATCCTCATTCATAAACTATTTTGGAAATTGGTCTGGTTTCCAAACCCAAACAAAATCTGCAATGTTCCTGTCGAATTTGAAGGTGGCAAACATGTTCGGGGATGGTTCACTCATCTCTAGTGGTAATGGGAAGGAACATAATGAACAGGAGGAGGAATATGAGTTGTTTGTGTACACGTCAGAAGGAACTAACAACATTTTCTCGTCTGTTCAGGATGGATGGCCTGAAAAGGAGGAGCTGGAGAGGCAAGAGAAGATTTTAGATAGTGTTCATCCTGGCGGTGACACTGAAATGTTGCCTGTTGCTAGTCTGGCACAAATGGCACATTTCATGTCCTACTGTGTTTCCCAAGACCTTTGCATGAAAATCATTTTGACAACACCAAATACTGGTTGGGCACCATTCTTGACCCATGGTCAAAAAAGAAGCTCTGCTTCCAGTGAAATAAATGTCAGGACAAAATGACACAATAACTCAAGGCTATTGTTGTACAATTGATTCAAAAATTCCCCTCAAACAATGCTGGCAGCAGAGGTCCCACTTATTTGGATAACAAGGAGTACAGAGAGGGGACATACACACCAGGTCCAACATATGCAAGGGAACATTCTTGAAAGCCTAGTACTGTTTCAGTAAGACCCTCCAGCAACAAGGGCCGGCTGTGCGGTGTACTGTGACAATGAGGTAGAAGTTGAAAAAGATGGTAAAGGAATACTTAGCCAACCATATCAGCATTCTCAGAAATAGCTCAGTGCCATACAATTATTGGTTGTCCAAGCTGGGCACGTAGCACAAACTGTATGTGTATGCCTTGGAAGTTCTGGCCTGCCCTGCTGCTAGTGTTGTTTGAGCTGGTTTTTCTTTCTGTCATGGTCATCATAACAGATAGGTGTATCCACCTGTCAATGGAAAATGCAGACAGGCTGACTCCAGTCTTATACAAATGAACAAGGCTTGCGATGGCCCAGACTTCTTAACCACACTGCATTACAGTATCAGCAGATAAAGCCAAAAACAATTTTCTATATTTTAATGTGGTGTATTGCCATGCACCCTCTCCCACCAAAAAAATAGTTATTGGTTCAAGGATTTTTTTTTTTCTTGCTTCTTCTCCTCCTCATACACCATATCAACAGAGTTATTTGGCCCTTTCAACCAATTTTTTGAGGCCTTTCAGGAGACCCTCAGTCAAAGTGGTTTTTATGGTAAAAGATAATTTTTATGGTCTGTTTAAAGGACCACCTTGTCTCCCACATGGTCCAATTTTACCTTATTTTTTTCATTTTCGGTCTCCATCTAACGGGTACCTCATAACACTTATTTATCATACGTACCATACCTTCATGTTATAGTTTTCCCAATATACCTTACTTTTCTATCTTTTACAGTTGTGTTTCCAGTTGTCCACGACCTAGCATATTGTGATCTGTTCTATCATGTTTATGTTCAGCAGGTTTTTCCTTGTATTCCTAGAAAAGCTTGATAAATACCTAGGTCAGACTGAAACTTTGGTTTCTGTATGAACTATATATTTTTTTTATATCTATGTATAATAAAGTGGATTTTCTTCAAGATTAGCTACATTCTCACCCTTTTTTTGTGGGAACCGAAGTATATATTTACTATAATTTTTAAATCTTAACGAATTTTTGTAATTTGACATCAGGGGGATGGCACTGCAGTCATTCCTCACAGCGTCTTTCACCACTGCCCCTCAATGATGTCTCAAATCAATCAGATTTGTAGAAGTGACCGCAGCACCGCACCATGGCTCCTGTCACAGAACTGAAATGTGATATTATCAGGGGGCAGTGGTGATAGAAGCAGGGGGAGTGACCACATTACTACCCATTGATGATGTCCTTTTCCAGGAAGGATGACTTTCCTCCTGAATATGTCCCATGTGTGAATCCCCAGTCAATGCTGGGACTCGAACGGAACGTGACAGGAAGAAAGGTAAGAAAGCTGATATAATGATCCAAGGACCCGTGGAAGCGGTAACATACCGCGAAATGGCAGGCCGTCGTCCGCCGTCTCTGCACATCCCCCATCCCCCATCGATGTACCCATGAATTAACTTCTGGAACTATTAAAATATGAAAATTCAACCCTAGGGAGTGCTGCTATTTTTTCTTGATTTGAATGCTAGATATAATGATGACATGTATAGAGAGAATTGTAAGGTATTTTCAAATAAATCATATTACAAAATTGGTTGGGGTTTAAAAAAATAATATTTATCAGGTTATTATATATATTGGATAACTTATTTATGACTAGCATACACATTAAAGGGTTGTTTGATAACTTATAGTTCAACCAACTGTTTGGATGTCATCCATCTCTGTTAATTCTCCTATACATAGGAAACAAAAAAATGAAAAAAGAGGGCTCTATGGGAGCTGCAGAACAGACAACTCCAGAACAATGTAATTGTAATTTTTAGTATCGTTTTTGTGGGCACTACGTGTGTTTCAGAGTCACCCTATCCCCTTCATCAGGTGCATCATCATTTTATTTTCTCTCCTATTCATAGGAATACTTATTTAATGGAGCGCTCCTGTTGTTTCAATGAGAGAAGTCGCAAGTCATGTTTGTTGATGACTTGTCCCTGCAAATAATATGACTGTCAGTCAATTATTCAACATGCCAGATAGATATTTCCTCTGACAATAAATTGTCTGAGGCACCCATGCACATTACAAGTTAGACTGTTGGCCTATTCCAATTTTACCTTATCAGTTGAACCATACAACTCCTCTAACTTACATTTAGATATTTAGTAAACTACAGTATATCACAAAAATCTCAATTAAAAAAAATTATGATTTAAAAAAAAATTAAAAACATTTATACTTTATAAATCAACATACAAATTTATCGTGATTAAGTATCTTCAGTAATTGGGATGCAGATGGAAACCTTTTTTGATCAGCATACATTAAAATGCAAAATGTAACTGTACGTTTAAGCCATGCATAATTCATCGACTAACACACTGCAGAAGGAATAATTAAAAACTCACGAGGGGATCATTAATAGCTTAGATACATCAACTCTGCACAATCATTATTTGCCAGAAAGGGCAGTTATCATCAAAAATGACTTTTTGTTTTTAATAAGAAAGCAAGTGTTTATGAAATGAGGAATAGTAAGGTACATTATAGTTTTTAAACTTTTGGTAACTTCTTAGTACAGATGTTGAGCATATTGATATATTATGCATTACATATCAAGATAAACAAATTACATCTGATTCACCTACTACAGAAATAGTTAGATGATAAAAGTGATGAGCGAATAGTGAAACATTCGGGTTTGTATTATTCGTGATGAATATTTTTTTAATATTCGTGTCTTCGTATCGAAAAACAGATCCAATGCAAATCAATAAGAAACTCGAATATTTTTCTGCTGGACCGAGCAAGGAGGACTTTGAAAATGCTGCAATTAATGGAAAACAGCCTGGAGAATACGCCTGTATGCATTTCTGACTTAGGCTGCATTCACACATTGCGTATTTTGCTGCGCTTTTTTACGCGCGCTTTTCAAAATACCCAATGTGCCTTTTGTCTGCCAGCAAAGTGAATGTGAAATTCACTTTGCAGTGCAGACATTGCGCAAAAATACGCAGTGCGTTTTCCGGGAGAAAGCGCAGCTCCGTAAACAATTGATATGTCAATTGTTTACGCAGCTACTTCTGCGTATTCTCCCAGAGGGGAGGAAGAATCCTGCTTCCTCCTCCCCTCTGTGACAGCTGTGGCCGCCCATTAGATTTCACAGTGTATTAATATACACTGTGAAATCTAAATTACACAAAAGCAAGTGAATGAAAAATAAAAAAGAATTTATACTTACCCTCCGACGCCTTTTCCCGGTGTCCGGTGCCTTCTCCCGCTGTCTGGTCTCCGGTTCTAAGTGAGAGGTGTACTGACAGGACCTGTGGTGATGTCAGAGGGGCGTTCCCGGGCACTTGCGGTCATGTGATACATATCACATGACCGCAAACAGCCAATCAGCGCTGGGAACGCCCCGGGAACGCCCCCCTCTGACGTCACCACAGGTCCTGTCAGTACACCTCTCACTTAGAACCGGAGACTGGACAACGGGAGAAGGCACCGGACAGCGGGAGAAGGCGTCGGACAGGTGAAGTATTCATTCTTTTTTATTTTACATACATTTGCCTCTGTTTAATTTAGATGTCACAGTGTATATTAATACACTGTGAAATCTAATGGGGCTGTCACAGAGGTGAGGAGGAAGCAGGATTTTTCCTCCCCTCTGTGACATCACTGCGCTTTCTGGAGTAAAGAAAGCGCAGTGTGTGAAAGCGCGCAAAAAAGCGCAGCAAAATACGCAAATGTGTGAACGCAGCCTTACAGCTGCTTTCTGGGAATAATGTAGTTAGAGTATTATGCCACTTTTACGCAGCAACAAGAAGACCTACCAAACCAAATCTAAATTGTATTTTCCATAGAAAAATGTTAAGAAACATGTTTTCCTCCATAATCACTTGTACATAAGGCATTTAGCATATGTTCACATGTATCATTTTTGCCTTTATTTCTCCTCTTTCATTTGAGCAGTCTCTCCGTCATACAGTACATAATTTTTATTTAGATAGGGTAAAACATATTCCCCAGCACTTTACAATACCAGCTACAACATGCCCGTTGGTATTCCGGCCTTTGCCCTCCTCCTCCCCTTCCTCCACCACCACTATATCCACAAAGTCGTCATGTGTCTATCAATTGGAATTTTCAGAAGGCCAGCAGGTGTTCCTCAACGTCAGTTTTGGGAGGGCTGTCAGGTGGCCCTTTACTTTACATTTTGGAGGGCCCACAGGTACCTCTCTACCAGAAATCCTATCATCCAAGTCTAAATTACCCTTCCTATCAGTACCAAGCTGGAAGCACTGCAGCAGTGCAACATTGAAGAAACAATAGGCTCAGCTTAAACTAATATCCTTAACTGATAAACTGCACACTGCAGCAATGGCGTACACACTCATGCTTGGCAGTCAAATCAATTTGGGAGGGGCATCAGATGGTCTTCATCCTGAATTTTTGGAGAGCCATCAGGTGGCCCTAACTTACACTGCACATTTCAGAGGGTTAACGGTTGGCCCTCTACCATACATTTGAGAGGGCCCTGAGTTGGCCCCCTCTGCCAGAAATTTCGGAGAGTCATCCCTCTAGTTTCATGGTCATTACCTCCACCTCCACAGGTAATATTCTTGGACATGTGCTTGTTTAACACATGGATGACACATCAGGAGAAATAGTCACATGAGGACAGAGTACCAAGGGGCAGCTATCGGCAAGGTTGCAGAAAGACTCATCTTCCATGAGCAGAAACAGAAACATTTCCAGGCAAGCAGTCTGGCAATGTGGCTGTTTAGTGTTTGGGCCTGTGGATGGGTGGCTGAGTATTTTTGCTTCCTTTCAAACATCTGGCGCAGGGTTAACTAAATGCTGCACTGGGACAATGAAGTGGACGTGGTTGCTGATGTTTGTTGTGTATGTGCAATCATAGGTTGTGGGTAGGAGGCATCAGTGCCTACTTCCTGGACAGCATATTGGGAATGACAAAGCACGGGGGAAGTGGCAGTGGTTTCACCCTCAGATACAGGTTTTTTACTTAGGCGTTCTAACCACTTACTAAGGTAATTAGCTACCATGTGCTAGAGCATGCTGGTGGTGCTCAACTTAGCAGTGGTTTTGCTTTTGTTCAGCTTAGTATGGAAGATACTGAAAATTACTGTCCTTATGTCTGAGTTACTTTCAGAAAAAATCAGCTTGGATCAGTGGATTCATTGTCCCCCACCTCATCTTCCAATTCCTCAATCTGGTCTTCCTTAGTTGAGGTGTTAGGCTGACATGATGGCAACTGTGTCTCATCATCCTCCTCCACCTTTTGAGACAGTAATTGCTAACCCCACTGTGGCTTTCTTTTGGCTGTGGGTACTCAAATATTTATGCATCACTGCAAACCACCTCCCCCATGTCCCTCATGCCAGAAGGCATAAAAGGTATGAAAGTATGTAAAGAGAAGGTATGAATTGAATATAAATATAAATATAATATAAATAGAAGGTATGTAAAGAGCTCCTCTGAGTGTCTAAATGTGGGGGTCACATGTCTTCTGGGATTTATGATGGAAGGATGAAGGTTGACCCGGTTTACGATTGTGTGGCCCAGCCTCTTGGCTTGTAAGATTGAACCATGAGGAAGATTAGGTGATGCTGCTTGTAAACAGACTGGAGGCATTGTCTGCCATCCAATCCACAACCTGATCACATGGCCACGGTGGGCCCCATCATCACCACCACTTCCATTTCCCCATCCCTTAACTCAAGGCTTTTGAACACTGAATGAGATACACAGAAAACAACTCGTGTCTGCATAGTTGAGCAATATTGGGCATACACTGACAGAGCTGGTATTTAGAATTTCCCTTTTCCAAGGGAAGTGTGTTTGGGTAAAATTTTCTAGCTAGCTGCCATTTTTCAGAAGTCACTGGGAAGCCATTTAAAATAATGCTACCAATTTGTCGTTGAGTATGTCAGTAGTATTTGGTGTATGCTGACAGAGCTGGTATTTAGAACTTGTGGGTAAGATTTTCTACCTAAATTACATTTTTCATATGTCACCAGGAATCCATGTCGGCTACATAATTCTTAATTTCTTCAGCAAAGGTATCAGCAGTATAAATACTTGACCGGCAGTAGATTCTGCTGCCAAAATCAGCTGTTTTCCCGCTGTGCATATAGGGTGTCCTGGAAAATACTGATTTTTTTTTTGTGTTCCTCTCTGCACAAATTCACTAACACAGGGGCGGACCGTCACCCCCGGGGGCCCTGGTGCAGGTGAGGGCCGGGGGGGGGGGGCGGATGCTGGGAGAGCAGAGCTCTCTTACCTGCTGCTGCTGGGAGAGCCGCGCTGCTTCTGGGAGAGCCGCGCTCTCCCGCCTGATCCTGCTGGGAGAGCCGTGCTGCTGCTGGGAGAGCCACGCTCTCCCGCCTGGTGCTGCTGGCAGAGCTGCGCCGGATGGTCGTAGGAGCCGGAGAGGAGGGGCGGGATTAAGCAAGGGAAGCAGGAAGCTCTCTGCTACCCTTGCCTGGCCCTCCTCTCCTTTGACGGCGGCTTGTGGGGGTCGGCTGGGGGCCCCCTCCAGGCTTGAAGGGGCCCCCTAACCGGTCGGGGCCCTGGTGCAGCTGCACCAGCTGCACCAGTGTAGTTCCGCCCCTGCACTAACATACTGGCCAGCTGCAGCGACCATATTGCTGAATAGTTTAGGATCGGCAACTCACTCACTCACTGTTCACCTGTCTTTCCTCTTCTGTTATTTCTTGCCCGCTGTCTGGTCCTCAACACACCACCTCCACACTGCATTACTTAGCCTGGGGTTCACTCTAGGTCAGTCACTAGCAGATCCTAAAGATCACTGTTCAAGCTCTAGAGCCTACTCATAGCTAAAACACTGAACAGAATGATGAATATAGATCAATAGTTTATGGTGGCAAGTACATAAGTACTGTAGGGAACAATTGTTACTGCTGTAATATTTTACTTTTGACATGTGAGGAATGTGAGGTCCTGTTGCTATTCAAGTTGCCACTAGGTTACTTTTTTCTTCATCTGGTGCAGTATAAAAGTCAGGGAAAAGTGTGGAATGTTCTGTAAAAGTGATTTACTATAGATGTACTGTATGTGTGATACTCTACAGAGACAAGTCCTGGCTCAAAGAAATCATAGTGGTCTACCCTGGGTGAGGAAGAACAGGGCTTTAAATAGATATGTCTCTAATAAGTTGCTGTATTACCTGTAAACTTATACTATACACTATATACAGAGTTTGTGTGTATAATGTCAATGGTGATCACTGTTTTGCCTGTATACTTACACTATATACTATCTACAAATCTCCTGTGTATAATGTCACCAGTGGTAATATTACTGGTGTTAGAATTGTGTTTTTTTTTATTTATAAACATTTTTGTAGTACTTTGGTCACAATATCTTGTTATTATTTCATCTGGTCATGATATGGCAATATGTTTCTCTTCTACATGGTATTAATCATTTAATATTTGGCTGCAATATGTGGTCTAGTCATTGGGTGGTGGTATTTGTTTCTTGTATGTGATCTTATTCAGTCACTATGTGGTGATAATATGTGTTTTTCTCATGGTGTGGTGGTATTTGTGATTTGTATGTGGTATTACTCAGTCTCTAGGTGGTGTTAATAAGGTCTGGTCTCAGTGCCGGGTATTTGTCCCTGCATGTATTATTACTGGTATATTAGTCTTGGTATAGTGGTATCTGTTCTGTATGGAGATCACTTGTTCCCTCTGATGTCAATAAGAATAGGATTATTTATCTCCATTAGATATTACATCTTTAGCTAGCCTCAGAGTGGTAGCCATAGGTGAGCTCTTCTTTAATACCCCTGCATGCTATAGAAATTTGGTGATTCTGAGTGTGTGGCTAGTGCAAATACCTTCACATTCAGGCTGGTTGCACTCTGAGATTTGCTTGCAGGTTAAAGAATCTAGTCAAGTTGAAAAAAGCAAAGTTCTCCTTACTGAAGGACAAGAACGGGTACAAAGCATTGCAAGAAATACACTTTTACATTGCTTCTGTATAATACAGAGGCACATACATAGTTGTTATAGGTGACATCTGGTCCCCCTTTTGGCTGGTCAACACTGGACTCAGTTCCACAAAAGTGTCTTCTGAACAGGTGTCACTCTGTTACTTGAATTGGAGGTCTCTGTCAGTACTAATGATTTCTACTGTAACTTGCTCCATTGTACTTGCCACACACACTCAGCACTTGTCTTCTCTTCTTGGGTGTACCTCTCACTAACCTTGAAAAAGGAACTGACCCATATTGATCCCAAAGACTCCTCTCTCTCCCTGGTTGACAAATCAATCCAGTCCTTTAACAAGAGTCTATATAAGAGTAAAAAGAAAGACAGTGACCTCTTGTGACCGGTGGTTAGTACTACATCCTACAGGGAAATTATCAATTGCTAACATAGGAAAACATTGCTGTAATACAAACATTGCATAAATATGATTGGTGTCTTCAGGGGGAGTGCAACTGCTCATCTACCACCCTAGAAATTCTTGGAGGTTTATCCCCTCCCTGTCCTGTAGCAACCCTGTGTTTACCTTAGTAGCAGCCGCACACAGAGTTGCTGGACGGCCGCTTTTCAGCAGCGCACAGGAAAACGCTGCAGGTAGCGTTTCCTGTGCACTGAGGAAAAGCGCACCTCCTGGAGCTCCGTGTGCAGCTGCTACTAAGATAAAGACAGGTTTGCTACGGACCCACGTTTCCAGGCAGCGCTTGCCGTTAATGCTGTCCAGTATTAGCGATTCTTGGAAACGTGGGTCCACAATCAAGTGTGACCCCAGCCTTATTCTGTTTTCGGTAAACAGTAGAATGATGTGCTTTACCAAAAAACTCAATTCTGGTCTTCTCTGTCCACAAGACACTTTTCCAAAAGGATTCTGGATCACTCATGTACATTTTTGCAGACTGCAGTCTAGCTTTATTGTATCGCTGTGTCATAAGTCAGGTCCTCTTTGGTCTTCTGCCATAAAGTTTCATTCAAATGTCAACAGATAGTTTGAGCTGATACTGATGCACCCTGAGCCTGTAGGACAGCTTAAATTTTTTTGGAACTTGATTGGGCTTGGTTATCCACCGTTCGGACTATCCTATGTTGCAATCTTACATAAATATTTCTCTGCTGTTCACATCCATTGAAATTCGCTACAGTGCGTTCAGTTGTAAACTTTGTGATTATGTTATGCACTGTAGACAAAAGAACATCAAGGTCTCCAGAGATGGACCTGTAAACTTGAGATTGTTGATATTTTTCAACAATTTTGACACTCAAGTACACAGTTCTCTTCTCCTCATTCTGTTCTCCATGCTAAATGTGGTGCACATATATACACAATGCATAGATTGAGTCAAATTTGTCCCTTTTTATCTGATTTCAGCTGTTATTTTCATATTGTCCACATTTGTTACTTGCCACAGGTAAGTTTTCACATGCTTGACACAAAGTTATTTATCCGCACATTTGGAAAGATGCTCATTTTGGGGGTTTTGTGCAAAACTATGTCCAATTTGACTTTTTCTCAGTTTTTGTCTGTGTTGTTCCAATTCACACAAACTCAACATATGTATGATAAAACACGTGAAATTGCAATAATTTTGTGAGAGAAAAACTTCATTTTCTGGAACAATGTCAAGGGTTCCATCAAAAATTAAATTAAAGTCAAGCATTTTCTCAGGACAAATCAATATCATAGTGCCATGTTCAGGACGTTTCAGGAAACCCTGAAATGCATTGGCTAATAAATCAATATTATATTCACCCTTTGATGTCTTGTGGAATACGGCAGCACGGTTTTTAATCCTTCATCCTCCCTACTTTAATTTTCTGACATAACGACCTTTGGGTTTTCATTGGCTGTAAGCCACAATCATCAACATTTACAGAAATAAACACTTGAAATAGATAACTCTGTTTGTAATGACTCTACATAATATATGTGTGTTCACTTTATGTATTGAATTACTAAAAAAAAATAACTTTTTGATGATATTCTAATTAATTCAGATGCAACAGTAGGGCTGTATGAGGGCTTTATTGCCAGCTTGAGTAGAGTGGACATCTTTACTGATACCACTTTGGAGTAGGTACGATTATTACTAGAAAACTTCACCATCATATTTGCAGCGCTAAATGGTTATTGACAAAGGTATATTATATATCTCATATTAAAGAAACATTTTATGAAGACATTTTAGTTGACTTTCATGCATGATTGAATGTCTGTGCCTCATTTATAATTACAAATCATTGCAGAGAATTCTTAAAATTTTTGTGCTTATATGAGCATATTTGCCTTCCTACTGACTGTTTTTTTTTACATTGGATGTATATTTTTAAGATAATTAATCTTCTAGAGGCTAAAATGGGCATTTGTAATACAAGAAATATCTGTGAACATCTGTTGTACCACTTGAGAATGAAATACGCTGAGGTAACAATAAGTAATAGTATTATTGAACTAACCTTGCACTGTTATGTTGTCTATTGAAGCTGGAAAATATTAAGGTAACCATACATACGTCATAGAGATGGCCTCTTCCACACTGAAAAACCATATTGTGCTCCATATGGCACTGTATTATGGTTCATTCTCTCTAAGAAGCATTTGCTTTTGGGGACAGTAACAAGATCTCACAGCATAAACCTTAAAGAAAATTCTCCTGGTTCCACTGTCTTTTGTATTATTGTATTGCAGAGATATTCATATTTTTTCTACTACAGCATGAAATCTTTGATTTGCAATCCAATTGGGAATTTATTTAGTCATCTCTGGGGTCACACGCTTTAACCCCCCCTTGAAGTTGCTGCTAATTGCACCTTAGTCTTGTCTCTGAGACTGACAGCTTCTATAGTAGTTGCCAAGCTATGATTGGCCATTTCTGTGAGGGAGGAGTTAAAGCACATGCCCTAAGCGAAGTCTATGAAAAAATGTCCAATTGGACTCCAGAGCAGAGATTTCACATAGTGCACTCCAGAACAAAAAATTGTGGATATCTGTGCAATGAAATATGGTTAAGTGCATAACTTATTCTACTGATATTCTTATTCAGCTTTCCTATACATGTAAGTTTTTTCTTCAGATAGAAATATTCCCATAAGATTCTTTATTATAACCAACGGCTGCCCTTGTTTAATCATCACTACAGTAAATGGTTAGGAACTCTACTAAAAATGTAAGGTTTTTTTCTGACAAAGTCTGTGCATTAACTAGCTTTTCTTCATGAATTAGAGGAAATGATAACTGAAATAACATTGAGGATCAGAAGATGTTAACTATTTTTTATATGCAGTTAATTTACTTGATATACACTGTTGGGATATTCAATTTGCAAAACTCTGGATTATCATCCACATTAGTAATGCACGACTGCTAGATGGGCTGGCGCAAAGTCTTCATTGCGGCATGGCTATAGATGAGTGCATTTTGCCTAAACATGTATGCCTCTTTCAAATTCGACACAAACGTGAACAATTCGGATTCGGGATTGGGAACAAAAACATTTTGCTTGAAAACCAGTGAACTCAGGTTTGTTCGGTAACTGATCATGTATACAAAAAGCATTACTGTGTTTGCAAAGATGCTATTCTTTTATTTTACTGTATGACTGGGATATGTTTGGTGAGGAAAAGGGGTAAAGAAAGGTCAGAGGAGCATCAGAATACTTTATTTTTTCACGACCCTTACAGTGTGGATGTTCTGGGCTGGCAGCTAATCGGGGTATATAAACAATACACAACTTGCAGACACAAGGGCTTGTGTGATGGGCTGCCTAAGTCACTTCTCCCTCGGGATATAAGAAGCAGCCTTTTGTAGTCATTTCTATTTTGAAAGTGTTACTTCTCGGTATAGTGCAACATTTTTGCCCTCTTTGCCAGATCTTTGTGGTTCCCCTAAAAGTATTTTTTGGCCTCAAACAAGAGATTGCCAAATCTTTGTAGTTCACCTAAAAGGCTTTTTTTGGCCTCATACAAATGATTGCAAAATCTTTGTGCTTCCTCCAAAAGGCTTTTTTTGGCTACAAACAAGTGATTGTCAAATCTCTGTGAATTAAACACAAGTGGAAAATATCAAGGTCATGGTGTAAAGGGGAATAGTCATTGTGTAAGAGAGAATAGGCTTGGTGTTCAACGTGTACGTGGAGTAGGTGCTACTGCTAATGTTACTGAAAGCTTTACTTTACTGGCTTGTCCGACCCAAAGCCAAGTGACAACTTTTGTTAGTGGATGTTCAACTTTAGCATCTTTCTTTGACTGCAGCAGAGCGGTACAACTTGTAGATGAGGCCCAGAACCAGCATTTGCTACAGTTGATTGCAAGTGCTGCATCAAGTGACCTCTCGTCCTCTTCCTCCACCTCAACATCAAACACAGTACAGTCCTCAGAGGTGGCACCCCAATTAGTCACGAATTAGGTCCGAGCAGAATCCAGAAGCAAAAAAAACAATAATTTGGCTACTACATACAGTACAGACCAAAAGTTTGGACACACCTTCTCATTCAAAGAGTTTTCTTTATTTTCATGACTATGAAAATTGTAGATTCACACTGAAGGCATCAAGACTATGAATTAACACATGTGGAATTATATACTTAACAAAAAAGTGTGAAACAGCTAAAAATATGTCTTATATTCTACATGTCTTGAAAGTAGTCACCTTTTGCTTTGATTACTGCTTTGCTCACTCTTGGCATTCTCTTGATGAACTTCAAGAGGTAGTCACCGGAAATGGTCTTCCAACAGTCTTGAAAGAGTTCCCAGATATGCTTAGCACTTTTGTCCCTTTTGCCTTCACTCTGCGGTCCAGCTCACCCCAAACCATCTTGATTGGGTTCAGGTCTGGTGACTGTGGAGGCCAGGTCATCTGGCGTAGCACCCCATCACCATCACACCTCCTCCTCCATGCTTCAAAGTGGGAACCAGGCATCTAGAGTCCATCCTTTTACCTTTCCTGCGTCGCACAAAGACACGGTGGTTGGAACCAAAGATCTCAAATTTGGACTCATCAGACCAAAGTACAGATTTCCACTGGTCTAATGTCCATTCCTTGTGTTCCTTAGCCCAAACAAGTCTCTTCTGCTTGTTGCTTGTCCTTAGCAGTGGTTTCCTAGCAGCTAATTTACCATGAAGGCCTGCTGCACAGTCTCTTCTTAACAGTTGTTGTAGAGATGTGTCTGCTGCTAGAGCTCTGTGTGGAATTGACCTGGTCTCTAATCTGAGCTGCTGTTAATCTGTGATTTCTGAGGCTGGTGACTCGGATGAACTTATCCTCCGTAGCAGAGGTGACTCTTGGTCATTCTTTTCCTGGGGTGATCCTCATGTGAGCCAGTTTCTTTGTAGCGCATGATGGTTTTTGTAACTGCACTCAGGGACACTTTCAAAGTTTTCCCAATTTTTCGGACTGACTGACCTTCATTTCTTAAAGTAATGATGGCAACTCGTTTTTCTTTACTTAGCTGCTTTTTTCTTGCTATAATACAAATTCTAACAGCCTATTCAGTAGGACTATCAGCTGTGTATCCACCAGACTTCTGCACAACACAACTGATGGTCCAGCCCCATTTATAAGGCAAGAAATCCAACTTATTAAACCTGACAGGGCACACCTGTGAAGTGAAAACCATTTCCGGTGACTACCTCTTGAAGTTCATCAAGAGAATGCCAAGAGTGTGCAAAGCAGTAATCACAGCAAAAGGTGGCTACTTTGAAGAACCTAGAATATACAGTTGTGGTCAAAAGTATTGACTCCCTTGGAATTCTGTCAGATAATACTCAGTTTCTTCCTGAAAATGATTGCAATCACAAATTCTTTGGTATTATTATCTTCATTTAATTTGTCTTCAATGAAAAAACAGAAAAGAGAATGATGCAAAAATCAAAACATTTAAGAAAAAAAGAGAGAGAAGGGGCGCATGTGTAGGATCACTATAGCTCAGTTAATATGGCGTTATTACAGGTGGCCACTCACCTGTTTGGGTTGTGCACGACCTGCACAACCCGGTGTAATAGCCTCTGATATACCTGAGGAAGACTGCCTTGAGCAGTTGAAACATGTTGTGGAGCTGTGAGGGGAAAATAAAGATTGCTGTTCATAAACCTTATCATCCTGGTGCCTGAGCTTTAGTAGCGCTTCTACAAGACCGCTAAATCATATTCTTACAAAATCAAAACATTGATCATTTCACACAAAACTCCAAAAATGGGCCACACAAAAGTATTGGCACCCTCAGCCTAATACTTGGTTGCACAACCTTTAGCCAAAATAACTGTGATCAACCGCTTCTGGTAACCATCAATGAGTTTCTTAAAATGCTCTGCTGAAATTTTAGACCATTCTTCTTTGGCAAACTGCTCCAGGTCCCTGATATTTGAAGGGTGCCTTCTCCAAACTGCCATTTTTAGATCTCTCCACGGGTGTTCTATGGGATTCAGGTCTGGACTCATTGCTGGCCACCTTAGAAGTCTCCAGTGCTTTCTCTCAAACCATTTTCTAGTGCTTTTTGAAGTGTGTTTTGGATCATTGTCCTGCTGGAAGACCCATGACCTCTGAGGGAGACCCAGCTTTCTCCCACTGGGCCCTACATTATGCTGCAAAATTTGTTGGTAGTCTTCAGACTTCATAATGCCATGCACACGGTCAAGCAGTCCAGTGCCAGAGGCAGCAAAGCAACCCCAAAACATCAGGGAACCTCCGCCATGTTTGACTGTAGGGACCGTGTTCTTTTCTTTGAATGCCTCTTTTTTATCCTGTAAACTCTATGTTGATGCCTTTCCCCAAAAAACTCTACTTTTGTCTCATCTGACCAGAGAACATTCTTCCAAAATGTTATAGGCTTTCTCAGGTAAGTTTTGGCAAACTCCAGTCTGGCTTTTTTATGTCTCGGGGTAAGAAGTGGGGTCTTCCTAGGTATCCTAGCATACAGTCCCTTTTCATTCAGACGCCGAGGGAGAGTACTGGTTGACACTGTTGTACCCTCGGTCTGCAGGGCAGCTTGAATTTGCTTGGATTTCAATCTTGCGTTGAAATCTCTTGTCAATTTTTCTTTTCCGGCCACATCTAGGGAGGTTAGCCACAGTGCCATGGGCTTTAAACTTCTTGATGGCACTACGCACGGTAGACACAGGAACATTCAGGTCTTTGGAGATGGACTTGTAGCCTTGAGATTGCTCATGCTTCCTCACAGTTTGGTTTCTCAAGTCCTCAGACAGTTCTTTGGTCTTCTTTCTTTTCTCCATACTCAATGTGGTACACACAAGGACACAGGACAGAGGTTGAGTCAACTTTAATCCATATCAACTGGCTGCAAGTGTGATTTATTTGCCAACACCTGTTAGGTGCCACAGGTAAGTTACAGGTGCTGGTAATTACACAAATTAGAGAAGCATCACATGATTTTTTTAACAGTGCCAATACTTTTGTCCACCCCCTTTTTTATGTTTGGTGTGGAATTATATCCAATTTGGCTTTAGGACAATTCTTTTTGTGTTTTTTCATTGAAGACAAATTAAATGAAGATAATAATACCAAAGAATTTGTGATTGCAATCATTTTCAGGAAGAAACTGAGTATTATCTGACAGAATTGCAGGGGTGTCAATACTTTTGGCCACAACTGTAAGACATATTTTCAGTTGTTTCACAGTTTTTTGTTAAGTATATAATTCCACATGTGCTAATTCATAGTTTTGATGCCTTCAGTGTGAATTTACAATTTTCATACTCATGAAAATACAGAAACCTCTTTAAATGAGAAGCTGTGTCCAAACATTTGGTCTGTACTGTACATGAAGTGGTACATGGCCCAGCAACATGCGTTCCTGTAGCAAAGTTTGAGCGTTAAAATGGGGCATAGCGGGCTCACCGAACACTGTCTGCCACATCAACCACATCTGATGCTTACTCCGTCACCGTGGCAAGTGTTGTCACACACGTCTCCAGCCACAGACCCTTTACTGGCTACAGTCAGGGTGAGTGAGAGCCTGCTGTTTTTGTCTGCCGTCAGACAACAAGCACATCAATTGTTTTCAATCTACCATAACATCTCTGCCTGCACTGTAGTAGGGCTGGTTCTGTTTATCGGTTATTATTGTCGGTTATGACTACAATCACCGATATCCAGAATCTTCCCTTCCTTACCACTTTCTGTTCCTATGCTGATTACCTATATATATGTATATATCGACGACTTAATCAAAACAAGTCTGTTCTAATAAATGAATATTTATTAATCACACCCAAAAAGTCTACAACAATAATATATATATTTCTAGATAGCAGGATAACTAATACACAATCAATTGCTGTTACAATATATAAACACCCACAGTTACTAATACCCACGTTACCTAAATATACATGCACACTATATTAATTAATTACATTCATTCACCTGCCCCTAAATATCCCTGAATATAGACAGAGAGAGAGAGAGAGAGAGCAGGAAGAGTTACAAGATATAGATGGTGATACTTAGGCAAGATGTTGAAGGTCCTATTCCATGGTGGATCCAAGTAGAAGGAGAGCGAGCTTTTGTGTCTGAGTGCCTTTTAACCTGACCCACAGCTGTGCACGTGACAGACACACCTCCTCATCCGTGCACTTCTGACAGGGGGTTTTAAGGGTGCACGCTCACCGTGCACTCTATTGGAATGGCCTAAAGCTTACACTATAGATTGGCAAACAATGGACATAAAGGTATCTCTAAGAAGTATTATGTCCACACCAATCACCTTGGACATCTTGGCTGCTGTAGTTTGTTAGAAGAAAGGGGTGAGAATAACCCTTTGTGACAGCAGCCTGTAGATCTTTGATATTTAAATTAAGAGTCTTATCTGATAGCTTCCCACACTGAAATGCAAGAATGGACATCTTCTGATATGGTAATTAACCATGTCAGTAGAACAGATTTCCATCAGATACAACTGAATTGGTCAATGTTATAACTAAAATATGAAGGGACATTCATTAGCCTTTACACCCATGCACGCAATTTCACTCTGCAGGCAAAGGAGCGGATAGGACCTGGCAGGATGAGAAACCTTGAAGTGGTTACCGGGCTCAGATGTCATGGCTTTTGCATCAGCTAAGTTCTCATAAGCTCCACTGACAACACCACGTCCACACCCATGTTCCTGTCCCTTAACAACAGGCTTTTTTGCCATTTTGGGCTTTGTTGACAGATTTTCAGATGTTAATGGCACAAGCGATCAAAAAATATCTTTTGCCACTTACCTATGTAATTCTATTATTAAAACAACCTTTTGTATGGACTGCACTGATAATTTTTGTATCTGTAATCTGAATAAAGCTTTTCAAGTTTTTAAATTTCAGAGTGTGTCCTATAATTGTTATTTTCATGAGAATGGGCTTAAAGTTTCCCATCCCTTTCTTTTTGTATGTATGCTATTATGAAGGGAAATGCCCTTTGATTAAGATTTGTACACCATTTGGTCCCAACATTTGTGTTATATTAATATTGGTCTTTCTGTGTGATTCCACAGCATCTGCTTTGGGACAAATGGACCATAAATCCCGCAAGGTCACTTGGCTTAATAAGCTTGACTCTGTCTTTTGTGACGAGATAGCAGGTGTGGTTAATACCAACACTGGAGCGACCACAGATATAGACTCAGAGACAGCTTCTTGGTCAGAGGACTTGGTTATGATGGAATAAAAGCTTCCTGGAGCGATATCTAACCAGGGGCCTTGTTCCATGAGGTTTGAGAATAGAGGTGTTTCCTTCCTTTAAAATTGAGAAGGACGCATATAAAAGGGAATGGGAAGAATTATTATTGATTGCTCAAGGGGCTATATGAAAATCCTGGTAAAGCTCAATGAATCCTCCTTTAAATCTATTGAATCTGAGATCAGTAATATCCATGAGAAGCTAGCAAAGCAATTAACAGTGGAGGCTTTGGAAAAAGTGAACCAGGATTTAGAGAACAACTTCCAGAAATGGGAAAAGGAGATCCAGTGAAAACAAAAATAAACGGGATTGTTTGGATTACAAAAACAATACCGTCTACAGATGGAAGGGAAATTTTTAAAAAGAAACCATGAAATCCTCCAAAAGATCCAAAGAATACTTCTTTGAAAAACCCTCTAAAACCTTCCATTGGGATCCAATGTCTTTGTCATCCCTGTCCTCCCTGGAGGAAGGTCCATCAGGTTTGCAGGTGGAGATGACACCTATTCCTAATAGGCTGGAGAATTGGTCCAATCCACAGAGGTCACAACACGGGAAACGTAAGATCACACCATCTCAACCCCTATTAAAGAAGAGCAGGAATGGGAGCCTAGAGGTAATTAATTTATATGAACCTTTTTTCTAGCTCCATCTCAATTGGAGGTATTACAGCTAGGTATGTCTTTTGTTCCTGACAACAATTTTGATTATTTCACAGCCTTAAAGGATCTTCATCTCTTTACCTGTAAACTAATTCTTTGCAAACTGCATGCTAAGGAGGACCCTGACACTGGGAAACATGCACATAGTGAATCGGAGATTTTACATATGTTGGAGGATCTGGAGGCGAAATCCAATTCAAGCTGAAATCAGGAAACCAGAGATACAAAAGCAGAATGTAAAGATACAAACGGAAAGAGGAGTCAGGTCATAAGGAGAGAGTCAAGTCCAGGCAAGATAGCTAAGTCAGGGAGGGTCTGTTTCAGAGCACAGAGAGATCAAGTCCACACAGCCAGAAGCAAGTTTACAATTAACACTGATCATAGCTCAAAATTTCTAGAGGAGGGCCCTTCCAAACGTAGATTACAGGGCCACATGAGTGCTCTTACTAAACTCAGGTTTCTTGACTACTGCAGGCCTTCTGAACATTTGAATTTAGGGCCATAAAATCACATGGAGGTAGGGGAGGAGGAGGAAGAGAAGTAGGAGGCTATAGCCAAATGCCACAATGGCACATTGTAAACTGCTATGGAGTATATATTCCACTATCTGAGTCTTAATGAGGGAGGGACCGCCCAAATGTCTAAATAAGAGTGGTCCCACCAAAATGTACATTACAGGGCCATCTCTTGACCCTCAGCAAACTCAGGTTTCCTGCCTACTGCAGGCTCTCTGAACATTTGAATTTAGAGCCATAGAATCACATGGTGTTGGAGGAGGTGGAGGAGGAGGGTGAAGCCCAACTCTACAATTGGCACATTGTAAACTGCTATGGAATATGTATTCCACTATCTAAGTGTCAATGAGGGAGGGACTGCCCAAATGTGTAAGCAAGAGCAGTTCCTCCAAAACAAACGTTACAGGGCCATTTCTGGGCAATCAGCAAACTCACAATTCTTGCCTACTGCAGGCTCTCTGAACATTTGAATTTAGGGCCGCAGAATCATATGGCGGTTGGGAAGCTGGAATAGAAGGAGGGTGAAGCCCAACACTAGAATTGGCACATTGTAAACTGCTATGCAATATGCATTCCACTATCTGAGTGTCAATGAGGGAGGTACCACCCAAATGTCTCAATAACACTGGTCCCCCCAAAATGTGCATTACAGAGCCATCTCTGGGCACTCAGCAAACTCAAAATTATTGCCTACTGCAGGCTCTGTGAACATTTGAATTTAGGGCCGCAAAATCACATGGCAGTTGTGGAGGTGACGGAGAAGGAGGGTGAAGCCCAATGCTACAATGGGCACATTGGAAACTGCTATGGAATATGCATTCCACTATCTGAGTGCCAATGAGGGAGGGACCGCCAAATGCCTCAATAACAGTGATCCCTCCAAAATGTACATTACAGGGCCATCTCTGGGCCCTCAGCAAACTCAGGTTTCCTGTCTGCTGCAGGATCTCTGCACATTTGAATTTAGAACCGCAGAATCACATGTAGTTGGAGGAAGTGGAGGTGGAGTAGGTGGAGGAGGAGGGGGAGAAGGAGGGTTAAGTCCATTGCTATAATGGGCACATTGTAAACTGCTATGGAATATGTATTCCACTATGTGAGGGTCAACAAGGGAGAGACCACCTAAATGTCTACGTAAAGGGGTCCCTCCAAAACATACATTACAGGCCCACCTCTGGGCGCCCAGCAAACTCAGGTTTCCTGTCTGCTTCAGAATCTGATTACTGATTATTGATGTATGTAAAGTGCTATGGAATTAATAGCGCTATATAAATGAATAAATATTATTATTATTATTATTATTATTATATCTCTGAAAATTTGAATTTAGGACTGCAGAATCACATGGCGTTGGAGGAGGTGGAGGTGAAGATGGAGGAAGAAGAGGAGGGTGAAGACCAGCTCTACAATTGGTACATTGTAAACTACTATGGAATATGTATTTCAGTATCTGAGTGTCAATGAGGGAGGGACCGCCCAAATGTCTAATTAAAAGCGGTCCCTCCTAAACCTACATGACAGGGTTATCTTTGAGCCCTCAGCAAACTTCTGCTTACTGCAGCCATTCTGAACATTTGAATTTAGAGCTGCAGAATCCCATGGTGGTTGAGAAGGTGAAGGTGGATGAGGAGGAGGAGGAGAATGAAGTCTAATGCTAAAATGGGCACATTGAAAACTGCTATGGAATATGGATTCCACTATCTCAGTGTGAATGAGAGAGGAACCACCCAAATGCCTAAGTAAGAGCAGTCCCTCCAAAACATATATTTCAAGGCCATCTCCGGGCCCCCAGCAAACTCAGGTTTGCTGTCTGCTGTAGGCTCTCTGAACATTTGAATTTAGGACCGTTAAATCATAGGGCATTGGAGGAGGTGGAGGTGAAGACGGAGATGGAGGAGGATGAAGCCCAACTCTACAAAGGGCACATTGTAAACTGCTATGGAATATGTATTCCACTATCTGAGAATCAATGAGAGAGAGACCGCCCAAATGTCTAATTAAGAGCGGTCCCTCCAAAACCTACATGACAAGACCATCTTTGAGCCCTCAGCAAACTCAGGTTTTCTGCCTACTGTAGGCTCTCTGAACATTTGAATTTAGGACCGCCAAATCCCATGGTGGTTGAGAAGGTGAAGGTGGATGATGAGGAGGAGAATGAAGTCTAATGCTACAATGGGCACATTGAAAACTGCTATGGAATATGTATTCCACTATCTCAGTGTGAATGAGGGAGGAACTACCAAAATGCCTAAGTAAGAGCGGTCCCTCCTAAATATATGCTACAAGGCCATCTCTGGGCCCCCAGCAAACTCAGGTTTCCTGTCTGCTGCAGGATCTCTGAACATTTGAATTTAGCACCGCAAAATCACAGAGCTTTGGAGGAGGTGGAGGTGAAGACGGAGGAGGAGGAGGATGAAGCCCAACCCTACAATTGGCACATTGTAAAATGCTATGGAATATGTATTCTACTGTTTGAGCATTACAGAGAGAGAGACCGCCCAAATGTCTAATTAAGAGCGATTCCTCCAAAATCTACATGACAGGGCCATCTTTGAGCATTTAGCAAAGGTTAGGTTTTCTGCATACTGCAAGCTCTCTGAACATTTGAATTTAGGGCCGCAGAATCACATGGCCATTGAGAAGGTGAAGGTGGAGGAGGAGCAGGAGGAGACTGAAGTTCAATGCTACAATGGACACATTATAAAATGCTATGGAATATGTATTCCACTATCTGAGTGTCAATGAGGGAGTAACTGCACAAAATCTAAGTAAGAGTGGTCTCTTTCTGAGTTCAGCTGCCACAGTATCCGCTGTGGTAAAGTGGGTTCAATAACCTCATTCCACCTGCCTAGGCGTGACATCAGGTTTAATGCCTTCTGCAGGCTCTCTGAACATTTGAATTTAGGGCCACAGAATCACATGGTGGTGGGGGAGGTGGAGGAGGAGGAGGAGGAGTGTGAAGCCCATTGCTAAAATGGGAACATTGTAAACTGCTATGGAATATGTATGCTACTATCTGAGTGTCAAAGAGGGAGGGACTGTCCAAATGTCTAAGCAAAACATATGTTACAGGGCCCCCTCTGGGCACTAAACAAACTCATGTTTCTTGCCTGCTGAAGATCCTCTGAACACTTGAATTTAGGGTGACAGAATCATATGGTGGTGGAGGAGGAGGAGGGTGAAGTCCAATGCTACAATGGGCACATTGTAAACTGCTATGGAATATATATTCCACTATCTGAGTGTCAATGAGGGAGGGACTGCCCAAATGTCTAAGTAAGAGCAGTCCCTCCTAAACGCATCTTGCTCGGCCACCTGAGGCCTCTCAGATCAAAGATCAACATACCTGCTGGTACATTGTAGCTGGTCTTGTAAAGTGCTGGTGAATAGCTAACTAAAAATGATGTAAGACAGAGGGACCTATAAAATGTAAGTCAGGGCCCTCCCAATTGTAAAAGGTGAAAAAAGCCTTCACACTACGTGTGAACAAATGCTAACAGCGATATTTTTTTGTTTGTCTAGTTCATGTAGCCTTATATACAAGTAATTATACAGGAAATACGGTTTCTTAACCTTTTTTGGTCGTTAAATGCCGTTTAGGTTAGGTTTGGTAGTTGTTCTGGTGTATCTGTAAAAGTGGTTTAATACTGCAACAAAAGTATTCCCAAAAACCATATGCGAGTCAGAAATGCCTGAAGGCATATTCTCCAGCCTCTTTCCATTGTTTCATTACTTTCCCATCCATTTCAGCCTTTTCCTCAGGCCCCCAGATCTCTTTGGAGGGTTCAGCAGAAAATTTCTCGCATTTCCCATTGACTTGCATTGTACTTGCTATTCGGAACGAATGCACAATTATTACAAAGTACTCGTTACGAGTATAGTGATTACGAATATTTCAGTACCTGCTCATCACTATTGTGCACATGAAGCTTGTGACTCACCCAGGCCAGAGGACTCAGATCTCAGGCGCAGTCTGGAGGTCACGGGTGGAGGGGCAAAAATAAAAGAAAAATAATAAAATAAAGTTTGTTCGTGACACCACCTGTAGGTACTGGTGATGGCACCGGCACTGCGGGAACCTCCGGGGTGATGGGCGGCAGCAAGATGGAGTAGCTCCCTACACGAGGAGCAAGGTCCCCGGGGTGTTGGAAGTAGTAATGGATGGTGGAGTATGGCAGCACAGTCACTGTAGAGCAAGGCAGGTAGATAACAGTTCAAAGAAGAAATCACTGACACGTTGCTCACTCCGAATGGGTATTTTACTCCGGTATTACAAGGTAATGCAATTCTCTGTGCAGAGTAGTGGACCGGGTGGTTCTAGCAATGAGCAGTGTCCCTCTGAAGCTCCACTGGAGTTCCTTCTCTATCACGCTCACTGTCTCTTGCTCTGCTGTCCTGCACAGATCCCACTTGTTTAACCTGGCCTGTCGAGATAAATGTGATCCCTCTTTCTCTCCAAGGAGACCCCAACTCTGTTTGGCGCTTCTGGTGAGGACCGTGCTGGTTGTTGGGCGGTTGGGTCATGCTCCTATAAAGTCATCGACCACTCCGGGTTTGTGGTTCAGGGATGTAGCTGGCTGGACCACTTCAGAGCCAGTACTCCGGGTTTGGACTGGGCTAGGGCATTCGGTTACCAATTCTATTCTTGGCCCCCTTCTCTTCTGGGTCACCAGGTTAAGGTGCCCTCCCCATTAGTTTCTCTCTGTTTTTCTGTAGCTTCTCCAGCTCTGCTTCATCTGCTGCACTGATCTTTTGCAGCTCCCTTCTGACTGAACTCTTCTCCTTTCACTTCACTGCACTGCACTTCTGGTCTTGATCTAACTTCTTCTAACTCCTTGCTGCTTTCCCTACTGCTTTATCACCAAGCCTCTCCTCCCACCAGGACCAGTTACCCTAGTAACGGGTGTCTAATTCGTCCTCTAACCCTTAGGGTACCTTTACATGCCTCTACTGGAGGATGAATACAACCAGCTACTTCAAGTGCACGAGCACGCACAAACGGTTACAAACGGTAAACACACCATCTTTACACGCCGCCACAAGCTACGCTACGCTACGTGACATCTATCTCTGGATACCTGGATAGGCGTGCCACAATTGTGGATTACGAGACGTCCGTACGCTGATAGGACAAAGCAAGAAACCCATGATTGGCCAGGCATTGCAGGAGGCTGTTTAATACATGACGCTCGAGCAATTGTGTAGTGTGACTGGTCAGCTCCTTAAATATGCCTCCCTATGCAGCGACTACCAATCGTAGGAGCTTCCACCAATGATCGCTGAAGGGGGCGGTATCCCGGAGCCTGTCTCTCTCCCCAGCTACATACCAGGTACATTGCCTGGTGTCGACACATCCCTTCTGTTGCTTCTTTACACGCCGATACAGCTCGCTACAATCGCCTGTGTAGCCACCTGTTTCCGGGCAGTGCTCGGAAACAGATGTATCTGTGGCCGGGTGCCTTCTACCGTCTTCACACGCCGCTACTACGGGGTATTTTGCCGCTACAAGCTACATTTGTAGCCTGTAGCTGGTTGTAACCACCCGCCAGTAGCCGCGTGTAAAGGTACCCTAAGGGTACCTTTACACGCGGCTACATTTCTAGGGTGGCTACAGGTAACTTACTGGTTGCAGTGAAATCATGGAGAGATTATTCCATTTGTACACAGCAACAAGATAGAACCTTGTCTCCATGATTTCACTGCAACCAGTAAGTTACCTGTAGCCACCCTAGAAATGTAGCCGCGTGTAAAGGTACCCTTAGGGTACCTTTACACGCCGCTACTGGCGGGTGGATACAACCAGCTACATGATACAAATGTAGCTTGCATCAGCAATGTACCCCGTAGTAGCGGCGTGTGAAGGCGGTAGGAGGCACCCGGCAGTAGATGCATCTGTTTCCGAGCACTGCCCTGAAACAGGTGGCTACACAGGCGATTGTAGCGAGCTGTATCGGCGTGTAAAGAAGGAACAGAAGGGTTGTTTCTACACCATGCTATGTACCTGGTATGTAGCTGGGGCGTGACACAGGCTCCGGGTTACCGCGCCCCATCAGCGATCATTGGAGGAAGCTCCTGCATTACGATTGGTAGTCACTGCATAGGGAGGCATATTTAAGGAGCTGACCAGTCACACTACACAATTGCTCGAGCGTCATGTATTAAACAGCCTCCTGCGATGCCTGCCCAATCATGATGTTCCGGCTTTGTCCTATCAGCGTACGGACATCTCGTAATCCACAATTGTGGCACGCCTATGTGCTGTCCCTGCTGCACCAGGTCCGCCCATATTAGCTTGTTGTAGCGGTGTGTAAATGAGGTAAGGTAAGCTACAGATGGCTACTTGTGGCACCCGGCGGTGTATCCAGAGATAGATGTAACGTAGCGTAGCGCACCTTGTTGCGGCGTGTAAAGGTGGTGCGTTTACCGTTTGTAACCATTTGTGCGTGCTCGTGCACGTGAAGTAGCTGGTTGTATCCACCCGCCAGTAGCGGCGAGTAAAGGTACCCTCAGTGTTTGCATGTGGTGCTGGAGCTTCAGACTTATTCTACCCATTACCAAAACAAAGAATACGGCACCTTCAGTCAGGGGTGCAGTACCCTTTTGTGACGCACTCTTAGTGGGGCGCCAAACTTGCAATATGGACACTGATCAAGGACCTTTACACCCTTCTGTATAGTTTCAAATAGCTACTAAAATGGTGAGTGCTGACGATGCCATCATCAGTATCACTATTCTGGTCATCTCGATCAAACTTTGAAACGTCTGTGGGATAAGGTGGTGGTCCTAGAAAAAGAGAAAGAAGAAAAGGAGGATGTGGAAGGGATACCAATATTTCTAAGTTTTGGACACTTCTTCCATAGTCAGGTGGCATGAAAGGGTGGAGTAGAGTGACAGAGGGCGGCTCATGGTACCAGACAAACTGATAGTAAATGTGTAGGAGCCAAGAAAGAAATGGAGGAGAATGAGTATGAGCAGCTGATGTGCACAGAACAGTCAGAAGATGAAGAAAACAGTATTCTCCCTTCTGTTGCCCGAGGTTGGTGGAAGAGGACTGAGGAAATAAATTCAATTGTTACCCTGGTACCAATGCAGCAAGGACTTAGGCCTCATGGATTCTTCAGACACATGAACACCTTCTTGCTGCACTATTTGTAACATACAGTATTTGCAACATGATGCCCATGTTGTTTGAATTACGCTGACTACTGAGTTGCTACACTTTTAGATCCTTGGTACAAGAGTAAATTTAACCAAATGCTTCCCGCCCTGAACAGGGACACACTTGCTGGAGTATCAAAAAAAATGCTTGTAGATAATGTTAGGACTGGTTTACCCCAAGACAACACTGAGAGACACCTTATGCATTGCAGATCTACACTTCCATCCTGGCCAACATGAAATTGTCAAGCAGAAACATTAGCAGCACTTTTACCTGTCAGAAGCAATTCCTGGGAATCATTTGAATAATTTTTTAAACCAGCCCATCTACCGGCAAAACTGAATACAATTATGACATATACTGAATGACTGGAGATAATACTCAACATCGGCATGGGGGTTTGGACCCTTTTGCATTTTGGGCTTCAAAAATGGAAACGTGGCCTGAGCTTGCCAGTCATGTCTTGGAGGTTTTGTCATCTCCGTCAGCTAGCGTTCTCTCAGAAAGTGTCTTCATTGCTGCTAGTGGTGTCCTGGTGAAAAAACATATCCAGCTGTAGTGATGGGCGAATCCTAAATTACTCGGAATCGCTTGACTCTAGCGAGTCCGAGCCCAGGACTCGCTACTCGTTGCGAGTCTAGCGAGTCCAATGTTAATGAATGGGGAAGCGAGTAATAGCGAGTAGTGTGAGATTTACAACTCGCAGATGTGTCTCGGAAGCTTCAGCCTGAAGCAATCCTAGTTTTGTCATTTATTTGCATTGCTCGTTTACTTTGTAAGTAATCGCTGACTCGCACAGATAAGAGTCCTGTCTCCTCTGTGTTGGCTGCCAGCTCCAGGGTCCTAGAGCCTGCCTGCTGCCTGATGTAGTAGTGCTGAGATTGTTCTCAGTCTGCTCATTCCCTGTGTATAGAGATCTATATCTATACACAGGGGATGTAGCAGAGAGGACATCGCGTTTTGGACTGCGTCGGACGGAAGAGGATTTTTTTAATTAAAGATGGAGTCCCTAATGGCTTTTTTTTTTATTTCTAATAAAACATTTTCTTTGTGTTGTGTTTTTTTTAAAACAATTTAATAGAAATTCATGGCGGTCATGTCTAATATTGGCGTGACCACCATAAATTTCGGGCTTAGGGCCAGCTGATAATACAAAGCTGGCCCTAACCTCTTTATTACCCAGCGTGCCACCGCTACCAGGGCCGCTGGAAGAGCGGGGTTCAGCGTCAGAGGATGGCGCTTCAATGAACGCGCCATCTTCTGGGGCGGCTGCGGGCTGCAATTTGCAGCGGGGGGTGCCCAGAAAGCTTGGGCATCCCTGCGCTGCGGATTCCAGCCCCCAGCTGCTTAGCTGTACCTGGCTAGACATAGAAATTGCGCGGAGCCCCACGCATTTTTTTTAAATTATTTCATGAAATTCTGAGATTCTGACTCTGAGACTCTGACTCTGACTCTGAAATTCATTAAATAATTTTAAAAAAATGCGTGGGGCTCCGCGCAATTTCTATGTCTAGCCAGGTACAGCTAAGCAGCTGAGGGCTGGAATCCGCAGCGCAGGGATGCCCAAGCTTTCTGGGCACCCCCCGCTGCAAATTGCAGCCCGCAGCCGCCCCAGAAGATGGCGCGTTCATTGAAGCGCCATCCTCTGGCGCTGAACCCCGCTCTTCCAGCGGCCCTGGTGGCGGTAGCACGCTGGGTAATAAAGGGGTTAATACCAGCTTTGTTATACAAGCTGGTATTAAGCCCGAGATTCTTAATGTCAGGCCACGTTTGACCCAGCCACTAAGAATCTCCAATAAAGGGTTAAAAAAACACAGAGAAAATTTTTTATTTGAAATAAAAAAAAAAGCCATTAGGGACTCCATCTTTAATTAAAAAAATCCTCTTCCGTCCGACGTAGTCCAAAACGCGATGTCCTCTCTGCTACATGCACAGGGAATGAGCAGACTGAGAATAATCTCAGCACTGCTACATCATCTCTGTGAGCAGGCGGGCTCTAGGACCCTGGAGCTGCACAGAGAAGACAGCTGGACTCGGCTCGCAAAGAAACAGCAGTTACTTTGCGAGTCTCCCTGCTATCACTGGCACAGTAGCCAGTGATGACTCGCACGAGTCCAATGCAAACAATGGCAATCCTAGTTTTGTCAGCGTTTCTGACAAAACTAGGATTGATATTGATTTGCATTGGACTCGTGCGAGTCATCACTGGGAAACTCGCCGAGTACCGAGTCCTGCGAGTCCCTTACTACTCGCCGAGTAACGAGTCCTAGCGAGTAGATTCGCCCATCCCTATCCAGCTGTCCCCTAAAAGTGTAGCCCGCCTAACTTTCATCAAGATGAACAAGACATGGGTCTCCAAGGACTTTTCCACCAAGTCATAGACTGGGCAGACTAAGCGATGTTGTACTTTTCAGTGTGCTGCTTTGATCTCACTATTAAACAATTTTTATTCTGTGTCAATTGATGCCACTTTTGTGGTAACCTGCTGTTTCTAAATGTGGAGACTCTTCTTGGGTCTCTTTTTTGTGTTTTATGAATCTGTTCCTCATCTCCTTTATCCTGATAAATTTTTAACCTTCAAATTCTAGACCAGGCTCTATTCTAGACTCGGTGATATGCATGCACGGTGCGCCCAGGGGTGGATTAAGGGTAGCCAGGGCCCGAGGCTGTTCAGACTCTGTGGGCCCCCCGGTCATGTGACGGGGGTCATGTGACTGGGGTCATATGATGGGAGTCATGCGACGGGAGTCATTATATACCTGAAATAGATTATTCCATAAAAATAGTTGCGGAGTGAAACTATAACCTGTCAAACATCCATTGATCTAGTCAATTTACCCTTCAGTTAGGAAGAAAAAAAAAAGCGCCAACAATTGACATGTGTTTTTAGTGCAGAAAACACAGCAAAAAAACGCAGGGCATGTTGCACACATCCGTGCCTCCGGCACGTATGCAGTTCACGCCGATACATGCCAGAGGCACAGACATACAGGGACACATGATCCCCAATGAACCCCTTCAGACATCATCCGTTATTCGGCATGGTTGGAACAAAAAAAAGCCTTATGTGAACATAACTTAGCAAATACTGAGGTAAAAACACCAAATACTCAGCCTGTACACGAGGCCTTACAGATACTGAGGTAAAACCTCACCAAATACTCAGCGTGTGCACGAGGTGTTAGGGCCACTTTACACACACCAACTTATCTGTCCAACTTCTGAACAACTTACTTGTTGCAGTGAAATCATGGACACATTGTTCCATTGTACACAGCCACAAAATGGAGCAATGTGTCCATGATTTCACTGCAACCAGTAAGTTGGCCAGAGGTTGGACAGATAAGTTGGAGTGTGTAAAGTGGCCCTTAGGGTACCGTTACACGTCGCAACATTGCATGCAATTTCACTTGCAACTTACTGGTTGCAGTGAAATCATGGACACATTGTTCTATTTGTACACGGCAACAACTTGGAACAATGTGTCCATAATTTCACTGCAACCAGTAAGTTGCAAGTGAAATTGCATGCAATGTTGCGACATGTAAAGGTACCCTTAAGGTACCTTTACACGCGGCAACTTTTCTAGGAATTTCACTGGTAACTTACTGGTTGCAGTGAAATCATGGAGACATTGTTCCATTTGTACACAGCAACAAGATAGAACAATGTCTCCATGATTTCACTGCAACCAGTAAGTTGCCAGTGAAATTCCCAGAAAAGTTGCCGCGTGTAAAGGTACCCTTAGGGCCACGTCACACACACACACAGATAATTGTGCAGATATTGGTCACAGATCTCTGGTTGCAGTGAAATCATTGACATATTGTTCATTTGTACTCAGCCACAACATGGAACAAGATGTCCATGATTTCACTGCAACCAGAGATCTGTGAACAATATCTGCACAGATATCTGTGTGTATGACGTGGCCCTTAGGGTACCTTTACACGTCGCAATATCGTTCCGATATCGCATACAATTTCACGGGAGGGCGCACGTTTTTGGCACTTGTCCAAGATCGCATAGGTTATGTCACACAGGGAGATATCGGCAGGCAACGCAACTAGGATGTTGTACGCAACTTTCGTGCACTGGGTATGAGCAACCCAGGGACCGAGCATTAACATTGTAGTGAATAGGGGAAGTTGCAAACAAGATCGTAGTTGCGCCGTCACACAGCACGATCATGCCAGATCGCATATGCAACACTGCATGGTTGAAGGGCTTGCACAATCTTCTTGCAATATCGTCCCTGCCATTTATTGCAGTCACATTGCCCTCTTACACGACACAACACACGAACGATATCAACTGCAACTACCACACCACATGAATTTTTGTCGCTGTTGCATTGCGATACTGCGACGTGTAACACCGTTACACGTCGCAACATTGCATGCAATTTCATTGGCAATTTGCTGGTTGCAGTGAAATCATGGACACATTGTTCTATTTTGTAGCCATGTACAAATGTAACAAGGTGTCCATGATTTCACTGCAACCATTGAAATTGCATGCAATGTTGTGACGTGTAACGGTACCCTGACAGATACTGAGGTAAAAACTCACCAAATACTCAGCGTGTGCACGAGGCCATACAGATACTGAGGTAACAACTCACCAAATACTCAGCGTGTGCACGAGGCCTTACAGATACTGAGGTAACAACTCACCAAATACTCAGCGTGTGCATGAGGCCTTAAGGTACCTTTACATGCCGCCACTTGGCGGCAGCAACTGCCCGGCATTGGAGATTTTTGTGTCTGTTGCCATAAAATTGCTACGAAATGGCGGCGTGTAAATTGGGAAGTTGATCACATAACCCGCTGTTGATTCGAATACCTGTTGCTGAGCCGTGCTCAAAAACCCGAGGCAACACAAAGGCACAATTGCCATGGTAGTGGCGTCTAAACGGGCACAGGGATGGAATTTGCGTCGCCTAGTGATTTCCCAGGGGCATGCCACGGCGTGCTGGATACTGCGCCCCATCAGCGATGATTGGTGCGGGCTACTGTGTAACCATTGGCTGTCCCTTCATAGGGCGCCATATTTAAAGAGCTGTCCATTCAAAATACACATTTGTAATGGCGTCATGTATTAGCCAGCCTTCCTGCGCAGGCTGGCCAGTCATGACGCTATTGCGTTGTCCAATCTGCGTATTAGCGTCACGAAATACACAACTCCATCATGCCTATGTACTTGCGGCGCGAAAGATGTACGCCCATATTCCTTTGTGGATGGTGGCGTGTGTAGCAGGGAAGGTATTCAACAGGAAGTAAGCCGCAGGATCTGTCGGAACTTCCGGGGAACAAAGATACCTTCACTTGACAGCACAATGGCAGCGTGTACATGCAGCATCAGCGATCGGTATCCACCGTCAAAAACGTGCACGTGCGGTGGATACCTGTTGCTAGGCACTGTGGCGGCGTGTAAAGGTACCCTTACAGATCCTGAGGTAAAATATCACCAAATACTCAGCGTGTACATGAGGCCTTACAAATACTGAGGTAAAAACTCACCAAATACTCAGCGTGCGCATGAGGCCTTACAGATACTGAGGTAACAACTCACCAAATACTCAGCGTGTGCATGAGGCCTTACAGATATTGAGGTAACAACTCACCAAATACTCAGCATGTGCACGAAGCCTTACAGATACTGAGGTAAAAACTCACCAAATACTCAGCGTGTGCATGAGGCCTTACAGATACTGAGGTAACAACTCACCAAATACTCAGCGTGTGCATGAAGCCTTACAGATACTGAGGTAAAAACTCACCAAATACTCAGCGTGTGCACGAGGCCTTATAGGGACATCACACGCGTCAATATCGCTGCTGCATATGACATTGCAGCGATATTGACATGTGTGACAGGGAGCATCAACCAGAGATAAATCGCTGGTTGATGGTCGCCAGGTTTTAGAACTTGCTCTAAAACCTGGCGATGATCGCCCGGTGGACACGCAGCATCACTGCGTGTGACACTGGGAGACAAGTGATCAGCGATCTCCCAGTGCTGCACAGCAAGCATTAGGAGCTGGTCTCCATGGTAAACTGCGGGTATCTAAGCAGAGTGCGGCGCTTAGTTACCTGTTTGTTTACATGGTACTAGCAACCTTGCTGGTACTGATCAGCCTTCAATGTCGCCAGCGATGAGATAGCTGGCGACATTGACGTGTGTGACGGTCCCATTACAGATATTGAGGTTAAAACTCCCCAAATACTCAGTGTGTGTATGAGATCTTACAAATACTGAGGTAAAAAACAGCAGATAAACAACGTGTGCACGTGGCCTATTAGACTATGTGATCACTCGGCGTCTGTGATCCATTTTTCCAGGTTTTACTCCTGAGTACGCATATGCACTATATATGTAGTAGATACGGTAACTCCTGTTGCTGTGTCGACGTCTGCTCATTTTGCAAAACATAATTGTTGCAGATTTTTACGATTGTTTTTGATCCGTAAAAATAAGCAGCATATCAATTCTTTAACAACTCATACCTTGCATACAGCCTGGCCCTTCTTGGTTTCACCACATCACATGTCATGTAGGTAGGGGGGAAAAGTGACTCACGTGGTGTGTGATGCGGTCAAAATCCGGAAGTACTGTCTGGTCTGAAAGGTAAGCAGTGTACAACAGAGCAGGGATAGCAGGGATGGATGCAGAGTTTTTCGCATCAAAAAAAGCGTATATTACATAGCAAAAGCACAATATTTTTGCTCCATAATTTCTGCTAAAAGAGGATGCAAATTTGATGCAGAAAATTCTACATCACCTTTTCTGCCCGTCGGCACATAGCCATACATAGACATGCACATAATTATAGAATACCGTATATTATATTATACTTACATATATTATATACATATACAGTTAGGGCCAGAAATATTTGGACAGTGACACAATTTTCGCGAGTTGGGCTCTGCATGCCACCACATTGGATTTGAAATGAAACCTCTACAACAGATTTCAAGTGCAGATTGTAACGTTTAATTTGAAGGGTTGAACAAAATATCTGATAGAAAATGTAGGAATTGTACATATTTCTTTACAAACACTCCACATTTTAGGAGGTCAAAAGTAATTGGACACGCATCCAGGTGGTGAAGATGATGTTACTTCCCAAATTACTCTACCTCTTTAGATGCCTGCCTCTCCACATCCCTGCCAGACGCCTCTCCCTCTTTCAGTCTATCTTTGACTCATTTATTTGGGGTGGTAAACCGCACAGGATTAGGAGACAGTGGATGGTCCTGCCTAGTGCCAGGGGTGGTTTGGGGCACCTTTGATAGTGGCTTATTATAGGGCGGCCATTTTGGAGCCTCTTAAGCTATGGTGGGAAGGGTCCACTCAGATCCCTTGGTTGATGATAGAGACTCACTTTGCTCCTAAGGGTTCCCTCAGGCTCCTGTTGGAGGTCTCTCTCTTAAGATCAGATCCACCAACGGCCCTTCTTTCTACTATGGTTGCTGCGACAAAACTATGGGCGTCGGTTTGCCCTATGGTGTTCCCGTATATGGCCAGGCATGTGTCCCTTGATGCCCTGACAGTGCTTATCGACGGTTTCCCTTCCTCTCTTTGGGGAAAGGCAGGGATCACTTTTATCACCAGCCTTTTTGGTCCGTCGGGCCTTCTCCCTTTCACAGCTCTTCAATCTAAGTATCCCGTCCCAAATGCTGCTTTTTTTTCATATTTACAGCTGCACAGTTTTTTACGTACGTCGACGTTTTTCAGGGATCCCCCGCTCGTTGGAGACACCCCGGGCCATAGATTTTTTAAACCTAAGACCTTTGTATCCAGGGGTGTATCAGTTCTTTATAACACCTTATTACTCCACGGCCTATCACTCAAACTTTCGTGCATGGATTCTTGGGAGTCCCTTCTCTCATTTACTGCCTCAGCGGAGGAATGGTCCGTGGCCTTATTGCACCCTGCCAAGTTCTCCTCTTGTGTGGGTCATGTGGAACAGGCTAGAAAGACCCTCCTGCAATGGTATATGACTCCGGCCCGTCTGGCCAAACTCCACCTGGCCTCCTCCTCCTCCTGCTGGAAGGGTTGTGGCTCATCTGGATCGTTATCACACGTCTGGTGGGAGTGCCCCCCTATTAGGAACTTTTGGTGTCAGGTAGAGTCGCTCATTGCTGAGGTGACGCAGATCCCGATGTCCCTAACACCCCAGCTGGCGCTATTGGGTATTTCTCTGGTAGATTTCCCCTCGCCCTTGAGACCTATCATATCTAATATTCTAGTCGCCGCAAGGCAGAGCATAGCAGCTCACTGGAGGGACCCATCTACCCCCTCCAGGGCAGAACTGATCAACAAACTCAATCTTCACTTCTGCTATGAATCCCTGAGCGCTTCATCATTATCTAAAAAGAATAAAGTCCTTACTTGGTGGGATCCCTGGGTCACCTCTATCCATGCTGCGGATATTCCGTCTTATCTGTTAAAATGACTGAGTGTTGATTCTTTTTGAGTACAATATATGTTAACATTGATGACAAGCGTTATGTAGCTTTATGTGTTTTAATGTCCACCCTCCTTTCTCCTTTTCTCCCCATCTCCTTCTCCCACCTCGCCCTTGAACTTTTTCCCCTTTATATTGGCCATTGAATGGCTTTTATGCTGTTTTTCTGTATATTGTTATATGCTAATAAAAATCTTAATGGTTAAAAAAAAAAAAAAAAAAGTAATTGGACAAAAACATAACCCAAACAAAATATTTTTATTTTCAATATTTTGTTGCGAATTCTTTGGAGGCAATCACTGCCTTAAGTCTGGAACCCATGGACATCACCAAACGCTGGGTTTCCTCCTTCTTAATGCTTTGCCAGGCCTTTACAGCCGCAGCCTTCAGGTCTTGCTTGTTTGTGGGTCTTTCCATCTTAAGTCTGGATTTGAGCAAGTGAAATGCATGCTCAATTGGGTTAAGATCTGGTGATTGACTTGGCCATTGCAGAATGTTCCACTTTTTTGCACTCATGAACTCCTGGGTAGCTTTGGCTGTATGCTTGGGGTCATTGTCCATCTGTACTATGAAGCGCCGTCCAATCAACTTTGCAGCATTTGGCTGAATCTGGGCTGAAAGTATATCCCGGTACACTTCAGAATTCATCCGGCTACTCTTGTCTGCTGTTATGTCATCAATAAACACAAGTGACCCAGTGCCATTGAAAGCCATGCATGCCCATGCCATCACGTTGCCTCCACCATGTTTTACAGAGGATGTGGTGTGCCTTGGATCATGTGCCGTTCCCTTTCTTCTCCAAACTTTTTTCTTCCCATCATTCTGGTATAGGTTGATCTTTGTCTCATCTGTCCATAGAATACTTTTCCAGAACTGAGCTGGCTTCTTGAGGTGTTTTTCAGCAAATTTAACTCTGGCCTGTCTATTTTTGGAATTGATGAATGGTTTGCATCTAGATGTGAACCCTTTGTGTTTACTGGCATGGAGTCTTCTCTTTACTGTTGACTTAGAGACAGATACACCTACTTCACTGAGAGTGTTCTGGACTTCAGTAGATGTTGTGAACGGGTTCTTCTTCACCAAATAAAGTATGCGGCGATCATCCATCACTGTTGTCATCCGTGGACGCCCAGGCCTTTTAGAGTTCCCAAGCTAACCAGTCAATTCCTTTTTTCTCAGAATGTACCCAACTGTTGATTTTGCTACTCCAAGCATGTCTGCTATCTCTCTGATGGATTTTTTCTTTTTTTTCAGCCTCAAGATGTTCTGCTTCACCTCAATTGAGAGTTCCTTTGATCACATGTTGTCTGGTCACAGCAACAGCTTCCAAATGCAAAACCACACACCTGGAATCCACCCCTGACCTTTTAACTACTTCATTGATTACAGGTTAACGAGGGAGACGCCTTCAGAGTTAATTGCAGCCCTTAGAGTCCATTGTCCAATTACTTTTGGTCCCTTGAAAAAGAGGAGGCTATGCATTACAGAGCTATAATTCCTAAACCCTTTCTCCGATTTGGATGTGGAAACTCTCATATTGCAGCTGGGAATGTGCACTTTCAGCCCATATTATATATATATAATTGTATTTCTGAACATGTTTTTGTAAACAGCTAAAATAACAAAACTTGTGTCACTGTCCAAATATTTCTGGACCTAACTGTATGAAGACGTTCACAAACATAAATATACACACACAGTCATATACACCAGGGGCATAACTAGAACTGGCAGGGCCCCATAGCAAACTTTTGAACGGGGCCCCCTCCAAGACAAGCCCCCAATGACATGCCCCCTTCAAGACACACCCCCTTACCGAATCGGTGTTAACAGTGTGACGCCAGCCAGTTTACCGTATATACTCATGTATAAGCGACCCGTGTATAAGCCGACCCCCCTACTTTTGCCCCCAAAACCTGGGAAAACCTATTGACTCATGTATAAGCCAAGGGCTGACCCCAGCACAGGTATACAGCCCCCAGCAGTGTGGTATACAGGCCTCCCCAGTGGTAGTATACAGCAGCCTCCCTAGTGGTATATACAGGCCCCAGCAGTATTACAGCAGCCTCCCCAGTGTATATACAGGCCCCAGCAGTATATACAGCAGCCCCAGTGGTATACAGCAGCCTCCCCAGTGGTATATACAGCAGCTCCAGTGGTATACAGCAGCCTCCCCAGTGGTATATACAGGCCCCAGCAGTATATACAGCAGCCCCAGTGGTATACAGCAGCCTCCCCAGCAGTATATACAGGCCCCAGCAGTATATACAGCAGCCCCAGTGGTATACAGCAGCCTCCCCAGTGGTATATACAGCAGCCCCAGTGGTATACAGCAGCCTCCCCAGTGATATATACAGCAGCCCCAGTGGTATACAGCAGCCTCCCCAGTGGTATATACAGCAGCCCCAGTGGTATACAGCAGCCTCCCCAGTGGTATATACAGGCCCCAGCAGTATATACAGCAGCCTCCCCAGTGGTATCTCTCATTTCATTTCAAAAATTCTTTTTATTGTTTTACAAGATATTAAGATGATAATCAGATAATTACAGAATAGGAGAATTCAGCTTGTGACAATCAATGAAAAAATGAACAATTAATTCCAAACATGTGTTTAACTACGGTTATTGTCAAACTATTTAGAGAAAGTTAAGCACAAGAAGATGGTGAGAAAAAAAAAACAAAAATGTGAAAGAGGAAAGGAGGATAAGAAGAAGAATAGAAAAGGGAATAATAGGTTAGAGGGGAAGAGAGAGGTGGGAAGGGCGGTTCAGAGGGTGGAGTCTAGAGGAGCATTATTGGTTAAATGTGGTGAGGGGTCAAGATTGTTTTTGAAGAGTACCCAAGCTCGCCAGTGGTTACTAACAGATGCTTGTGTATGGTTCACCGAGGCAGCCAGTTTTGCTACTAGATACAGTTGGTCAATTTTATCAATTAACGATTGAAGAGTCGGAATTTGAGGAGATCCCCATACCGTTGGTATAAGAAGTTTCGCCGCAGCTAGAATTGTACATATTAACACAGAGAACTCACCATGGGAAGTGTCTAGGGGTAGATTCAACAGGACAACTTCAGGGGATAACTTGATATTTCGTTTAGTCACATCTCTGATCAGGCGAGTTATCAGATTCCAGTAGGGAATCAGGGATGGACAATTCCACCAAAGGTGTATGTAGTTCCCGTTCACATCACCACAGCGCCAGCAATTCGGAGGGAATTGTTTCTTCCATTTGTGTATTTTCTGCGGATCAGTATACCAGCGGGAGAGAATTTTGTAGGAGTTCTCTTGTACTTTGATGCATTTAGTCGGGCCATGTGAGTGGGTGTAAATATATGAAATCTGTTGAGGTGTAAACTTATAACCTAAATCTTTTTCCCAGCAATGTATATAGGCTCTTTTCGTAGGTACATCTCTATCTAAAATACTTTGGTAAATGGTAGAAAGGATCTTAGTAGGTCTGATCTGTCTTGCACAAAGCGTTTCGAAAGCCGTGGGGCTGCGGGTGAGCGCCGTATCGAATCGGATGTTGTGCAGGAGTGATTGTAGAGTCTTATATTGGAGGAAATTAATAGATTCGAGGCCAGGTATTTTGTGCAGAGTAGATAACGGGAGAAGAGCTCCATCTGCGTATAAATGATCCGCTGTTAGGCTGGCAAGTAGTCCAGTGCGGTGTTTGCTGGGGTTGTATAGTAATTTTGATCTCGTTAGTATATCCAACAAGGTAAGGAGAGGAGTTGATGGGGGTATCAAGTATGTATGTATATTGGTCCATACTCGTAGGAGTGTGCTTGTGAGAGGGTTAAGTTGGCTTTCAGATGACTTGTCATTACAGTGCGTCAGTAGGAGGGGGCGGAGGAGCTGTGGGGATAATTTGTTTTCTATATCAATCCATAATTTATTGTGTGTGTTTCGTATGATATCAACAGAGCGTGATAGGACTGCTGCGTGGTAATAGATTCTAATATCTGGTGCGCCCATTCCTCCTTTTACTTTTGGGAGAGAAAGAGTGCGGTAATTTAAACGGTGTCTCTTATGTTTCCAAATATAGGCGTAAAGAATAGAATTGACCTTGCGTAAATAAACATTAGGGATTTGTATTGGTAACATAGAGAAGAGGTAAGTAAATTTAGGCAGGATGAGACTTTTGAGAATATTCTTACGACCCATCCAGGATAAGAAAGGGTCACGCCAAGTTTTCATAGTGGCAGTTACTTTGTCTAATAAAGGAGGGTAGTTGAGAGAGAAAAGAGTTTTATGAGATCTAAAACTACTAGAAAAAAAGCAGCATTAGAAAACTTACCATCCATGCCAAAGACAGAAACCAAATGCACTTACAGGACGCAGTCAGAACCCAATTGTGGAGCAAGCCCAGCTGCTGGCTGATGAGTCACCTCTACCAACAAAATGTGGGAGGCGACCTGCCATGCATACACTAGGCCTGCATAGAGCACCATTCACACTGATACATATGATGCAGAGTGTCTGAAAGCTACCCAACCGCTCTGCTGCCTGAGCATTGGGCCGCACAGTACAATGCTTCTGCACCACTGGATGAACGGCGCCCCTATGGGCCCAACTGCACCCTGGATGGATAAAAAAGTGCAAAAGTTTTTTATATGATAAATAAAAAACCTTTATAGATGGGATTTTGGTTCATGTGTTGGCCCAAGACATTTAAGCTGATGACCCACGATCAAGGGATCCCATGCTCACCAGTCCTAACAAAATTGTACAAAAACTACTAGAAAAAAAGCAGCATTAGAAAACTTACCATCCATGCCAAAGACAGAAACCAAATGCACTTACAGGACGCAGTCAGAACCCAATTGTGGAGCAAGCCCAGCTGCTGGCTGATGAGTCACCTCTACCAACAAAATGTGGGAGGCGACCTGCCATGCATACACTAGGCCTGCATAGAGCACCATTCACACTGATACATATGATGCAGAGTGTCTGAAAGCTACCCAACCGCTCTGCTGCCTGAGCATTGGGCCGCACAGTACAATGCTTCTGCACCACTGGATGAACGGCGCCCCTATGGGCCCAACTGCACCCTGGATGGATAAAAAAGTGCAAAAGTTTTTTATATGATAAATAAAAAACCTTTATAGATGGGATTTTGGTTCATGTGTTGGCCCAAGACATTTAAGCTGATGACCCACGATCAAGGGATCCCATGCTCACCAGTCCTAACAAAATTGTACAAAAACTACTAGAAAAAAAGCAGCATTAGAAAACTTACCATCCATGCCAAAGACAGAAACCAAATGCACTTACAGGACGCAGTCAGAACCCAATTGTGGAGCAAGCCCAGCTGCTGGCTGATGAGTCACCTCTACCAACAAAATGTGGGAGGCGACCTGCCATGCATACACTAGGCCTGCATAGAGCACCATTCACACTGATACATATGATGCAGAGTGTCTGAAAGCTACCCAACCGCTCTGCTGCCTGAGCATTGGGCCGCACAGTACAATGCTTCTGCACCACTGGATGAACGGCGCCCCCAGGGTGCAGTTGGGCCCATAGGGGCGCCGTTCATCCAGTGGTGCAGAAGCATTGTACTGTGCGGCCCAATGCTCAGGCAGCAGAGCGGTTGGGTAGCTTTCAGACACTCTGCATCATATGTATCAGTGTGAATGGTGCTCTATGCAGGCCTAGTGTATGCATGGCAGGTCGCCTCCCACATTTTGTTGGTAGAGGTGACTCATCAGCCAGCAGCTGGGCTTGCTCCACAATTGGGTTCTGACTGCGTCCTGTAAGTGCATTTGGTTTCTGTCTTTGGCATGGATGGTAAGTTTTCTAATGCTGCTTTTTTTCTAGTAGTTTTTGTACAATTTTGTTAGGACTGGTGAGCATGGGATCCCTTGATCGTGGGTCATCAGCTTAAATGTCTTGGGCCAACACATGAACCAAAATCCCATCTATAAAGGTTTTTTATTTATCATATAAAAAACTTTTGCACTTTTTTATCCATCCAGGGTGCAGTTGGGCCCATAGGGGCGCCGTTCATCCAGTGGTGCAGAATCATTGTACTGTGCGGCCCAATGCTCAGGCAGCAGAGCGGTTGGGTAGCTTTCAGACACTCTGCATCACATGTATCAGTGTGAATGGTGCTCTATGCAGGCCTAGTGTATGCATGGCAGGTCGCCTCCCACATTTTGTTGGTAGAGGTGACTCATCAGCCAGCAGCTGGGCTTGCTCCACAATTGGGTTCTGACTGCGTCCTGTAAGTGCATTTGGTTTCTGTCTTTGGCATGGATGGTAAGTTTTCTAATGCTGCTTTTTTTCTAGTAGTTTTTGTACAATTTTGTTAGGACTGGTGAGCATGGGATCCCTTGATCGTGGGTCATCAGCTTAAATGTCTTGGGCCAACACATGAAACAAAATCCCATCTATAAAGGTTTTTTATTTATCATATAAAAAACTTTTGCACTTTTTTATCCATCCAGGGTGCAGTTGGGCCCATAGGGGCGCCGTTCATCCAGTGGTGCAGAATCATTGTACTGTGCGGCCCAATGCTCAGGCAGCAGAGCGGTTGGGTAGCTTTCAGACACTCTGCATCATATGTATCAGTGTGAATGGTGCTCTATGCAGGCCTAGTGTATGCATGGCAGGTCGCCTCCCACATTTTGTTGGTAGAGGTGACTCATCAGCCAGCAGCTGGGCTTGCTCCACAATTGGGTTCTGACTGCGTCCTGTAAGTGCATTTGGTTTCTGTCTTTGGCATGGATGGTAAGTTTTCTAATGCTGCTTTTTTTCTAGTAGTTTTTGTACAATTTTGTTAGGACTGGTGAGCATGGGATCCCTTGATCGTGGGTCATCAGCTTAAATGTCTTGGGCCAACACATGAACCAAAATCCCATCTATAAAGGTTTTTTATTTATCATATAAAAAACTTTTGCACTTTTTTATCCATCCAGGGTGCAGTTGGGCCCATAGGGGCGCCGTTCATCCAGTGGTGCAGAAGCATTGTACTGTGCGGCCCAATGCTCAGGCAGCAGAGCGGTTGGGTAGCTTTCAGACACTCTGCATCATATGTATCAGTGTGAATGGTGCTCTATGCAGGCCTAGTGTATGCATGGCAGGTCGCCTCCCACATTTTGTTGGTAGAGGTGACTCATCAGCCAGCAGCTGGGCTTGCTCCACAATTGGGTTCTGACTGCGTCCTGTAAGTGCATTTGGTTTCTGTCTTTGGCATGGATGGTAAATTTTATGAGATCTACTAATTTTTATGCCTAGATAAGTGATGTGCGATTTAGGCCATGAGAACGAGTATGAGGTTTTTAATCTGGATAATAGTGGTAGTGGGACGTTCAGGTCTAAGGCCTCCGATTTCGATGTATTTATTTTAAAATTGGTAAGGGCGCTGTAGTTGTCAAATATTTTTAATAAGGGGGGGAAGCTTTTAGAAGGATTAGTTATGAATATGAGTAAATCGTCTGCGAAGGCAGCCGTTTTATGTTGCGTTTCTCCTAGTGTGATGCCGTGAATCCTCTTATCTAGCTGAATATCGATCAGCAAGGGTTCCATTGCTAAGATAAATAATAGAGGGGACAGTGGGCAACCCTGTCTCGTGCCGTTGTGTATGGAGAAGGTATCTGTTAGGGAGCCATTAATGTTGATGCGAGCGGTTGGGCTGGTGTACATTTTTAATATCGCCGCCACTAGTTGGGTCGGGATGCCGAATCCAAGCAACGTCTCTTCTAAGTATAGCCAGTCCTCCCTGTCGAAGGCCTTTTCAGCGTCCGTTCCCAGGAGGACTAGTGGAATTTTCTGTCTGTTGGCATAGTGGGTAAGGTGTAGTACCTTTAGTACGTTGTCGTTCCCCTCCCTTCCCCCCACAAATCCAGTTTGGTTTAGTGAAATTTTATCCGGTAGGTAGGCAGCTACTCGACGAGCGATCATACTAGCGAAAATTTTTAAATCAACATTTAGTAAGGAGATCGGTCGGTAGCTGCTACACATTTCTCGGTCCTTCCCTTCTTTGTAGATTAGGGATATTTTTGCTTCTAAAGTTTGGGCCGGAAATCGGTCTCCTTGCAATATGGAATTATACATATTCAGCATGTGTGGTTGGAGAATCGAGGGGAACGATCTGTAGTATGCACAGGGAAGTCCATCCGGACCCGGCGCCTTGTTGGGGGGGCACTTCGACAGGGCGGACCGGAGCTCCTCTAGGCCAAAGGGCTTGTTTAGAAGCAATTGCTGTTGAGGGGTAAAGCTCGGGAGGTTTAGGCGGGATAAGTAATGTTTGATTTTTTGCCTTCTGGCCGCCTCTTCTGTTTTGGTTTCTTTGGGGCGTAGGTTATATAGTTGTGTATAATAGTGTAGAAACGCTGTTTCTATTTGGTTATAATTAGTTGTGGATCGTCCCTCCGCCGTTTTTGATGGAATGTATGGAGGTGTGGGTTTGTCTCTGTTTAATTCTAGAAATCATCAATTTCGAGGCTTTGTCACCGTGAACGTACATTTTAGTGCGCCATGAAGCGAGCCATTTTGCCGTTTGTAGGAATAGGATGTCTTTAAGTTGACGCCTTTTAAGGGTTAGTAGTTCCATTATTGGGGGGGTGATTAATTTTTTGTGTTTTGTTTCTAGGTCAGAGATTTCCTCATATAGCAGATCGAGCTGTTCCTGTTGTTGTTTATGAATGTATGCTGTGATTGAAATGAATTCTCCTCTGACCACAGATTTGTGGGCTTCCCAGAGCGTCGGCACCGTAACCTCACCATTATCGTTTTGAGCAAAATACTGCTCTAGTGTTTTGGTTATGCGAGAGAGGGTGGATGGGTTGTCGAGTACCGACTCAGTGAGTCGCCACGATCTATGAGTAGGGAAGGTCTTATGTAATGTCAGTGTCATCGTTACGAAGGAGTGGTCTGAGAATATGTTAGGGTTAATTTTTGTTGATCTCACTTTGGCTAGGGTGTTTTTGGAGACAAAGAAGTAATCTAGTCTATGGTAAGAGGCGTGTGGGTGTGAATAAAAGGTGTAGTCACAATCATCTGGGTGTAAGTATCTCCATACATCCAATAGTTGGAGCTCGTGAAGTTGGACTTTGATTTTATTGAGTTCACCTTGTGAGTAAGTGCTTTTCTTTGTTGTGGTATCTATTAGCGGGTTTAGCGCAATATTAAGATCTCCCCCTACTATCAGTGTGCCTTCACGGAAATCTCCTATTTTCTTCAGAGTCGAATGGAGCCATTTCAGGAGTTTTTTGTTGGGGGCATATAGGCAACAAATTGTAACCAAATTGCCTGCTAGTAGACCTTTGAGAAGAATATAGCGGCCGTTAGTGTCAATTAAATGTTCTCGAGTTTGGAAAGGGATTCCTTTCTTTATAGCAATCGAGACCCCTCGTGACCGGGGCTGTGGCGATGTGGCATGGAACCAGGTATCATAGTGTGACCTGTCAAAGTTAGGTAATTTTTCAGGGGTAAAGTGAGTTTCTTGTATCAACAGCACATCTGCCGCATGTTTCTTAAGTAGGTCTAGAGTGTGTCTCCTCGGTATAGGGGAGTTTAGCCCCTTAGCATTGAGCGTAGCAAAGGTAAATACCTTATGTTGAGACGCCATCATTGGGTGGTTGATTCCAGATAGGTGTGTATATGATTCGAGCGGTCCTTGACTCCAGCCTCATGACCGGGAGGGGTGGTTGGGTGGGAAGGAAGGAAAGAAAGTAGAAAAGTAGTGAGGGAAGACATAAGAAAAGAGAGAAACATTAATAACATTTCCATTGCAATCATGTACAACATGTCAAACGATCAGTGACACAACAACGTGGACCATATGGGGAGGATCGTTGATGCTTCCACGATAGCCAAATAGTACCTGCTGTGGTATTAAGTAGTTGGGGTGAGGAAGGGGAGGGGCGGGTTCCACTGTGTAGTGGAGGAGTATCGGGTGGGGGAAGGGGTCAATGGTAGTCAGTATGTAAGGGTACCTATACAGTAACTGTGGAAACAGGACTTCCGAGGATCTAGAAGTCAAACATATTACAAACCAAGGATATAACCTAACATTACTGTAAAACGCAGTATAACCTGTATAACAAAAGGGTCCTTCTCATAGGAATGACTGGGTCTCACTCTTTATTCAAGTAAGGCCGCGGGTAGTGCAGTTAGTCTGTCTATCAAAGAGGCATAGATTAGCTGTGCATTAATTAGGGTTTCAAGTGTCGTGGTGGCATGGGGTGGGGAAGTGAACGGGGGGATGAGGAAGGGAGGGGGGACAAAGGGGGGAGCTGGGTGGATGGGTGATAGGTAAATGCAAGGTTAAGGGAGTGAATTGTTAGGTTTTAAGGGTATGGGAACTCAATATTGGATTAGTAACATTCCAATCAAGGGCGTGTGAGGCTGATCCATGGACAAAGTGTTAAAGAATAGTCAGCTAATATGCGGGCGACAAAGAGTCCTTCATATCCTAGAGCGAAGACATCAGGTCGTCTCTACTCCATCCTTTGGCGGTGGTGTTTTGGACATCTTTTTCCGTAGACGCTGTGATTTCGGAGTTCCAGCGACTTGCCATGGGGGGGTGACTTGGAGGGGTTTCTGTAAAGAGGCTGCGTGGAAGGTTTCTAGATCAGGGTAAGACTGTAGTTCTATGCTGAGTGATTGACAGACGCCTCTGATGTCCTCAGACGTCCTGGCTGTTAGTTTCTTTTCACCAGCTGTAATAAAGATGCCGAAAGGGAACAGCCAGCGGAAGCGATAGCCTTTTTGTGTCAAGATGTCTGTGAAGGGTTTAAGCAAGCGTCTCTTCTTCAGGGTTATGGAAGAGATGTCTTGGAACAATTTCAGTTGAGAGTTCTCATATTCAATAGTCTCTGCCTCCCTGGCTCTCCGTAAGATAAGTTCTTTTGTTCTGTAGTCTAGGAAGCGACACAGTACATCGCGGGGAGGGTCATTTTGGTTTGGCTTAGGGCGTAGTGTTCTGTGAACTCTAATAATCTCCATGTCTTTAGGGTCTTCCTCCCGTAGTAGCTTATTAAAGATTTCATTCACAGCTGAGGGCAGGGCTTCGAACGCGATTGATTCTGGGAGGTATTTTATGCGGATATTGTTTCTACGCTCACGATTCTCGTGATCCTCAAGAGTGGAATGGATAGCGTGTATTTGAGTCTCGTGAGCATTTAGGCAGTCCAGTAATTTATTTGTTTGTGTCATCGTGGTCACCTGGTCGCTTTCTACTGACCCCAGCCTATGACCTTGTTGAGCCAAGTCTAATTTTATCTTAGCTAGTTCTTTGCTGATCGGATCTATGGCTTTCGTCAATATACGCTTAATAAAAGAGCGGGTGACCTTATTATCTTTAGGGTCCATTTCTGTGTCCGAATCGCTCTCAACGTCGGAGTCGGACTCCTCAGCCATCAGTCGGAACGTACGTTTGGTGGATTTGGGATGGGTCGTGAGGTCAGCTTGTTTTGAGAGGAATTTATCCACATCGGCCTGGGTAACCGGATTAGTGGGTTTAGATGATGTTCGGGGAGTTTTAATGTTTGTTTTCCCCATTTTTAGCTGTGGTTCTGTGGAATGTTCTTTTAATCGATCTTTATTGTGCTTCCCCTAGGCCACACGTCGTTAACTAGGTAGACATGATGCACATTGCTCGTGACAGCTTAGAAAATGTAGTTACTTTGCAGTAAGTAGGCAACGTTCCTTAGAGCGCCCGCTCTCTCTGACGGTGAGAAACGGGACAGCTTGGCAGGGGTTAATACTGCTCCAGGGGCTTGATAACTCAGGGAGATTTACCCGTACTATATTGTGGGTCAGGATCCAGAAGGTGTCGGGGTGCAGCACTCCAGGAGGGGGGATATGAAGGCCAGTACAGAAATTAGAGTGGCTGTTTATTATTTATATACGTTCAGACAGCAGGGGAGGAGGGCACCCTTTGCGTCTGTGGGCTTCTGCCTCCACTGACCTGGGCCTGCTTTGTGAGTCTCTCCAAGTGAAATATTGCCTCTGTCTCCGGGTCTCTGGCCACCACGTCTCCCTGCAGAGGGGCAGCACCAAGACAGCTGCAGGCAGATAGACTCTGATGTTTTGCAGTTGTTTGTATAGTGGCCCAGGATTTAGCTCAGGCCTCACCAGCCCTCTCTTGTGACCTTTTACTGGTGCTCCTGTTTTGGAATCTTTACTGGGCTGTGCGATTCGGCTGCCAGCCTTATTATACAGTAGCCTGCAGGTAGTCTTATGCGGGCCCTGTTTATTGTATACACCGCCTGTGCCTCTCTGCTCTGGCGGCGGCACCGGAGGTGAACGCGGGTCCCCGCTCCCTTTGTGAACTGCTCCGCTCCACGCCTGCTGCCTCTCCCCTCCACCGCCGCCGACCCGGCAGGCGCAGCGGGTGGTCCTCCTTGTTTGCTAGGGCACCCGGTGGGGATGAAACAAGCTGCGCCTGCCCCAGGGGGCCACGATGGGTCCGCCACACTCCACTTACCCCCTCCGTCTCGGGCGCCTTTGTGCAGCAAGGAGCTGTTGGAGGCGATGTGTCTCAGGAGGTCCGGCACACACGTGTCCTCACGGCCGCCTCCTCCCTCACTGAGCTCGGAGGCCGTCCGCGCCTATGTCCCGGATCGCAGCAGCAGCAGCGTGGTGGTAAGGTCTGCGTCTTCCCTCCGGTCCACAGTAATGTGATGCTCGGAATTCGCCCGGCAGGTTCTCCTCAGCAGCAGGGTTCCTCAGCAGTAGGGCAAGGAGCAGTGGGGGGGGAGGCCTTGTCATGTACCCCACGAGGTGCTTCTCTGGCGATTCTCCCGGTCCAAAGTTGGTTTCCACAGGACTGCAGGGTCTCAAGTGCAGGATGGATCCAGGGATGATGCCTGTGGGTGCTCTCCAGAGCAGGATGGCGTCAGATTGTAGCTAGAAAACGTGAGCGCAATGAGATGCGACCTCTCTATGCGGCGGCCATCTTGGATCTCCCTCCCCAGTGGTATATACAGGCCCCAGCAGTATTACAGCAGCCTCCCCAGTGGTATATACAGGCCACAGCAGTATATACAGACCCCCAGTGGTATATACAGGCCCCAGTGGTGGTATATACAGGCCCCAGTGGTGGTGTACACAGGCCCCAGTGGTGGTATACACAGGCCCCAGTGGTAGTATACACAGGCCCCAGTGGTGGTATACACAGGCCCCAGTGGTGGTATACACAGGCCCCAGTGGTGGTATACACAGGCCCCTGTGGTGGTATATACAGGCCCCAGTGGTGCTATATACAGGCCCCAGTGGTGGTATATACAGGCCCCAGTGGTGGTATACAGGGCCCCTCCCCTTGCTGCTGCACACCTGTAAAGGAATACATCATTATACTTACTTATCCCTGCCGCTGTCGCCGCTCTGTCACCACGCTCCTCTGGGTCTTCATGCTTCCTCCTCCGGTGCACAGGCAATGACGTCATTGCCTGTGCCCACCGGTCACAACCAGGAAGAAACCGGAGAAAGCCGGAGCGCGGTGCAGAGCGGCGACAGCGGCAGGGATAAGTAATCGCAGCTGACCGGACAGCAGCGTAGCGGCGCTGGCTCCGGGCCCCCCACAAGCGCCAGGCCCCAAAGCGACCGCTACGTCTGCTATGCCGGTAGTTACGCCCCTGATATACACAAATAAAATTGTAGACACACAGCCAATCCATTGTATGTATATATATATATATACATATGTATATATATATATATATATATATATATATATATATATATATATGTACACACACAAACATACATAATCATTTACACAGACACATATATGCACACAATCTTCATATACACATACACAATCATATATACCAATCATACATATACACACACAATCACATGCACACAATCTTCAGATACACACATATACAATCATTTACACACAGACACAATCATGCACAGACATACACACATATTGGTGGTGTTTTTTACTTTTGTTGTCTGGGGACAGCTCAGCTGACAGCTCATCACTTCTTCCATGAGTCCCTCAGCGTCGCACAGTGGCTAGCAGCAGGTCCTCCTTGGCGGGAATCAGGCCGGGCGTGCAGTGCTGCAGTTGAGAATACCCCGCGCGCTGTGCTGATATCACTGCAGGACATGGCCGCACACAGCAAACTGCTCACTCCTCACAGTCCTCTCTGCTGTACAATGATGCGGACGGGCCAGCGCTGCGCAAGTGTGTCAGTGTGCTGAGCCAGCAGCATCACTGTACAGTAGAGAGAACCCTTAGCAGTTTGCTGTGTGCGGCCATTTCTAATATGGACGGCCATGTAGCAGGGTGCAGTGCCGGCCATGTACAGCTGCTGGTATAGTGGCCTGGATGACAATTGCCCCTCTGCCAAGTGGCCCAGCCCGCCTCTGTGTCCCCGCAGCTGTGTGCCTGCAGTGGAGGTGTGTGAGGACTGGAGTGTGGCTGTGACCAGGCCGGCCAGAAGACTCCAGCCTGCACCCGCAGTCTATTTGATATGACAAGCGGGAGGAAGGAGGAGGGCGGGAGCAGCAGCGGCGGCCTCAATAAAGATTTCACATCAGCGGCGCTGGTGCCTGTAGAGTGCTGTCCACAGTGGCAGATTATAATGAGTCTGTAGTTTACACTGGGCGGCTCCCCTGGGCCCCAACAGCCTCTTGGGCCCGGGGCTACCGCCCAAATTGACCTCATTATAATCCTCCACTGGGTGCGCCATTATATATTTTTTTCCTCTGGGTGAATGGATGCCACTTTTGTGGTGTCTGGCCCTTATTTTTGTGAAATGTGGATACTCTTCTTGGGGTCTCTTTGTTTCCTGAATTTAGCGTGGCTCTCTAAGCAGGATGCCTATGTCTGTCCTCCATCCCCCTATTCCTGATCAATGTTGAAGGTTAAAATGCTGGGCCAGGCCTTTTCCCATGCATCCATAGTGCGCCATAATACAATTTTTAACTATGGGGAATAAAGGCCACTTTTTCTGTTGTGTTTCCTTTAGAGATGAGCGAGTCCGAAAAGACTCGGAATCGCAAGACCCCAACGAGTCCGAGTCAAGGACTCGGGACTCGTTGCGAGTCCAGCGAGTCCAATGTTAATGAATAGGGACCCGAGTAATAGCGAATAATGACATTTACAACTCGCTGATGTGTCTCTGAAAGTGTGCGAGTCCAAACTCGCTGGTTTTTCTCTCTTATTTTGAGGCTTGTAGCCGATGATGCGAGGGAAGGGATTCTCCAGCACACACCATGCTTTAAGGAAACAGGAAGCGAGTCGCGCTGACAGGCGCACACACAGAGCGATCCATTCATCAGTGCAATCATGGCAGCAGGACGTGGCACGGTGAACACACTGCGTCTTATTGCACTTGTGGAGGCTCGTCCATTTCTATGGCTCCCTACAGATCCTGAGTATGGGGATACGACCCTAATTAATACAGCCTGGAGAGAGATCGCCCAAGAGATGTTCCCTGCGTTCCATCGGAGTGACCATGAGGAACAGAGCAATCTAAGTAAGTTAAATGAGTTCACACGTTATATATTGCATTTACTGTATATATACTCGTGTATAAGCCGACCCGTGTATAAGCCGACCCCCCTATTTTTGCCCCGAAAAACTATGAAAACATATTCACCGCCATCCTGGTATACAGCGGCTATCACTGGTAGACAGCCCCCCCAGCAGAGTATACACCTCCCCCTGCAGAGTATACAGGCCCCCAGCTGGGTATACATGCCCCCATATTGTGGTATACAGGCAGGGGCGGACTGGCCCAGGTGCCACGGGTCATGCGGCTGCAGGAGCATGAATAATCCGCATGTCCCTGAAGCAGCAGGCGGAAACGGAAGCTCCTGGCCGCGCGATGACGTCATCAGCACGCGGCTGCGTCCGGGAGTGAGCGTCTGTGAGTGGCGTGCGGCTGCGACTGTTAGCGAGCGGCTGTGAGGAGCGCGAGGCTGCGGCTGGGAGCGAGCCATAGGATAATGCGGGAGCTGCGGTGACTGTGAGGCGGCCGCCAGTCATCACCCCCCCCCCACACCCCATCCTCACCTGTGTCGGGCCAGTGAGGGAGGGTTGCGACCCAAACTGTAGGGTGCCAGTCAGTCCCTGTATACAGGGCCCTCAGTGTGTGTACAGGCCCCCCCCAGCAGTGGGTATACAGGGCCCCCAGCAGTGGGTAGACAGTGGCCCAGTGGGTTTACAGGGCCCCCAGCAGTGGGAATACAGGGCCCCCATAGCAGGGTATACAGGACCCTGAATGTGTTATCATGCTCCACCGCATAGTTGCCTATATTTGGATGGGGTCACAACAGTACAATGAGTTTAATGTCTGATCCTCCTGGCTCTTTCGGCCAAGGGGTTGGGTGTATATAAATACCACTAATGACCAGAGTCTGGTGCCCGCACTATTACATTCTCTATGCGTTGACATGTGTCCTGCCTCATTTGTGATTGTGGCCACGTGAGCTCAATGTCCGTAATGCTGTTGATGATGTTCCACACTGTCGTGTCACTGTGCCTTGTATACACATTACACACACAAAATGAATAAAATGTTATTGTTGATTTGTACACATACTTTTGTTGTTTCAAATATTACACATCTCTAAAGCCGGTTTCAAATCATTTCACAGTTGACCATCTTAAAAAACGGTGGAGGAGCTGCCGGGACCAGCATAAGAAGCAGTACCGGCAGTACTCAGAGAGACAACCGGGAGCCGCTCCATTGCTCAACCACTACCACTTTTATGACCGGCTGTCCTTCCTTCACCCGGTGGCCCGTATGCCAAGGTATGTGTCTGCAGCACTGTTGTGTACATTTAGTATTATTTATTAATATATACATTAGGTTCCATTTCGGGTCTGTGGGTAGCAGAGTATACACGTGGCTCTGTGGGTAGCAGAGTATACAGGCGGGTCTGTGGGTAGCAGAGTATAAAGACGGCTCTGTGGGTAGTAGAGTATACAGGCGGGTCTGTGGGTAGCAGAGTATACAGGCGGGTCTGTGGGTAGCAGAGTATACAGGCGGGTCTGAGGTAGCAGAGTATACAGGCGTCTCTGTGGGTAGCAGAGTATACAGGCGGGTCTGAGGTAGCAGAGTATAAAGACGGCTCTGTGGGTAGCAGAGTATACAGGCGGGTCTGTGGGTAGCAGAGTATACAGGCGGGTCTGTGGGTAGCAGAGTATACAGGCGGGTCTGTGGGTAGCAGAGTATACAGGCGGGTCTGAGGTAGCAGAGTATACAGGCGGGTCTGAGGTAGCAGAGTATACAGGCGTCTCTGTGGGTAGCAGAGTATACAGGCGGGTCTGAGGTAGCAGAGTATAAAGACGGCTCTGTGGGTAGCAGAGTATACAGGCGGGTCTGTGGGTAGCAGAGTATACAGGCGGGTCTGTGGGTAGAAGAGTATACAGGCGGGTCTGTGGGTAGCAGAGTATACAGGCGGGTCTGAGGTAGCAGAGTATACAGGCGGGTCTGAGGTAGCAGAGTATACAGGCGTCTCTGTGGGTAGCAGAGTATACAGGCGGGTCTGAGGTAGCAGAGTATACAGGCGGGTCTGTGGGTAGCAGAGTATACAGGCGGGTCTGAGGTAGCAGAGTATACAGGCGGGTCTGTGGGTAGCAGAGTATACAGGCGGGTCTGAGGTAGCAGAGTATACAGGCGGGTCTGTGGGTAGCAGAGTATACAGGCGGGTCTGAGGTAGCAGAGTATACAGGCGTCTCTGTGGGTAGCAGAGTATACAGGCGGGTCTGAGGTAGCAGAGTATACAGGCGTCTCTGTGGGTAGCAGAGTATACAGGCGGGTCTGAGGTAGCAGAGTATACAGGCGGGTCTGTGGGTAGCAGAGTATACAGGCGGGTCTGAGGTAGCAGAGTATACAGGCGGGTCTGTGGGTAGCAGAGTATACAGGCGGGTCTGAGGTAGCAGAGTATACAGGCGGGTCTGTGGGTAGCAGAGTATACAGGCGGGTCTGAGGTAGCAGAGTATAAAGACGGCTCTGTGGGTAGCAGAGTATACAGGCGGGTCTGTGGGTAGCAGAGTATACAGGCGGGTCTGAGGTAGCAGAGTATACAGGCGGGTCTGTGGGTAGCAGAGTATACAGGCGGGTCTGAGGTAGCAGAGTATACAGGCGGGTCTGTGGGTAGCAGAGTATACAGGCGGGTCTGAGGTAGCAGAGTATAAAGACGGCTCTGTGGGTAGCAGAGTATACAGGCGGGTCTGTGGGTAGCAGAGTATACAGGCGGGTCTGTGGGTAGCAGAGTATACAGGCGGGTCTGTGGGTAGCAGAGTATACAGGCGGGTCTGAGGTAGCAGAGTATACAGGCGGGTCTGTGGGTAGCAGAGTATACAGGCGGGTCTGAGGTAGCAGAGTATAAAGACGGCTCTGTGGGTAGCAGAGTATACAGGCGGGTCTGTGGGTAGCAGAGTATACAGGCGGGTCTGAGGTAGCAGAGTATACAGGCGGGTCTGTGGGTAGCAGAGTATACAGGCGGGTCTGAGGTAGCAGAGTATACAGGCGGGTCTGTGGGTAGCAGAGTATACAGGCGGGTCTGAGGTAGCAGAGTATAAAGACGGCTCTGTGGGTAGCAGAGTATACAGGCGGGTCTGTGGGTAGCAGAGTATACAGGCGGGTCTGTGGGTAGCAGAGTATACAGGCGGGTCTGTGGGTAGCAGAGTATACAGGCGGGTCTGAGGTAGCAGAGTATACAGGCGGATCTGAGGTAGCAGAGTTTAAAGACGGCTCTGTGGGTAGCAGAGTATATAGGTGATGAGAATAGGGTTAATAGATGGTGCTACAGTGTTGGGGCGTGCTAGAGGGAGCAGAGATCCGATTACTGCCATAATTTCTGACCTTATTAAAGATAGCGGCCGCAGCTAAATGACATCATGGCAAAGGTAAACATGGGGTGTGGTTAGCTGCAGGAGGTTAGTGAGAGGTGTGGGTTGTTTGGCAGAGGGCGTGGTGTGGGCGTGGTGAGCGCTGCTCCAGCGTCAGATACGCTGCGAGCGCGGAACCGCGGCACATCTCCAGGAGCAGAGGATGTGTCCGGTACGTCCGTAGCCCCCGGCCTCCCCGTTGTCCGCACACACAGCCCCGCTGTGACCTCTGCAGTGTCACAGGCCCCGGCGGGCATCTGTCATCTCCTCCTGACACTGACCTCCTCCTGATTTGATTGTCTGTGTTGTCCCCCCCCGCTGTCAGCATCAGTGATCTGCTAAGACCTGTGGGTGCACAGACGGGGGAAGTACAAATGCCAGCATGCCGGGGCGGATTGGGCGCTGTGAGGGGCGCAGGTCTTGCTGTGAGCGGAGGGCGCGAGGCCGCTCGAGAAAACGCTATAGCGGCTGTGTGAGTTAAGCGTCTGCGGCTCGCGAAGGCGCATACGCGTCTCCGCTCGCAGTGACGCTAAGGAGTTTGGGATTAGGCTACAGTGCCGGAATTTCAAACTCCCGATTATATAAATAGATTATATATATATATATTGTATACCTTTCAACCCCTTCCCTGCTTTATATAGATGATATAAGCTAAAAGTTTTGTGAATTAAGTATGTCAAGTAAAAAGTGAAGTCAGGGGGACTTTTTTTTTTTCATGTGAACCATTGGTGTTATTGATCGTCTAGATTAGATGGGATGGGGGGGGTGGGTGTTAATCAGGGGGTGAAAAATTATGTATTAGTATGGAATTAGCAAAGAAAGTCACGTATTCCTTTATGTTATGTACAGTTGGTTATTCTTTCATAATAATAACAAATATCTGATTAATAATACACAGATACACAGAGTCTAAAAAGCGTGCAACTTAATGTTTGACCTATGTTTTTGTTTCCAAATGCAATGCATTCACCAAATTTTTTTTTACTTTACCCACAGAGAAGCTTACTACAGAGGGCGGCGTGCTGTGAACCCTCCACCGCCAAACAGAAGGCGGCGTGGAGAACACCCACCACCACCACCACGGCCGGTGCCACCACCACCACCGCCGTCGCCGCCGCCACCACCACCACCACCAGCATCGCCAGGGCCAGCACCACCACCGCCGCCACCAGCGGCCGGGCCAGCACCACCACCGCCGCCACCAGCGGCAGGCCCATCAACACCACCACCGCCGTCCCCGCCACCACCACCACCACCGCCACCAGCGGCAGGGTCCGCACCACCACCGCCCCCACCAGCGGCAGGGCCAGCACCACCACCGCCACCACCAGCGGCAGGGCCAGCACCACCACCGCCACCACCAGCGGCAGGGCCAGCTTATGGTCCCATCCCGGGGTCTGCACAATTAAGTGTGCAACAGAGTAATGCTGACTTTGCCCGCAGTATTATACCATTCATGGATAATATTCCATTTGACAGGCTACTGCGGGCAAGGTCAGCATTACAGATAGTGCTGGAAGCCTGTCAGCCAGGAAACGACCCCGGTGATGTGTTCCAATATTTGGATGGGTGGAAAATAAACTGTAACAGGCTGGGCAGGCCCACAACACGGGACAGCCAAGTCCCACCCCACAGGGCTTTGCCTCACTGCCAGTGGCCAGCGAACAGGGACCTACCACCGTTCCCTACACCTGTTCAGATGATCCACCCTGAAGGGTTCGGCCAGGCCATCCGTGGGGCCCTTGACCTTTTGCAGGACGGACAGCCCACCTACCAGGACCTGTAGGGCTCCATTTATTGTTGTTGATGTAGTTACCTTAATTAAAGGTAGTATTTTTTGGAATGTCCAAACAGTGCTGCCATTTTTTTTTTTTAAACACAGTTTTAAAAACAAGCTTTGTGTCTGTCTTTTTTTCAAGGAATGAATGTGGAGTTTTTTTTTTGGTTGGGCTTCAAGTCATCATAATTATTATAATTATTTATTTATATAGCGGCCATAGGTTCCATGGCGCTGTACATGAGGAAAAGGTAGAGAAGGACAAGTACAATAAACATAGACAATAAGGTCATACAGGTACAATAGTAGAGGACCCTGTACGCGTGGGCTCACATTCTACGAGGGGTGGGTGGGGATACAATAGGGTGGGGAAGGTGTCGGTCGTGGGGCGTGTAGCGGGGTCTCATGGCAGGTTGTAGGCCTGTCGGAAGAGGTGAGTCTTTATAAGTATCTTTAAGGTTCAGAGGGTAGGCGACTGACTGATGAGGTGGGGCAGGGAGTTCCATAGCATGGCGGATGACCGGGAGAAATCCTGTATGCGGTTGTGGGAAGAGGAGATGAGGGTGGACTGTAGGACAAGTTCTTGGGATGAACGCAGGTTGCGTGAGGGATGGTATCGGGAGATCATGTCGGAGATGTATGGTGGGGATAGGTTGTGTAAGGCTTTGAATGTCATGGTCAGTGTTTTAAAGTGAGCTCTCTGTGGGCCGGAGGGGCCAGTGAACGGCTTGGCAGAGGGGGTAGGCAGGGGAGTAGCGTGAGGACAGATGGATTAGCCGGGCAGCAGAGTTTAGTATAGATTGGAGAGTTGCAAGAGAGTTGGCAGGGAGACCTATGCGAAGGAGGTTGCAGTAGTCAAGGCGGGAGATGATGAGGGCATTTATGAGTGTTTCAGCAGTGTCAGGATTGAGGAACGACTGAATTGGTTAAATATTTTTGAGTTGGAGTCACAGGGACTTGGTTAGGGACTACAGGTGGGGCTTGAAGGAGAGGGAGGTGTTTGGCAATTTGGGTATAAGTGCAGGCCTAAGGGCCATGATAAGCCTCTTAGGCTGGGTGTTTCCAAAAATTACCCAAGGGGCTTTTTCCCATTTTGGGTAAAAATGCAGGCCTAAGGGCCATGATCAGTCTTGTTAGCCATGTGGCTCCAAAAATTAGCCCAAGGGGTTTTTTGGCATTTTGAGTGTAAATGCAGGCCTAAGGGCCATGATAAGCCTCTTAGGCTGGGTTTTCTCCAAAAATTAGCCCAAGGGGCTTTTTTTTGCATTTTGCTTAAAAAATGCAGGCCTAAGGGCCATGATCAGCTTGTTAGCCGGGTGGCTCAAAAAATTAGCCCAAGGGGCTTTTAAAATGTTTGCTTACAGAAAATAAAGGTTGTTCCTTGTGAAAAGGTGTTGTGATGGTTAATGAACCGAAGTTTAAGGTGTAGTTTTGGTTTAAGATGAAGCAGCCTCATTACCAGGTTTTCAGGAACATGGTTACGCAAACGTTACTGGTCTTGTAATACTGCTTGTACAAAAAGACACAATATAATACAATGATTTAATTATATCATATTGATGTTGAACGTTTGGCACTTCAGCTTTTGGTACTGTCGTTACAGGGCTCGAGAAAATCTTGTGAAATCCAGTTCCTATTAAACTTAATTAGAGTAAGCCTGTCTGCATTCTCTGGAGTAAAACGTGTCCTGGTATCATTATGATACCCCCGCGGGACTGAAAACCCGCTTGATGTCCACAGCTGCAGGGCCCTGCAGCACCTCCAAGGCTACAACGAGAGTCTGTCCAAGTGTGGAGCTTGGAGACCCAGTAATTAAACGGGACTGCCCGGGGTCAGTCAGGAAGCGGTACTGTCACTTAAGTATTCTTGTCCATGTTGGTAAGTTTCTGTCTCGAGAGAGGTTATGGGCAACATTTGGGGCTGCAGGTTTCGATGGCTTATTGAACATAGCCCACTTTTTCGGACATCTTTCCAGCACTCTTCTGGACACGTGGATGATTGGCCCCGACCAAAGGCTGCTGTTGCACAGAGTTGCTAACTGGAAATTTGGGGAGAGTGTTGTCTGACGGGTGATATTCGAAGGCATATTATCCCACAAGAACCCTTTGAAATAGTCAATTGTTAAGCCAGTGGTGACTGAAACAGCAGCGAGGTGAATTTATCTTTATAACGTGGGTCCAGAAAGGGGCCAACCCAGTAGGGTCGTTGGCAATATGTTAATCACTCGTGGGTCTTCTAGCAGGACAAGTCAACATGAAGTCAGCCATGTGTCCTAAGCTGCATGGTCATGTCTTCAGTGTCCTCAGAACGATGTTCATACCCTTGTATCCGCAAAGTCTGTTCCCCCCTCCTCCTCTCCAGGCCACCCATGGTGGAACAGACACAAAGCTGGGGGTTGTGATACCATCTGGGTTGACATCGGCCCCCAACAAAAAATAAATCCCTTCATCGTCTTGTCCTGTTCCTCCTCAGGAGCCATAGTTGCCTGGTCCCTACTGCTTTGCTGGCTTTTACTGCGCTGTTTTAAATCTGGCTCCATAGCCCTCTGCTGGGCTCTCAATGCTTATTTTTCTGATTAATGAGGGATTCTTTCAGCAGACACAGCATGGGTATAGTGACACTGATGATGGACTGATCACCGCTCACCAGTTTTGTGCAGTAGTCAAAATTATCAAGAACCTCAGATGTGTCAGCGATCCACACCCACTCCATTGTACTAATATGTCGTGGCTGACTGCCGGTCTGACGGGCATGTTGCAACTGATACTCGGATATTGCCCTCTGCTGCTCATTGATCCTCGATAACATATGGAATGTAGAGTTCCATCGTGTCGGCATGTCACAAATGAGTCTGTGGTTGGGCAAATTCAATTGCTTTTGAAGCAATGAAAGTTTTCCAACCGCTGTTGACGAATGACGAAAATGTGCACAAACTCGACGCACCTTCTCCAGTAGGTCACATAGCTCTGGGTATGTACGCAGGAATTTCTGCACTACTAGATTCAGCACGTGAGCCATGCAAGGCACGTGCACAAGGTTTCCGAGCTTTAGTGCAGCCACTAGGTTACGACCATTGTCGCTCACACACGAGACCGGTCTGGAGTTGGAGTGGGGATAGCCACTCATCTGTCTGTTCCTTCAGACCTTTCAACAGCTCTACTGCAGTGTGCGGTGTGTGACCTAAACAGATCAGCTTCAGCAGAGCCTGTTGGCGTCTTGCTGAAGCACTGCAGCAAACCTCCCAACTTGGCCGTGATGTTGAGGGCAATTGAGGATTGGTCGAGGAAGCGGAAGATGGGGTAGTGGACATATAGGATGATGCAGAGACCCTGAATGAGGTTGTGCCAGCTATCCGTGGCGTGGGTAGGATGTTTGATGTTACACTAACATCGTTTGGCACACTCTCCACAACGTTGATCCAATGCGCGGTGAGCGAGATGTACCGCCCTGTTCTGAACTGCTTGTCCACGTGTCCGTAGTAAGGTGTACTTTCCCGGTTACAGCGTTGGTGAGGGCACGCTTGAGGTTGTTAATGACATGCTCATGTAACGCGGGGACGGCACAACGTGAAAAGTAGTGGCGGCTTGGAACCGAGTAGCGTGGTACTGCCACAGCCAAAAGCTCACGGAAAGAGTCTGTACCCACAAGCCTAAACGGCAACATCTCGACTGCTAACAACTTAGCTATCTGGGCATTAATTTTTTTGGCTAATGGGTGGGAAGAGTGGTATTTCTGCTTCCTTTCGTACAGCTGTGTCACTGATAACTGTAAGGATGTTGCTGACCGAGAACTGTCTGCACTCGTGTTCAGTCTCTCTGCAACCGCTGCTTGTGATGAGTACATATGAGCTGGACCAGCTTCAGCAACACTTGATTGTGACGGACGTATCTGAGTTGCCGTCGCAGTCTTTGGGTCAGATGACACTGTTGTGGAAGGCTGCACTTTTGACCACTGAATAGGGTGCTGACCAGCCATGTGCTTCCGCATACTGCTGGTGCTCTGGTTTCCTTTCCCGTGGCCTCTACTTAGCCTTGCATGGCAGATGGTACAGATGACCACATTTTCTTGAGAAGGCCCATCTTTAAAAAATTTCCACACAGTGGCTGACCGACCTCTAGGCTTGACTGTACTCCCTGAGGGATTACTGAGGCCCACATTTGCGACATTTTGTCCAACAGTTGACAAATTTTGAGCCACAGTGGACACATTTTGGGCAACAGTGGTGACTCTTTCAGTTCTGGTGGGAGGAGTCGGCCTTGGTGCCTTTGTTGGTGGGACATACACACTGTCCTCCTCCGTGCTGCTCTGCTGGCTCTGCATCGCAACATTCCACGTGGGATCAGTTGTCTCATCATCAACCCCTTCCTCTTCTAAATCTTCCCGATAACAAGATAGATTTTGCTCCCCAGATGACAAGTGTGTCACTGTCTCATCATCATCATCCTCCAACTCCTGAGACGGTCTAAGACTTTGCTGAAAGACACGTTCATGTGGCCGGGGTGTCTCTAAAACTTGTCCATGATTGGACAATTCTTCATCAAGTATCTCATCTACTACGGAGTCTGGCAAACCGGATTCATGTAAAGGATTATATGTACCAAATAAGTAATCTGAGTGACCCATGTGTGTGTCAACATTTTCATGGGGCTGCTGTTGGTCTGAGGAACTGTGAAGAGGTTGTGGATTAGATGACCCAGCATGGTATGTACCAACAGTAGACACAGTGCTCAAGGAACCTTGAGTGCTGCAAGAACCTGTTGTTGAGGTCTTGTCTGCCAGCCAAGACGTTAGATGCTGTTCGTCTTCCGGCCTCAATACTCGTTTACTTTCCTGACGGGGAAAGTTAGACAGGAGGAACGATCGATCAATCCTCGTCTGTCTGCCCGAACTGGTGGATAGTTGGCCACGACTACCAATGCCTGTACCTCGTCCCTGTCCCTTAGCAAGACTTTTTTTGGGATTTGGTTTTTTGTGTGACATTTTATAATTTCTGGTGGCTTTCTGGGGGCTTGTAAAACAAGTATCAGGTACTATTTCGAGAAAGGTACACACTAGAGGCTAAGATATTTTAAGAGAGATGGAAGGTACCGTGCGAGCTGCAGGCAGGACACCGTACAGCAACGCACTGGCACAGGAAAAAATTGTTTAGTACGCAGAACCAGGCACTGTTAGACTGCAATGCTGGCTGCGTTAAATGTTACAAGTACCGTGCGAGCTGCAGGCAAGACACCGTACAGCAACGCACTGGCACAGGAAAAAATTGTTTAGTACGCAGAACCAGGCACTATTAGGCTGCGGTGCTGGCTGCGTAAAATGTTACAAGTACCGTGCGAGCTGCAGGCAGGACACCGTACAGCAACGCACTGGCACAGGAAAAAATTGTTTAGTACGCAGAACCAGGCACTATTAGGCTGCGGTGCTGGCTGCGTAAAATGTTACAAGTACCGTGCGAGCTGCAGGCAGGACACCGTACAGCAACGCACTGGCACAGGGAAAAATTGTTTAGTACGCAGAACCAGGCACTGTTAGGCTGCGGTGCTGGCTGCGTGCAAGTTTACAAGTACCGTGCGAGCTGCAGGCAGGACACCGTACAGCAACGCACTGGCACAGGAAAAAATTGTTTAGTACGCAGAACCAGGCACTGTTAGACTGCAATGCTGGCTGCGTAAAATGTTACAAGTACCGTGCGAGCTGCAGGCAGGACACCGTACAGCAACGCACTGGCACAGGAAAAAATTGTTTAGTACGCAGAACCAGGCACTGTTAGACTGCAATGCTGGCTGCGTAAAATGTTACAAGTACCGTGCGAGCTGCAGGCAAGACACCGTACAGCAACGCACTGGCACAGGAAAAAATTGTTTAGTACGCAGAACCAGGCACTATTAGGCTGCGGTGCTGGCTGCGTAAAATGTTACAAGTACCGTGCGAGCTGCAGGCAGGACACCGTACAGCAACGCACTGGCACAGGAAAAAATTGTTTAGTACGCAGAACCAGGCACTATTAGGCTGCGGTGCTGGCTGCGTAAAATGTTACAAGTACCGTGCGAGCTGCAGGCAGGACACCGTACAGCAACGCACTGGCACAGGGAAAAATTGTTTAGTACGCAGAACCAGGCACTGTTAGGCTGCGGTGCTGGCTGCGTGCAAGTTTACAAGTACCGTGCGAGCTGCAGGCAGGACACCGTACAGCAACGCACTGGCACAGGGAAAAATTGTTTAGTACGCAGAACCAGACACTGTTAGGCTGCGGTGCTGGCTGCGTGCAAGTTTACAAGTACCGTGCGAGCTGCAGGCAGGACACCGTACAGCAACGCACTGGCACAGGAAAAAATTGTTTAGTACGCAGAACCAGGCACTATTAGGCTGCGGTGCTGGCTGCGTAAAATGTTACAAGTACCGTGCGAGCTGCAGGCAGGACACCGTACAGCAACGCACTGGCACAGGAAAAAATTGTTTAGTACGCAAACCAGGCACTGTTAGACTGCAATGCTGGCTGCGTAAAATGTTACAAGTACCGTGCGAGCTGCAGGCAGGACACCGTACAGCAACGCACTGGCACAGGAAAAAATTGTTTAGTACGCAGAACCAGGCACTGTTAGACTGCAATGCTGGCTGCGTTAAATGTTACAAGTACCGTGCGAGCTGCAGGCAAGACACCGTACAGCAACGCACTGGCACAGGAAAAAATTGTTTAGTACGCAGAACCAGGCACTATTAGGCTGCGGTGCTGGCTGCGTAAAATGTTACAAGTACCGTGCGAGCTGCAGGCAGGACACCGTACAGCAACGCACTGGCACAGGAAAAAATTGTTTAGTACGCAGAACCAGGCACTATTAGGCTGCGGTGCTGGCTGCGTAAAATGTTACAAGTACCGTGCGAGCTGCAGGCAGGACACCGTACAGCAACGCACTGGCACAGGAAATTTTTTGTTGAAAAATGGCACAAAAATTTTTTGGTAGACTAGTGCCAAAAAATAAGAAAAAGCTTAGGATTACAGCTCTGCGGAAAGCTGGGTGAACTAAGCTCTGAGGATGGTGCTGGATTCACTGTAAGGCTGCTCCTATCTCCCTTCCTTACAGTCCTGTACAGAAATCCTCCGTCCTGGTAGTTCTGAAAAGAACTTTTGGGTTATGTGTGAGGAATCTTGACTCCTACACTCCGTCCTGTTAGTTCTGAAAAGAACTTTTGGGTTATATGTGACTCCTACACTGCCTAACTGTCCCTAAATCTGCTCCAAGTCTCCCTGCACTAGGTCAGCTCTTCTCAGGAATGTGCCCAAAATGGCGGGGGCAAGCCTTATATACTGCCTTGCCTGTCATAGATGACATAGGCATCACGATGGACAGCAGCCAATCATAGTCCTGACACAACCAAAACTGCTATGGCATTACTGACTATGATTGGCTGTCTTCACAAGTTTTCTGACCTAACACGCAATGCTGACTAGTAACATAAAAGATTCTGGATTCGCGAGTCCCGAATAGAGAATACAGGACTCGGAATCGCAGACTCGCTAGGATTCGGACTCGTAGACTCACTCAGACTCGCTGCTGTTTGGGGAGATTCAAGCTATATAGCGATGTGATAGAGCGAGTCTAGCGAGTCTAGCGAGTGAGATAAAGTAAACTCTGACAAAACTAAGATTGCCATTGACTTGCATTGGACTCGTTACTGAGCGAGTATTCGCTAAAAGACTCGCCGATTACCGAGTCCAGCGAGTCCCTTAAGAATCGCCGAGTAACGAGTCCTAGCGAGTAGACTCGCTCATCCCTAGTTTCCTTACTTTGAGCTGTTTTTGCAGCTTTTAGGCCCCCCCTGAAAGTGTTTTCTATGCCTTTCATTTTGCCTGTTATTGAATCCAATGGGTTTAAGAGGTTTGCTGAACTGTTCACTGAACTATCCGTTAAACATGGGGAAGTTCTGCAAACTGAATTAAACCCAAATTTCAAAAGTTTTGGCCATCTCTAAGCATGGCTCTCAAACGACTTAGTGCCAGCCCTGCTAATCAAAGGAAAAGGCAGGAATGCTGAGAGGTAATGAAATGGTGAATCGGCCAGACTCCTGCAAATCAATTCTTCCATCTCCATATATCAATTATTTTACCGATATAAAAAAAATTGTTTATGCCATTTAGGCTTAATGTCTATTGATATATCATGCAGGATTCAACCTTAAACAAAGTGCATTATTTATTAAAATATAATCATAAGATAAAAGCTTGTATTCAGAGTATATGAACATCTGGTTTGCACCATGATTGTAGGTGAAAGGTTGTATGTAAAGTATTCTTAGTTTCCCTACAGTATATAAACTGACCAACTGAGAAATATCAAATGTTTCATTGAAGGTGATGCATATTAAACTCAAATTAAGGCAATACGGTCAACATTTCTTGATCAGCTATCAGCTTCTCTCACCACCCCACATCAATTTTTCAGCCATAAAGAAGGTCAGTCAGAAACTTTGACGGTATGTCATGCATGATTCCTATGTTTAGTTATCAGGGCGTGTTGAGCTGTCAGTTGACAATTTAAATTCAAAGGACAAAGTTTATGGCGATCCGCACTGCTGGAATGAAAAGACCAGACCAGAGGAAGGAGCATAGCAGGCTCCGAAACGTGTAGGAGTAAGGAGAATAAAAGAGCATCGTTGCACCAGCCCGTGGTCCGGTCTTTTCATTCCAACAGCGCAGATCGCCATACACTTTGTCCTTTGAATTTCAGTTGAACACTGTTTAAAACGTGGAAGTGTGGATCCAGCAGCAGCTGTGCACGCGCAGACATCAGTTGAAAGTTACACAACCTCACCAGGTGAGCACCTAGTATTTGGGCAATAGCCCCTTTGTCACTGAGATAAGACCCTATTGCCCTTTGTTGTCTCTTACCATATTTAGTTGACAAATTAATCATCAAACCTGGAGCTAGGGCATGCTGAGCTGTCAGTGTTTTAAGTGACAGCTCAGATGTCCACTCTCATACTGGGAGGTGCTGAGTCTCTGCAGCGGTTTACTGTTCATGGTAATTGCCATGCTATTTACATAAGCACGTTTACCCAGAATACTGCTAGTCTTATCATTCTGTTATTGATGCTTTGGCTTCAGTAATCTGCGCTCTATGGATTGATTTTGCTGCTTGACCTCTGATCTCATTTGCCTGTCCTTTTCCTTTGTCCTCTTGCTCTGATTCGCTACCTTCCAGGTATTCTAACTCTGGACTGTGACCTGACTATGCATTTGTCTATCCCCTTAATCTTGAATCTTGACATGTTTTTCCTTATACCTTACTCTGGAACGTTTGACTACCCTGCCTCTTTGACTAGTGGCTAGTGTCACATTAAGGGTATGTGCGCACTGGTCGGGTTAGGGCCGGATTAGGTGTGTAAACCGCCGGTCGGTTTACATAAATTTCATGTAAATTTATGTTAATCCAAACCGGCGTTTGGATTAACATTGAAACCTATGTAAACCGACACCCGCTGTGCACACAGCGGCGGTTTACACATGCTCATCCGTTGCTAACCCGCTGGGTTCCCAGCGGGTTAGCAAAGAATGAGCTTGTTCTATAATCCGGCCGGTTCTGCAGCGGCTGCAAGCAGAATCATGTACTGCTTCCAGCCGCCGCAACACCGCCGCCGCTAACCCGCCCGTCTCCCGCCGCACATACCCGACAGGAAGCCGGTGGACGGTGGAGCTTCCTGTCAGGTCCCGCCCAGCCGCCGCCGCCACAAACCCGCCCACCGTGCGCACATACCCTAAGACTGCCCATATTTTGTTTTCCTCCCCATCAGTATGGATCCTATTCAGAAAAATTGTGATCACGTGATGAGAAGAGTAAACTTCCCTGGACATGTCAGCAATTTCAAATTTTAAAATGATGTTTAGTTTGATATGTTAGTGAAAAAGGCTCCAAAACTTGTAACCACGCCCACTTTGTGATATCACACACCCCCCTGGCACACCCACAGCTAACCATGTGAGGTGCTATATAAACTCCACTGCACTTGTGCATTGTAATATCCCTGAGGAAGGCGCCAGGTGGAGCGCTGAAACATGTTGGAGAATAAAGACAAAGCTTGAAATAACTTCCTGCATCCCAGGTGATTTCTTTGGTACCCGGTGGCGCGGACTGTCACACACCTTTTCCCAGCTTCCTGAGAGTCTTCCCACGTGCGAGTGGTTGGTGGAGGTCCTGCAGCAGCCGGTATTGATTATATGCCTTCAAGCCAGTTGTGGGTCATCACAACTGGAATAGGTGAGTGGTTTTGACAATATACCTCTCATCTCTTAGTGTCTGAGTGATAGGGCACTATTGCGCCTCTTGTTCCCCCTTCCTATTTTATATTTATCTGTAAGCAATTGTGTCCTAGCATTGGAAGAGGTGAGCCTCTAGGCAAAGCAAAGAGACATGAACACAGGGCTCAGTGCCATCTTGGCAGTGCAGTACAATGCAGTTGCACTGTGCTACCTTGTACCCACAGTACACAGTTTGACTACGTGATGGATCCACCACAAGACATGCCAGCTCTGGAGGATGTCATTCTCCCCAGGGGACGACAGTGCTTCATCACCAGAACCGGAGCAGCCTGCATAGGACATGGAGAATACAGTTATAGAAATAATTATTTGATCCCTTGTTGATTTTGTAACAAAGACATCAACAGTCTATAATTTCAAGGGTAGGTTAATTTTAACAATGAGAGATAGAATACCAAAAATAAAATCCAGAAAATCAAGATTTCTAAATTATATAAATGTATTTATATTTTGCAGAGAGAAATAAGTATCTGTTCCTTCTGGCAAACAAGACTTGATACTTGGTGGCAAAACCCTTGTTGGCAAATACATCAGTCAGATGCTTCTTGTAGTTGATGATGAGCTTTGCGCACATGTCAGGAGGAATTTTGGTCTGTTCCTCTTTACAGGTAATCTCTAAATCATTAAGATTTTGAGGCTGTCACTTGGCAACTCGGAGCTTCAGCTCCCTCCATATGTCTTTTATGGAATTAAGGTCTGGAGACTTGCTAGACCACCCCCTGACCTTAACATGCTTCTTTTTGAGTTACTCCTTTGTTGCCTTGGCTGTATGTTTTGGTTCACTGTTGTGCTGGAAGACCCATCCATGACCTATTTTTTATGTTGTGGCGGAGGGAAGCAGGCTGTCACTCAGGATTTTATGGTAAATTGCTCCATCCATTTTCCCATTGATATGGTGAAGTAGTCCTGTGCCCTTAGCAGAGAAGCACCCTCAAAACATAATTTTTCCAGCCATGCTTGACTGTGGGGATGGTGTTCTTTGGATCATTGGCAGCATTTCTGTTCCTCAAAATATGGCGATTTGAGTTAATGCCATAGAGCTCAATTTTTGACTCGTCTCACCACATCACATTCTCCCAATTACTCTCAGAAACACCAAGGTGTTCACTGGCAGACTTCAGATGGGTCTGCACATGTGCCTTACTGAGCAGTGGGACTTTACGGGCACTGGAGGATTTTAATCCATTACGGCGTTGTTACTGTAAATAGTCATTAAACCTTTGCAATTCTTGTTATTTTTACATGAGTTGAAGGCAGTTCTGGAAAATAGATGAAGCTTGAGCAAGACAGGCATCGTGACGCTTGTCAAATTCATGGAAAGTGGTGTATTTCTTATGGCAGAAATGTTATTCCAGTCAAAGACTGGAGTAACATTTTTGGCAAGATGTATATATGCACTTACCACTGATAAGATAAATCTAATTAAGCAGAGTGTGCCTCTTAATAAATTTGGCAAATCTTATTAATGCATGCTCCTCATTAAGACTGAAAAAGTAGACTATGAGTCCAGACTGTTACCAAAGTGTTCAAAAAAGACATGGTGGAAATTTCTTTTTCTTAGGGTAGTTGAGATATTCCCTTGAAAGATTACCTATCAATTCCCTATTATAAAAAAGGAAAATCCTTTAAATTTCATGAGTTTGATCAGTTGTTTTAGCTCTGGTACATTGCAGTTCACCCTAGCTTAAATTAATATTTCCAAAATTTAGTAGGTGACTATTTTAATTTCCAAAATAAATTTACAACGAAACAGCTACCTTTTATTTTTTTTTCCAGTGAGCCAGAACAAAATGTTGATTTTTAATTTTTTAATGTGTATACACAGTATTTATCTATCTATCTATCTATCTATCTATCTATCTATCTATCTATCTATCTATCTATCTATCTATCTATCTATCTATCTATCTATCTATCTCAAACACAATTATGTATTGCTTATAGTGTTGAACAAAAAAAATGTACATTTACACACTGAGAACTGTATTTTCAGCTCTTCTAAGTGCTTAAGACATACTTTATTCATGTGTTTGTCAGCAGTCGGACCTGTCCTTGATCTAAGAACGTTGATGCTTTTGGGCGTGATTAGGAAAATCACGCTGACCTTGTATTTGTTATAGAACAAAACATTCTGCATATAATATTTCTTTTATGCTTATTCACATGGTTTCTATTTTCATAGCACAAAGGTATAAATTAGGAAATAGCAATGTAAGCACACACTGCTTGGTTCTTTTGTCTGGTATGGCAGAAGAAAGAAATGGAAGAAATGTATGATTGGCATTTTCAGAAATCGCTAGTACTTTTTAGTTTTTTATAAAGTCTACTGTTTTAAAAGTTCTACTTTTCTCCTAAGGTCACAGTTAATATTATATGTTATTATTGATGATGATTATTTCTGTTTTTAAAGATCATGTACAATGGGGAAAACACTGCCAATTTTCTAAGTTTTCCCACCTACAAAGCATGGAGAGCTCTAAAACTTTTATCGTGCACACACTTTCACTGTGAGCGACAGAATTAAAAAAAAATTTACGTAATTAATTAGCATGTTATTGCATGAAATAAATATTTAAGTCAATAGAAAAAAATAACTTAATATTTGGTACAGAAACCTTTCTTTGCAATTAAAGAGGTCAGATGTTTCCTGCAGTTATTTACTAAGTTTGCACACACTGCAAAAGGGATTTTGGCTCCCGCCACCATACAGATCTTCTCCAGATCTTTCCGGTTTCTGGGGCTGTTGATGGACAACATTGAGTTTCAGCTCCTTCTAAAAATGTTCTATTTGCTTCAGGCCTGGAGACTGGTTTGGCCACTCCAGGATGTTGAAATGCTTGTTACAGAGCCACTTCTTAGTTCAAAATAGTGCAGTCGGCCTGTCCATTTTACAAAAAAGCACCCTAAAAGTATGATGTTTCCACCCACATGCTTCACAGTTGGGATGGATTTCTTGGGGTTGTACTCATCCTTCTTCTTCTAACTGGTCATTGGCGAATTTCAAACAAGCCTGGACATGTGCTGGCATGAACAGTGGGACCTTTTGTGCCCTGTGGGATTTTAATGAGATTCTCAAAGCACAATCATTCAACATGCCTAAAAAGGGAAGAATTGGCAGCATTTAAGGAAACCAGAATGGATGAACACAGATCTAAGGGTGCTTTCACATCACATATTTTTTCCTTTCCGTGGGATCCTACTTTTTGTAGGACCCCATGGACAGGAAAGGAAAGCATTGGAGGAGACCTCCGGATGCCATTTCTGTGTCCAGGTCCATGATTTTCACGGGTCCGGACACAGAAAGCCCGAGCCTGCAAGCCGGGCACTTTCCCTCCCGCAATGTATATGTATATATACATTGCGGGAGTGAACAAAGGGTTAAAAATAAAAAAAAACATGCTCACCCCTCCGACCGTGTCCCGCACTGTCTCGCTCGCTTCTGGGACTGAAGGACCTGTGGTTGCCTGGCAACCCGATCAGCTGAGCGGTCATGTGACCGATGAGCTGATCGGGTTGTCACATGACTGCTCAGCTGATCGGGTTGCCAGGCAACCACAGGTCCTTAAGTGCCAGGAGCGAGCGAGACAGCGCCGGACACTGTCGGAGAGGTGAGCATGGTTTCTTTTTATTTTTAACCCTTTCTAACTAAATTTCACTTCCACAATGTATGTTTATATAGTGCAGAAGGGAAATTATGCTCAGTGCACTAAAATCGGATCCGAGGAACAATCAGCTGTTTCCTCTGACCCGTGCTCCATAGGCCCCATGTTATTGGCTGCGGATCATCTTGGATCCGATTCTGTCCGATTTGCCCAAAATTAGAGCAGTCTCCGATTTTGAGTACAGCTAAAAATCGGACAAAATCGGATCTCACAAAAATTGGATGCCATTAAGGGCAAATCTGATGTGCTCCATGGCCCATAGGGATACATGGGGCCAAATTGGATCTGTGGCTGTCCGTTTTACAACGGACAGTCACGGATCCAAGAAAATCGTAATGTGAAAGCAGCCTTAAACACATGCTCCTTCAAAAGTATCTAGCCTCTCCTAGGGTCTATAATTGGTTAAGACAGAGTTCCTATTTAAAGGTACTAGCACAGTAGTAATCATTACATTTTAATTATGAAAAGAGCTGGAGCCATTCTGTTTCACAGATCTGGTCTGGGATTTATATTTGTATAGTGGGTCTGGTCTACAAATTTATTTAGGAAGTCTAAAGTCTTTTTAAAGTTTATTTTCTCAAGGATATGTATTTGGGGAATATTTATCTTGGTGTCTCATTTGGGGTTATTATTTGGACAGGGGTATGTATTTATTTAGGTATATATAAAGTGAGTTTTGGTTTGAGGTATGCCTTTATTTAGATGCTGTGGTCAAGATTCTGGATGTTTGGAAGGATGTAACCTGTGTCTGTTATTGTTTTGGGGTCTGTATTTTTTAAGGATTCTTATATGTGGCAGGAAGTTATCTTTGAAATCTGTTTTTATCCCAGGTGTGACGTGTCTATACTATATTTTTAGGCAATATAAATTTAGGGGTTTGTAATTTTCATGGTGTCTGCATTTTCTCTGTATTATGGTCTACTTTATTTTATGTCTGATATGAGTTTTTTTTTACTTAGGGCTCTGCTCTGTGTATTTATTTTTTAGGTAATGTAACAGTCCGTGTTTAACCTCTCAACAAATAAAAATGGCGGCAGTTTAGGGTACTTCTTCTTTTCTGCGGTTTAAATACAGTAGTGTGGTCCGATGTTTGTCTTTATTTAGGGATCTGGTCTCGGTATATATTTTGGTGTTCTTTTTTTGGTCATCCTGGATTCCATGTTTTATTAAAATGAATTTATTCTGTGACTTGGACTGAGGTCTTTATATTTTGCGGTATTACTACAGACATATATACCCATTGTGATTAGAACATAGCAAGTTAAGGCCATGTCACACATGGCGACATCGCCGCCGATTACATAGGTGATGTAGGGGTGTGGCTTATCGGCACCGACATTGCCCCTGCATCGCCTAATGTAAAGGGGTGATGGTGACGCCTTTTACTGGTCGCCTGGTTTCAGAGCAGTGCTCTGAAACCAGGCGGCCGATCTGGGGCGATGTGTCCACATTGCCCCATGTAAACGTCCGTCGGCGAGCTGACAGGTGATGGGAGCCACAGGCTCCCATTGTACAGCATTGCTGCCTGCTGGGGTTTTGAGACACCCCGGCGGCGATGCCGCCTCTTGGCTCACCGGCCCTTCGCCGGAGATGTCTCCCTGTGTAAACGGGGAGTGGCAACGCTGGCAGGGCGCCAAAAACTTGCTCGCTCCCGCCAGTCGCCGCCGACATCTCCGGGGCCGTCGAAAGGTGTGACGGTACCCTTAGGGTTATGGATTGTATAACAAGCAGGCATATGTTAAAAATATTTGTGTGGTGCTTATCTCAAAGAAATCTCAGAACCTGATGTCAACAATCAAAGCTGTTTACTCAACAGGATCTCTTGGTACCCAAGAAGTAAAGGGGTCAACTTCTTTTAAGGATACATGATCATGTAGAGTGTTTGGTCAGTATTTTACCTCAGTATTTATAAGCCAATTTGCAAACTCTAGGTTTTGGCTTACAAATGCTGTGGTAAAATACTCAATGTGTGCATGTGGCCTTTAGCAGCAAATAGCTTCAGTCAGACCTAAAGAAGTGAATTTTTGGATTGCAAAGGGTCCATATTCTGTTTTTGCAGACTGTATTGGTGTTCACCACTCAATCCAATAAAATGATCTGTTTAAAAGGCGATGCTACAGTCAAGAGACATTGTTGGTGAGGGATTATGCATTTATCCAGACAAAAGCAGATCATTCTTTTCCTCAACTATTATGTATATGAAGTTTCTGGTCTCAGAACATCTCTGCTTATAATAAATTATGAAATAAAATGCTGTTTCTGCAAAGTTTAGAACGGCTGGTTCAGCACGTTCCTCTTCCCTGACCAATTTCATTCAGAATGAAAGCTGTGTTCCAGGATGGTGACCTTGTAAAGGAGTTGAGTCCCCACGTCACAATGTATAATATGTCTGTAGATCATTTTACCAACTGATGATATTACTGTCTCATTCCACTGGAACAGATTAACTGTTTTCCTAGAAAATAATATACAATTATAAATTTTTAATTTACAAATGATTTGAAACAATACCTGAATTATTTAATTCAGAGATAAAAAAAAAACTTTGGAATATGTTTTTGGTCAGTGCCAGTTGAACAGAAACATCAGTTTTGACTGAATGGTGAAATTCAACTCAACAAATCAATATTAGATTTCTTCTTGGTGTTTCTCTTTCTGTGAATTGTTGAAGTACTGTGTATAGAGTAACTTGTTTCTAAGTTTCTAGTGTACAAAAAACACCTGACACCCCCATGATTTTAACAGGGACCCTAAGTTAGGAATTCACTACATGTTTTAGTGTTGTTAAATGTAATACCACTGCAGGCATTCAGATCAGCTCTGTCCAAAGGAGAGAAGCACTTGTTGCATCTTTATGAAGTGACTGGATCTGTTTTAGGTATGGGTTTTTTCGCGGCCGCACCTGCCGCAAGTGCCGAAACCGCACTTGCCGCACCTGCCGCACCCTTACCGCAAGCCCCATAGACATTGCATGGGCTTGCCGCAAGTGTGCCGCAAGTGTCGCGGTTTTTTCACCGCATCTGCCGCGATTTGAAAATACCGCTGATGTGAAAGGGCCCTTACTTGGCAACTCAGAGCTTCAGCTGCCTCCATATATTTTCTATGGGATAAAGGTCTGAAGACTGGCTAGGCCACTCTTAATGTGCTTCTTTTTGAGCTACTCCTTTGTTGCCTTGACTGTAAGTTTTGGATCATTATCGTGTTGGAAGACCGAGCCATGATCTGTTTTTATTGTCCTTGCAGAGGGAAGTAGGTGTCATGCCGGCTTCAGATTCTGTTCATACTGGGGAGTCTGCTATGCAGCCTTAAGCCTCTTTGTTGCTCTGGCTAAGTTAGGGCGTCAGCAGTGGTTTGTTCACCGATGTTTAGTTTTGAAGGAATTAGCTTTTTGATCAGTGTCGATTGAAGGTTGAGGCGGCTGGAACACTTTCACCCTTTAAGTATGGCTCAGAACATTCCTGGATGCCGACTATAGCATTTACATGCCTCTTACATACTGGTCATGTGTTGGAGTTGCTCTTGAAACTCTAATCTATGCTTGGTGTCTGGTGAAGTATACCTTGTTGTTTTTTCATTCACTATTTGTATTTGTGTTCTCCCTACACACATGTTGCATCTTCCTGATTGTCTGCTGTGTGGTGCTGTTTAATTTATATCTGCCTTTCTGTCTTTATCTCTGGGTTCCATTACCTCTCGAGGTGGGGGTTGGTGGTTTAGCTCCGGACTGGACAGGAGAACGGGAGCAGTCAGAGACTCAGGCCTCTCTACCATCCAGAGTACCCCTGAGTAAAAGGAAAGTTAGGGTTCCCCTAGCCCGAGGGGCAGCTTATGGGCCCAGGTTCCTTTCTTCCTTTTCTCCCAAAACTCCCCATGACAATATAGTCGGCCCAAACAAAACATTCCATTGATCCCATTGTTTCCCTTACTAGACAGTTGGAGTCTTTATGTATCCAGGTAACAGAGCTTAAAGGGGAAGTTCAGCAACAGACCTTGTCAGCTTCTGCAGTGCAGTCTGAAGCATCGACCAGGTCATCTGAATCAAAATTGGCCCTCCCAGAGTGGTTTACAGGAGTTTTCAGTAAGTTTGTTTCTTTCTGTGAGTCCTGCAAACTGTATTTCTGCCTGTGTCCTCTCCCTGCAGGGAGTGAGGCTCAGTTTGTGTGTATTGTGGTCTCTTTGCTAAGTGGAAACCAGAAGGCAGAGATTCACCGAGCGATGGGGAAAAACGGCAGTACATAGAGGAAAAATGTATAAAACGTCACATAAAATAAAAAAATAATGTACAATGTGCGGCAGTCAGATCAGTCTTTAGGGCAGTTAAAAGAAATACATTTCGGCTAAAACGGAAACCTTAATCATGATCAGATCATGATCAGTGGAATGACCCTACTCTTAGGAGCCAGTTTTTGCATGGGGTTTCTGAGAAGTTCAAGCAGGCTTTGGTGATGTATGAGACTCACGTTCTCTTTAGGTAGCCATGGCACTTGTAGTCTGTATTGACTGCCATTTCCGTCAAAGGTCCCAGGAGACCAAATCTGTATGGGAAGGAGTAGCAACATCAATAGCAACCCCAGAGACCTCTGTAGAGCCAATGCAGATCGCTGGGACATTATATGAGAATAGAAAGCCCTTTATCCTTATAAAAGAAGGGGTCTGTTTTTTCTGAAGCAAAAAGGGACATTATATTAATGCATATTCTATGGTACCAAAAAAAAGGTGCACTGGCAGAAAACTGGTATGCTCACGGGGTTTGGATGATCCCAGTCTGAGCCTATGTATATCCTCTATGGAGGCATCTAGGTGTATTCTGCCTGCAAGGGTAATAATCAGCGGTTAGGAGGTTTCTATTGAGGTTTTCTTGGATAGCAGTATTATTGATGAACAATTTGCTCGCACGTCTGGCTTAAGAGTCGAGCAAGCTTACTAGTCCTATACGGAATGTTGCCATTGATGCATATCCTCTTTCTCAAAGGGTGTTTAAAGATTGTTTACTGGAATTCTGCATTGGGGTCCTCCATTCGGAGCAAGTAATGTGCAGTGTAAAAAATCTACCTGCACAGGTGGTTTTGAGGTTTCTTTGGTTGTCGGTTCACAATCAAGTAATTGACTGTAAAACCCAGGATATTGTCCAATGGAGCACATACTGCAAACAGAACTGTCTAAGTACGTTTATTTCAGCTGTGAGTCCTATTATTCCTGAACCTTGTGTGGAGTATTTTGATGTATTCTCTGAAAATGGTGTCAGGAGCTGCCAGGGCACTGGCCCTATGACTGCACTATAAAGGTACCTTTACACGCCGCCACAGGAAGGCAGAAACTGCCAGGCACTGGGGACAATTGTGCCTGTTGCCCTGAAATCACTACGAAATGGCGGCGTGTAAATTGGGAAATTCCTTCCTGTGTCCTGCAGTTCCTTCGGATACCTGTTTCTGGGCCGTGCTCAAAAACAGGAAGGCACAATTCCTATGGTGGTGGCGTGTAATCGGGGCACAGGCACAGTATTTGCGTCGCCTAGTGAATTCCCAGGGGCGTGCCACAGCGTCATGACTACCACGCCCCATCAGCTATCATTGGTGGGGGCTACTGTGTAACCATTGGTTATCCCTGCACAGGGAGCCATATTTAAAGAGCTGACCAGTCACACTACACATTTGCAATGGCGTCATGTATTAGCCAGCCTTCCTGGCCAGGCTGGCCAATCATGATGCTATTGCGTTGCCCAATCACCGTATGAGCGTCACGGAATACACAACTCTGTCACGCCTATGTACTTGCGGCGCCCATATTTCTTTGTGGTAGTGGCGTGTAAATCAGGGAAGGTATTCAACAGGAAGTAAGCCGCAGGAGCTGTCGGCACTTCCGGGGAATGCAAATACATTCAGTGGAGCACGCAGTGGCGGCGTCTATATGCGTCATCGGCGATCGGTATCCACCGTTAAAAACGTGCACGTGCACGTGCGGTGGATACCTGTTGCTACCCACTGTGGCGGCGTGTAAAGGTACCTTACGGCTGAAACTGTGGACCAAACTTCCTAAGTGCAGAATGTATATTCTGTCTGGCTCGGAGAGACAAACTCTCAACGAGTATAATACTGAGAGATAAGCCCAGGATCACATTAGACCATAGTCATCTCCAGTGGCTGTAGGTTTCTTCTTTGTCAAGAAGAAAGATGGTGTATTACATCCATGTCTGGACTTTAGGGAGCTCAACTAGATTACGGTTTGTGATCCGTATCCTATGCCACTGATTCCGGATCTATTTAATCAGGTGCTGGGTGCCAAATGGTTTTCTAAACTTAATCTAAGGGGGGTGTACAACCTCATAAGAGTCTGTCAGGGGGATGAGTGGAAGACGGCTGTTAATATTACTGATGGTCGCTTTGAAAATTTAGTAATACCTTTTGGTTTAACCAACGTGCCGGTGGTATTTCAGCATTTTATAAATTATGTATTCGCTCACCTTCTAGGTAAATTTGTGATTGTTTATTTGGATGACATACTCATTTATTCTCTTGACCGTGATTCAGACATGGAGCATGTTTAAGAGGTGTTGCAATTGCTCAGGGAGAACAAGCTATACGCCAAGCTTGAAAAGTGTGTTTTCGACGTACAAGAATTACTGTTTCTAGGCTTCATCATCTCCGCCTTGGAGTTTAAGATGGATCCCGC